>JBBPBO010001984.1:16222658-16822658 GCA_037974295.1 Cicer cuneatum
ATTAAAAATAAATATAATTTTAATACAAGGTAGTTTTCTCATATATATATATATATACATTTATTTAGCATATATAACTTACAAAATATAATTATTTCATTACTTATATTTTAAAAAAAAGTATTTATTTAATAGTATCGTTGATTTTTTTGTTAAATATAAAATTATTTAATTTTATTTAAATTTTTAATATTTTATTTATTTATAATAAAGCTAAAAGCAAACTAGAGAAGATAGATTGTGTAGAGTAAAATAAATTTACAATGATAATTAATAAAAACCAATGATTTTGTCGTATTACCACATGATTGTAATGGTTATCATAAAATAATCAGACAATCAACTGTTTGTATTTGTTATCAATGTAAATATATTTACTTTACGGTGCATATATGTTAAACTCTAGAAGTTAATTTGGAAAGAATGATATATAATTATTTCACTAGTGTAATTATGTTATTTAAATATTATATATATTAAGACCAAAAAAATATGTAATCCGACATTACCTGATATTAGACATATATAAATTATTATTAATATTAATATAATATTTATAAAAAATTACATATATTACTACTACACTTTTATACCGAATAAACATTACTAAAGTTGAACATGTGATAGATCCAACAGGACAAAATGTATATATCTATATTTTTAATTAATTAAAAAAAGATGACTCTTGTAAGAACCCACAATTTATTAAATTAACTTTTAATATTTCCATAAAATATAAAATAAATAAATGTAAATTGTATTAGAGGAAATGGAATTCAATAGTGTATATATACAAGTAATGGAACGAACACACTTTAGACATAAAAAATTTAAATTAATAATTTATATAAATTGAAATTATTATGTTAAAATAAATTATAAATTAATAAGAAGTAATAATAAAACTAAACCATCAATTTAGTTGATAAACTTTTACAGAGAATTAATACGAAAGCAACATATATCATAAAAAACTTTACTATATATATATATATATATATATATTTTGAAGTAGCTAGAATATCACTAGAAGGGGGGTTGAATAGAGATATTTGAAGTTTAAAAATTTCTTTTAAGTTTTAAAGCTTTATCCTCTTCGAGAGGATGAAAGTCAGAGGTTGGAAATTCAAACTATGAGTAAGAACAAATTACTTTTAAAAGAGAGAGAGATTAGAAAATGACACACACAATTTTGTACTGGTTCACCCAAAAACGGGTTACGTCCAGTCTTCACACACTTGTGAGATTTCACTAAGAAAACAGTCAACCTCTCACAGAGGTTAGTTACAGCTTTTGTGTTCTTGAGCTTCACCAAGCTTACAATATCTTTTCACGAATTTCAACTATTTCTAAGTATAACTCACTTAGAAATTACAATATAGTTTGAAGGTGTTTGTGATGTTTCTCTTTACTAGCACTTTCTAAAAGGATGTTTCAAAGATCTAGTGTAATACAATAGAAAGTATAAAGAGAGGATGAGAATGACACTTGATAGCTCTTAGCCTTTTTCTTTGAATGCTTTGTAGTTGTGTGTTGAATGAAGAAGTGCACCATTCCTTTTATAGAGTTGTAAGAAGGTCTAACATTGTGTTTTGGTGCTTCATGTCCGTTGGGCACATTAATCAAAAAGTCAAGGCCAGTATTCTGAATTACAGAAATGCCATCCAACTGTCTTTTGTCTTGTTTGAGTGCATGAGGATGAGAATACAATCCATCCTCGTATGGCAGATACAAACCTCCTAGAAGTTCGTGTCTTAGCTGTCCTTTTGCTTTTTCATTCTCCAAGGCATGTTAGATTCTATTTTGGGCTTTGTTTAGTATAACCTTTATGTGCAGTTGAAAATGTAGAACCATTTTCATCATAAGCCTATGAAGAGAGCTAGAGGTCCATTCTCCTATATTCTAAATTTCTATGTTCATCCTCTGCCTTTCTTTTTCTTCAGTTGACTTTGTTTTTCTTTCAAACTTTAACACTGATTTGACTTTTCATATGGCAACAAATCAATGTTATCGTGATTCTGAATATTTTGCCTAATAGTTGGTTCATCCTCTTTGAAGATCCATCCTCTAGTCCATCCTCCAGTTTGAAAACTTGTTGAATTGACATAGATTTTATCTCTTTTAAAGAACAACCTGTTTTCTAATAATAATACACTCAAGAGCACAGATTAGTCTTAACAAGAATCATAATCATTTAATTTTGTTATCATTAAAACCATTAGAAAGAGATTTTGTCTCAACAATCTCCCCCTTTTTGATGATGAAAAAATTCTTTTTAGATTATGATAGAGTTTGATATATCTGAATATAAGCTCCCCCTCAATATTATAAGTAATGATTTAAACAATTTCTTTTTCAAGTATTCTTGTAAAAAATCTTTTGAAATTTTTTGGTAATGAGCTAACTTTCAATTTGACAAATAATTAGATGGCATGATTCAAAAAGTTATAACAAACATATGTCAAAGTTATTACATACAAGAGGCAGAATGTTTTTAACAAAACCAAGAAATTGCAATTTTAAAACAAGCTAAAGTCTTCATAATCTTGCTCCCCCTAAATTTAGGCAGCAACAAAAAGAGGAGGGCGGACAGCTGGAGGAAGATTAGGTAGATGGTGATGAGTCATCTGAGGAGGAGGAGGTGGAAAGGTGAGATGCAACATTCAGAGGTGGTTGAGCTTGTGGAACCGGAGGACGGTCTCCTGAGAGAATGGTAGGAATGAAATGGTTGGTGATCCAATTGAGAATGAGGCCAAAATGAGTCAGCTGATGTTGAAAATTTGTGAAGCTTTCAAACATCTTCTTTTGATTCTTGCGAATCTTTTTCAACATTTTCATTTGCTTTTGATCTCTGCGCTCTTTCTTCTTGTGGCTTGAGCAATCTTCTTTGGGAACATCAGATGTTGCCAAGAAGGAGTGGGTAGAGTTAAAATGACCTGGAACCTCGGGAGGAGGTTGAGAGGACTCACCAGCAAGAGGATTAAAGTGAGATGAACCAATAGTGTTAGAAGTAGGAACAGAAGGAGTACCTGTGGGCAAGTTTTCATGAGGCGGCAGTGGAGAGGATGAGTTAATTGTGACTGGGTCAGCTAAATTCATACCAGCAAGCTCTTCTTCATTAGGAATCCGTGGGGAGAATGTGTGATGATGCAGAATTAGATCATGATAAAGCTCGGCACCATCCTCCATTAGTTGAAGGGGAGCATCCTCCGGTGGCTCGGTGGCATTAGTGACAAAGTCTAATGTGGATGGAATTACAGTCAGGGGTGAAGAGTGAGTGGGACATGGAATGTCAAAATCACATGGATGAGATGGAGTTCGATCAACATTAATAACAGGGTCCAGATTAGGAGACATAATATCATTGGTAGGAGGATGGGTTGGTTCTGTTGGAATTTGTGGAGCAGTAGGAGTAGATTTTTTGTGTTCTTTTGACTTTTTGGATGGTGGAGCTTTGGATGATTTGTTTTTTGAAGGAATGGATGTTTTGGTGGAGGAAGGCATATCTACATGTTTGAGCTTCATCTGTTTGACATTGCACATAGAGAAACTGTTGTTGAAGAGGACAGAGGGTTCGTCCTCAAGAGACAATTTAAAATTTTTTGTTAGGAGCATCCCATAAGGGGAATATCGTCCCATAGTGGCAGCATTTAGCATGAAGTTGAAAATAATATTCCCCAAATGTAGAGGAGTACCTGTTGTGAGGTGATGGATGAGTAGGAGATCGAGTTCAGTGACTTTTTCAAAACTTCCTGCCCTTGGAACAATGGAATGAACACAAATGTTATGAAGAATTCTACATAAGGGCTGGATATTAAAGGCCACTTGAGGCTTAGGGGAGTGAATGAGTGAATTTTGAAGCACAGCAGTTCGGGAGACATGGCACTGAGAGTACCATTTTTCAGAGAAGCACAGAGAACCTTCGTCTGGAATGTCCAGTATGTGACATAAAGAGGTAGGATTAATCTCCATATGCACACCTTTAAGAACAATACTGAACCTAGTATCGCCTTTGGACCTAGTTGCCACAACATAGAATGCTCGCACAAGGCGAGGATATTGAGGTTCATTAATTTTTAAAACGGAGGTCCAGCCAATCTGATCAAAGACATCCTCAATGTTGAAGCCTCCTTTCCTTAGGTCAGAAAAATCAATAAACTTTCCATTTATGATAGATTTGTCGTGCCATTTAGAGAGATAGACTTTCTCCAAAGCTGGAGTTTCAAACAAAGAGCCAGTGGAAGTAGATTGTGGTTTGGATGCGGGTTTGGAACAGGGTTTTTTGATGGACGAGTTTTTAGGAGAGGAAGTGTTACTGGGAGGTGGTTGAGGAATGGAGTCAGCAGATACGGTTTTCTCTAAATCATCAGAGTCAATCACATGAATGGTGTTATCTTGTTTGGTTGGTTTTCTGGAGGAGAGGATTCCAAACATGATTCTGGATGATCGTCGAACAGGAGCAGATATGGAGGTTTTTGATGAAGAAGAATGAGTCCGTTTTAAGTGAGGAGAAGTTGAGGCAATGTTAGGGATTGTGGCTGAATGGAGAGGAGGATGTATGGTAGTCATTGGTTCAGGTTGAAGGATTTCTTCATCCTCCTTGTTGGTGCTTGAATAATTATCGTATTCTTCTTCAGAGTAATGTTCAACGAATTTTTGTTTTGCAGAAAACTTAGTGCGGGCCATGAGGAAAAAAGTTTTGCTGAGATTTTTGAAAGAGAAAGATGAAGGGATTTTTGTTTTCAAGGGAATGATGTTTTCACGATTTGATGAAGGGAAGACGGAAGGAAAATTGGGAAGTGAGAGGTTACATCAGTTTGGATTGGACGTGAGGATATGATGAGGTAGGCTGATGACTAGGCCGCGCGTGTGACAGGAGCAGTTATTTTTCAGGCGTCAGCATTTAATGCATGACGAAAGCTAAGGAGTTTGGCTGGAAAACTGCACATAGAGGGGAAACGTGCGCGGCAGTTTTTTGACTCTGGGCCTTTTCACCAAAAAAGAAAAACATGTTTTTGTTTTGAAACTTACAGAATTAATTTGGACAAAGTAATTCAAATTTTGATCAAAAAAGGTGGTTTGACAGAATTAAGAGTTTGAAAGGGACCAAACTTATTTCCTTTTTAATGAATGATCCTCTCGTAATACCTTTAGATGCATAGTGATTTTTCCAAGAAGTCCAACATTTAAAAAGTAATAAAGAATTTAAAAATAAACAATAAGACTTAAGCGAAAAAAAAAATTAAAGAATTTTGGACAGACTTATGATGGAGAGGTTCTCCAAAATATTTTTGAATCTGTCCTCCTGAAGAGGTTTGGTAAAAATATCAGCTAATTGTTTTTCAGTTTCAATGAAAATTAGCTCAATATCTCCCTTCTGAACATGATCTCGTATGAAATGATGTTTAATTTCGATATGCTTGGATCGAGAATGTTGTATGGGATTTTTTGAAAGATTTATGACACTTGTATTATCACAGAGGATGGGAATTTTAGCGTACCTTAGTGAATAGTCCTCCAATTGATTTCTTACCCAAAGTATTTGTGAACAACATTGGGCAGCTGACACGTATTCTGCCTTTGTGGTTGATAGAGCAATTGTGCTTTGTTTTTTGCATGACCAACTTATGAGAGACTCCCCAAGAAATTGACATGTTCCACTAGTGCTCTTTCTTTCAACTTTATCTCCTGCATAGTCAGCATCACAGTATGCCAATAGGTCAAGGTTTGAACTCTGTTTATACCAAATTCCAACATCAGTGGTACCAATCAGATATCTGAAAATTCTTTTTACAGCTATACGATGAGATTCCTTGGGAGAGGACTGGAATCTTGCACAAAGTCCAACAGCAAACACAATGTCAGGTCTGCTTGCAGTTAAATATAGTAAGGATCCAATCATCCCTCGGTACTCCTTTTCAGATATGGAGGTTCCTTCATCATCTTTATGCAACATGGAGGATGGATGCATAGGGGTCCCCATGGGTTTTGCTGAATCCATGTTGTATTTTTTTAGAAGATCTTTGGTGTATTTTTCTTGGGAAATAAAGATGTCAGCCTTCATTTGTTTAATTTGTAACACCAAAAAAATTTTCAGTTGCCCCATCATGCTTATCCCAAACTCGCTTTGCATGAGGTTAGAGAAATCTTCACACATTTTTTCATTTGTGGATCCAAAGATTATATCATCAACATATATTTGCATAATCAACAAATCCTCTTTAAGAGTTTTCTTAAAGAGTGTGGTGTCAATCTGTCCTCTTGAAAAACCATTTTCTTTTAAAAATGAGCTTAACCTCTCATACCAAGCTCGAGGAGCTTGTTTTAATCCATAAAGAGCTTTAGAGAGTTTGAAAACAGGATTAGGTTTTTTCTCATCTACAAAACCAGGAGGTTGGTGAACATACACCTCCTCATTTAAGAAACCATTCAAAAAGGCACTTTTTACATCCATTTGAAACAATTTGATACCTTTATGAGTAACATAAGCTAGGAAGATTCTAATAGCTTCAAGTTTAGCAACTGGAGCGAATGTTTCATTATAATCTATTCCTTCTTGTTGGTTGTACCCTTGAGCCACTAGTCTTGCTTTATTCCTAATGACCTCTCCATCTTCATTTAATTTGTTTCTAAAGATCCATTTTGTTCCAATGATGGATTTGTCCAGAGGATGGGGCACAAGATCCCAAACTTTATTTCTTTCAAATTGTGATAGTTCCTCCATCATGGCTTCTACCCATGATTTGTCGCATATTGTTTGATCAATATTTTTTGGTTCAACTTGTGATATCATGGCCATGTTATTTGCAAAGGATTGTCTGGTCCTCACCCCATCTGCCGTATCCCCAATAATCAGATCAAGAGGATGATGCGTTACTACCTTCCATCCTCTTGGAGGCTGCTGTGAGGATGGATCAGAATCGTCCTCTTTGTTTGGACTGCGTACTTTAGAGGATGAATGTTCATCTTATTCTATTTTATCCAAATTTTCTAGACACAAGTCATCAAACTCATCAAAAATAACATGCATGGACTCCTCCACAGTTTGAGTCCTAAAATTATAAATTCTATAACCTTTTGACGATGTGGAGTATCCTAAAAATATACCTTTATCGGATTTTGGATCAAACTTTCCCAAATTATCTTTATTATTTAGTGTAGCAATAACAACCAAAAGTATGAAAATAAGAAATATTTGGTTTTCTACCTTTCCATAGTTCATAAGGAGTTTTATTTAAATTTTTTCTGATGGATACACGGTTTAAAACATAGTAAGCTGTGTTAATGGCTTCAGCCCAAAAGTATTTTTCAATGTTGGCTTCATTTAAAATGGTGCTAGCCATTTCTTGTAAAGTTCCATTTTTCCTTTCAACAACTCCATTTTGTTGAGGAGTTCTTGGACAGAAAAAATTATGGGAAATACCGTTTTCATCAAAAAATATTTTAGAAGACTTATTTTCAAACTCACCTCCATGGTCACTTCTCACAGAAATAATTTTAGTTGCTTTTTTCATTTTGAATTCTTTTACAGAAATATTGAAATGCATCAAAAGCTTCATGTTTATGTTTTAAAAATAAAACCCATGTAAATCGTGAGAAGTCATCAACTATCACAAATCCATACCTTTTTCCACTAAGACTTGGAGTTTTAATGGGACCAAAGAGGTCAATATGAAGAAGTTCAAGAGGATGATTTGTTGAAACAATATTTTTTGAATGAAAACTACTTTTGACTTGTTTTCCTTTGGCATAAGCTTCACACACTTTGTCTTTTTCAAAATCAATTTTTGGAAGTCCTTTGACTAGTTCCAATTTTGATAATTGAGAAATGGTGTTTAAGCTTGTGTGACCGGCTCGTTTGTGCCAAATCCATTTATCTTTTTCAAGAGAAATAAAACAAGATTCAGTAGGCAAATCATCCAGATATAATACATATAAATTCTTTTTTCGAAAACCAGAGAAGAAAACTCTATCCGAGGATGAATGTTTAACCTCGCATAGAGTGGGTTTAAAGATAACTTCAAATCCACTATCACACAGTTGACTAATGCTTAGTAAGTTATGTTTTAAACCATCTACATACTGAACATTTTCAATTTTTGCAGAATTATTTTTACCAATAATACCTGTACCTTTTATTTGAGCTTTATCATTATTTCCAAATGTGACTGATCCTCCATCCTTTGTTTCTAGTGAAATGAAACAATGCTTATCCCCTGTCATATGCCTTGAGCAGCCACTGTCCAAGAACCATGGCTTTCTTTTGTTGATCAGAGGATATGCCTGTGTCAGAATTTAGGAGTGACTTAGGTACCCATATGGAATTGGGTCCTTGGTAGTTAGTTCATCCTCTTGTAAGGATTTTCTTTTTATGGTAGCAAATGGAATCAAGGTGTCCATACTTATCACCAAATGAACATTTCCTTTTGTTAATTTCAGCCCTTTTCTTAGCATGACAAACTTTGATAGTATGTCCATGTTTTTTGCAAAAGGTGCATTTAGGTATGTCCTTTTGTTTATTTGGTAGAAAGAAGTTTTCATATAATTTTTGCTTTTGAGAACTTGTAAATCCAATACCAGCTTTGTCAAAAATTCCAGATTGAGATCCCATAATTTTTTGAAATGTTTCAGTGGATTTAACAAAGTTGGTAATGTCCTTTTTGAGTTCTTCTACCTTTACTTTTAAAACACTCTTTTCTGTATCCTCTTCTATAGGATGAATATTGACAATTTTCTTGTTCAAAACTTTTTGTTCTGACAATTTTCTATGAGATGCCTGCAAGTCCAGAATGATTTTTTGATGTTTATCATTCTTAGCTTGGAGTTCCTCATTTAACTTCTTTATTTCATAAAGTTGGTTTTTAAGAAAACCACATTTATGAGATAAAGTGTTTGAGTCATTTAAGAGATTGTCAAATTCAATTTCTAATTTTTCACAAGAGGGACATAGTTCAATAATGGTTACCTCATCAGTATCTGACTTTGCCATAAGGCAAAGGTTAGCTTCTCCTTCTTTGTCTTGCTCGGAGGATGATCCATCGTTGTCATCCCAGGTGGCCATCATAGATTTATTTTTATTTTGAAATCTTCTTGTGTTTCTTTTGTTTAGAGGACATTCAGTTTTGTAATGTTCCACTTTGTTGCATCCAAAACAGGTTATCTGACTTTTGTCAGTTTTTTCTTTTTGAGGAGACCTTTTTTCTTGTCCTCTTCTAATTATCATCCTCTGAATTCTTCTAGAAATCAAAGCGAGTTCATCCTCCTCATCAGATAGAGGATATTCTGAGTTTTCTCTTTTTATGACATCTTCATTCTTCTTGGAGGAAGTACTTTCAGTTTGGCTAGATTTTAACGCAATCATTTTTCCCTTTTTGCTTGGTTCATCAACAAGCAGTTATGGTGCATGAGCTCTAAGAGTCCCAACCAGATCTTCTAATCTCATGGTGGCCAAGTTTCTTGCTTCTATGATGGCTGTCACCATTGGTCTCCATTCTTTTGGTAAACTCCTCAGAATTTTCCTTATCCTTTCTTGAACAGAATATTCCTTTCCAAGAGATCTTAAGTTATTTAGAATGATTGTTAGCCTTGAGAACATTTCATCAATAGTTTCTTCTTCCTTCATTTTGAATAATTCGAATTCTCTAACACCCATGTCAATCCTCGCCTCTTTAACATGACTTGATCCTTCATGATGGATTTTCAGAGTGTCCCATAGTTCTTTAGCACTTTGACATTCTTCAACTTTGTCATATTCTTCCCTGCTCAAAGCACACGTTAGAAATAAATGAGCTTTAGAGTTTAGAAGTACCTTAGCATTTTCTTCGGCTGTCCATTGTGCTTGAGGTTTTTCATCGGAGGATGAATCCGTGTTGTTGATTCTAATGACGTGATTTCCATTCTCAACCACATACCACATGTTGTTGTCTTGTGATATGAGAAACAATCTCATCTTTCCTTTCCAGTGATAGTAATCTGTGCCATCGAAGTAGGGAGGTCTGTTGGATGATCCTCCTTCAGGAATATACTTAGCTTTTGACATTTTTCTTTTGATCTTTTTCTCTTACACTGTTAGGTGTAGTTTTCTAGAGAACCTTGCTCTGATACCAATTGAAGTAGCTAGAATATTACTAGAAGGGGGGTTGAATAAAGATATTTGAAGTTTAAAAATTTCTTTTAAGTTTTAAAGCTTTATCCTCTTCGAGAGGATGAAAGTCAGAGGTTGGAAATTCAAACTATGAGTAAGAACATATTACTTTTAAAAGAGAGAGAGAGATTAGAAAATGACACACACAATTTTATACTGGTTCACCCAAAAACGGGTTACGTCCAGTCCTCACACACTTGTGAGATTTCACTAAGAAAATAGTCAACCTCTCACAGAGGTTAGTTACAGCTTTTGTGTTCTTGAGCTTCACCAAGCTTACAATATCTTTTCACAGATTTCAACTATTTCTAAGTGTAACTCACTTAGAAATTACAGTATAGTTTGAAGGTGTTTGTGATGTTTCTCTTTACTAGCACTTTCTAAAAGGATGTTTCAAAGATCTAGTGTAATACAATAGAAAGTATAAAGAGAGGATGAGAATGACACTTGATAGCTCTTAGCCTTTTTCTTTGAATGCTTTGTAGTTGTGTTTTGAATGAAGAAGTGCACCATTCCTTTTATAGAGTTGTAAGAAGGTCTAACAATGTGTTTTGGTGCTTCATGTCCGTTGGGCACATTAATCAAAAAGTCAAGGCCAGTATTCTGAATTACAGAAATGCCATCCAGCTGTCTTTTGTCTTGTTTGAGTGCAGGAGGATGAGAATACAGTCCATCCTCGTATGGCAGATACAAACCTCCTAGAAGTTCGTGTCTTAGTTGTCCTTTTGCTTTTTTGTTCTCCAAGGCATGTCAGATTCTATTTTGGGCTTTGTGTAGTATAACCTTTATGTGCAGTTGAAAAGGTAGAACCATTTTCATCATAAGCCTATGAAGAGAGCTAGAGGTCCGTTCTCCTATATTCCAAATTTCTATGTTCATCCTCTGCCTTTCTTTTTCTTCAGTTGACTTTGTTTTTCTTTCAAACTTTAACACTGATTTGACTTTTCATATGGCAACAAATCAATGTTATCGTGATTCTGAATATTTTGCCTAATAGTTGGTTCATCCTCTTTGAAGATCCATTCTCTAGTCCATCCTCCAGTTTGAAAACTTGTTGAATTGACATAGATTTTATCTCTTTTAAAGAACAACCTGTTTTCTAATAATAATACACTCAAGAGCACAAATTAGTCTGAACAAGAATCATAATCATTTAATTTTGTTATCATTAAAACTATTAGAAAGAGATTTTGTCTCAACATATATATATATATATACACACTATTAATATTATTTAGGGGCATCTCAAATATTTTAGAGGTTATATTCTATTCTTAAAAACAGGACACTTAATAAAAAAAATACAATTTTAATAATTAAAAAAGAGGTAAAAAATTTGAGATTTTTTAGTCTTTAAATTTTTTTTATTCTCTTTTAGTTGCTGTTTTGAAAAGTTTTTTTTTTATAAAAAAGTGATAGCCTATAAAAAAAGTCTCTAAAATTAAAATAGAGACTACAAGTGAATAAAAAAAATTTAAGAACTAAATTTAAAATATCGTAATTTTGTTGGATTGAAAATATATTTAACAAAAAAAAAATCGTTATATTATAAAAATAGATTTTTTGGGGGCTCTTACCAATTGGAGGTCATGTGCTATTGGGCTGCTTGCACAGTCCAATAGTCGGGAAAATTGGATTTTGTACCCCAACAATTAGACTTGTTCTGCCACATTTATAATTTTTATCCTTTAACCTACTAAAATACCTTTAAGTGACACTACAACATTTTTTATTTTAGGCACGCTTCACTTAGCCATGGTTATAAAAGTGTGGCTAGAAACGGATATAGGCAACAGTTTTTTAGGTGTTGCCTATAATTTACTTATAGAGTACAATTTCTTGACTTTTAATGAACAACTGTTGCCTATTTTGTTATTGTCACCGATTAAGCCACAATTTTAAAAGTGTTGTTGCTTTACCACGGTGAAAAACCGTTAGCTAATAAAATTTAACAACTACACATTTTAAGTGTGGTCTAAAGATATAAAAATTGTGGCCTTTAGCCCAAATAATAATAAACAGGTTTGAGTGTTTATTTTTCAATAAGTTTCTAATAAGCTTCAATACTATTTTGAATTAACAGAAAATGTAAAATTAATTAATTATTTTGTTTTATTTGTTCTCTTTATTGAAGAAACAAAACTTGTATTCCTCCATTGCCATACTTATTCCTCCACTACCATAAACCCTAACTCTACCTTCACTATTTCCTCTTCACTCACAATCAAAAACCCTAATTCTACCTTCACTATTTCCTCTTCACTCACCATCACAAACCCATTCACCATTTCATCTTCACTCACTATCGCGTTCAAATAGGTTGCTCTGGTACCGTCACTTTCATTTTCGCACTGTGTTTGACTTTTTCCTCTTCGTGCATCCAGGTATTCGTCTCTTCTCCCTCTTTTCTTGCTCGTTGCCTTTGACGATTTGGTAGATATTTTTGCATGTTATTTCATGAATCCGAGTTTATTACTCATGTTGAGCAATTTGTGATTGTTTCTCTTGATCTTTCAACGGAGACATATAAGCTATTGCTGGTGCCTCCAGGTTTTAATAAGGTGCCGTCTGTTCAGCCGGTTATTAGGGTTTTGATGGACTGCCTTTGTTTCTCTCATGTTTTCAAGAATACCGAATTTGTTTTATTGCACCACACTCTTTTATTGTTGCCACAACTTTTAAAACTGTGGCCTAAACAAGTAGGCAACATCTAAAACAATTGTGGCCGAAATGTGTTACCATTGTTTCTGTAACACCCCGACTCTTCAGCGTTATCGGCGATGCTACTCAGTCTTCTCACTCCCCCTAACCACCTCGTGGAAATAGTGAGTTTTTGCCTACCGTGGGAATCGAGCCCGATACCTGGGGGATAAGTAACCGCCTCATCACATTCCCACTACCAATTGATCTGCGGATAAGTAACCGCCTCATCATATAACTTTAGACCAATCTGTGGTCTTAAGTGCAACACATACAAATCAATTGCCTTAAACCAAAAAATGTTGCCTTTGCTTTTGACAACGTTATAAATGTGTTGCCTGAAACAAATATAATCTACACAAAACCGTGACCTAACTGTATATGCAACATTTATGAAATGTTGTAAAAACCAAATCATAAAATCGTGGGCTGAAACATTCAAAAAACCGCTGTCTCTTTGAGTGTCTTTGAAGTAGCAAAATTGATTTACAAGGAAGGGGGTTTGAATTGTAAATCTCCCTTTTTAAAATTTCCTGAAAAACTTAAGATTTGAACTCAAGAATGTTCTTGGTTAAGAAAGCAGAAAAACGGAGAGCGTTCTTCGTTTATCAGAAAAACGAAAAACGTTCTTGATTAGTTGTAAAACAGAAAACAGTTTATATTTTTAATCTTGAGAAACAATCAAATTGAATAAGGAGATAAAGGATAAAAGATACCACACACGGATGTATCCTGGTTCACCCAACTTGGGCTACGTCCAGTCCTCACAATTGTGAGATTTTCCACTAAGTGTTTAAAATAAGAACCGTCTTGGTTTTACAGCACCTAGCTTAGATCAACCTTGATCTTTGTTACAGACTTTAATCTAATTCCACCCAGAAAAAAATTAATCAAATCACCTACCAATCTTGATAGGATTTCTTACAATCTACCCCAAACTATACTTAACTCTTATAGTTTGAGTTTTACAATAATGATGAGATTGTTCTGTTAGAATCTGAGATGTCTCAATTCTTGTTTGAGATTCGATTCTTTACAAAGAATTTAGTACAAATGTATCAGAGTAAATAAGAACTTAATCAGACTGATTCTTGTAAGTGATGAGAGAATTTCAAGTATGTAAATGTGAATGATTTTGAGAGACTTGTTAGCACTTGAACTTCTACATTGCGACTGGGATGTGTATTGCGTTTTAGATCAGATTTTCTTGAGTATTAATGATCCTTTTAATGCTTCATATAAGTGATAATATTACTAGCTTGAACTTGAGCTTTTGATCAATTAAAACAGATTGGAAAAGATCATGAAATCTTGATGTAGGAAGCTTGTACCGAAGCTGCTAAAACTGACTGGAGATTGATGATCAATCTGGACTTTTGAACTTTAAGTATCCTGGAGACTAATAATCAATCTGGACATTTTTTTTGCCATACTGGAAATTGACTTGACTTCAAGATTGTTTAACAGTCTTGACAATCATTTCCAGAACTGTCTGGACAGGCTTGTTTGAAAGTCTTTTTCTTTTGCCATTCAAATGTCCTATTTGATTTGAGTAAATCCTATGTGTTCCCTGCCATGTAGTGATCATATCCATATAACTTCCAGAGGCAACAACTTTGTTTAATTGATGGAAATTGATGGATCTTTATGATGCCATGACCATATTTGAATCTGGGAACATTCTCCGTTTTCTAGAATATGTCAAGAATGTTCTCTGCCTTTGTTTATGCTGATTTCTTTGATTCTTTTGAAACATATCTTTGAATTAATACACTCAAAAGCACAAGTTAAATTAACAATACATTTAGAATCATAATTAACGATCTTTAATTAACCTTTGTTTATTTTCATCAAAACTTTAAAATGAGAGTTTGTCTTAATAATCTCCCCCTTTTTTATGATGACAAACATGTTAATTTAGACTTTAATTTTGATTCTAATTTTGAAAGAGCTTGAAAGCTCCCCCTCAATATGTGCAGTGATTTAATTTTGACAGAAGATAAATCATGTAAATTCAAGAGCGAATAGATAGCAAATAGATTCATAATAAAGACTTTTCATTAGATGACATCAATTGATAATTACATAATGAGATTAAGTAAGAAGATATACAGAAGTACCATATATAAAAAGGACTTCTATCTAATTACAAAAAAAAAACTTAAACTTAATCTAAAATCTTCAAATTAATTCTCCCCCTTTGTCATAATAAAAAGGAAGGAGAAAAGATCCTAAGATGCCAAAGATGGCGAAGATCGTTCTGAAGAAGAGGACTTGGCAGGATCAGCAACAGGTTGAGGAGAAGGAGAAGGATGAACAAGAGTAGGAACAAGTCCAAGTTTTGGAGCAAGTTGTTCTGTCATCCAGGTGCGCACCAGGGTGGACTCTAAATCTTTTTGAGTCTGGCGTGCCATGATGGTTTGGAGGGTAGCCGTTATCTCAAAATTTGTAGGTTCTTTTGGTGGAGGAGGAGGAGGCATAGAAGAGGCAAGATGAGTGGAGTTTGGAGGAGTGGAGGAAAATGGTGAGGAATTAGAGATGGACTTCTAGTTAATGGAGGGTCCAGGTGTATGAGAAAAAGTGAAAAATTGACTTATTCCATAGAGTGAGGGACTGGTTTTCTGGGGTGAAATAAATAATGGTGACATAGAGGAAACATGCTGGTTGGGAAGGAGGGTGCATATATCGTCAATGGGTGACTGGAAGTAATGGAGAAAGTCTGTTGAGGATAAGGTTGAAGGTTGGGGAAAAACAGAGAAAGTGTGGAGACAGTTTGGTTGGGCAGGTGAACTTTCTCGGTTTTCAGCCGAACGTTCTTGAGTAGTTTCTGCTGCTGCTCAGGAAGTTCATGTGATGGCTGGGGTTGGAGCTGGAGCAGCAGCTCTTCTCTTTGTAGGAGCACTTGTCTCAGAAGCTATTTTCTTTATATGAGAAATATTCTTTGAAGAAAACGTGGAGATTTTGATAAGACTTTTCTCATTGCTGAGAGGAATTTGAAAGTGCTTGAAGATTCTGGTCAGAATCATCCCATAAGGTACATTATTTTTTTCTGTAGTCCTTATTTGCAGGAGCTATCATATGATGAATGATGATGTGAGGATGGTTGAGGCGCTTGTAGTTTAGGAGATGATGGATTATGAGGGCATCATTGTCTGACACATACTCATGACTTCCACAATGAGGAAGTATGGTATGGTGGCTGATGCTGTTGAAAATTTTTGGAAGGGGTTTGAGGAAAGTTGAAAGTTGGCGCGTAGACCCTTCTTGGAAAAGATAAGAGAAAACATCTGTCTTGTTTAATTTAAAGCTCCATACCATTTATCTCTATAAACAGCAGGGCCTTTAGTACGGAGGTTTAGGATGGATGCCAAGGATTATGGAGTTAAGTTTATCTCTATCCCCTTGACCTTTGAGATGATCAGGGACTTGTAAGAGAAAGTCCTTGCTTGACAATAAAAGCTGATGACATCTGGGTAGTAACATTTTGATATTTGAAGAAAGGAGGTCCAACCCAAAACATCAGTGTGATGTTTTACAGCATTTCCATCAACAATCAGGTTGTCAAACACAACAACTCTTCCCACTCCAATAGGGCGTTGAGCCCATTTTTCTTTGTACAACTTAGATGCAGATGAGGGAATCAGAGGGATATTGTTGGTGTTTGGAGAGGAGAATTTTGGGGGGCAGAAGGAGATGGTTCACAAAACGGAGAACGTTAAGGTATAACGGAGAAGAGAGAGTTTTTGTGGGTTTTGTTGGATTTCTTAAGTGTGGTGGAACTTGAGCAATGTTTGGTAGAGATTGAGAGTGAGATGGAGGGAAAACAGTTGCTAGTGGTCTAAGAGGGAGAGGGATAGAACTTGATTCCCTTGATGACGAAGATGAAGAGTCTGATGATGAGAAGGACATTTTAGTGGGAGAAGGTCTGGGTGGTGGAGAAGGTGAACGATTGTGAAACAGAGAATAGGGTGGTGGATGAAGGGTTTAAAGGAAGATGAAGAGAAGGATATGAAAGGTTCGTGAGAAACTTCAGAGACAATGTTGCTTATTTAGAAAGAAAGAAGTAATGATGAGTGAAAACCTAGGGAAGGATGATGAGAAGATGCAACGCATCAATTGACAGTGTGCCAAGGCGTTTTTTTGGAGGCAGGGGACAAGAGCATTAAATGCCAAGACTCCTTTTTTTCCTTTTGCCTGCGCAGAGAAGAAGTGACACGTAGAGGAGAAAGTTGTTTCTCAAACGGAGAAAGATGATTGAAAAACGGAGATTACGTTCTCCGTTTTCTGCAGAAGCAGAATTTTAATGAGATTTCTCTTGATTTCTCATGATTTTCAGTCTTTCTTTAATTGAATTAAAACTATCCTCAACTAAAGGCTTTGTAAATATATCAGGAAACTGATTTTGTGTATCAACAAAGATTAATTCAATGTTTTTCTTGCTAACATGATCACGAATAAAATGATGTTTTATTTCAATGTGTTTTAATCGTGAGTGATGAATAGGATTTTTAGATAAATTGATAGCACTAGTATTATCACAATAAGTTGGAATACTTGAGTAACTTATAGAGAAGTCTTCAAGTTGATTTTTAATCCAAATTACTTGTGAGCAGCAGTTTGATGCTGAAACATATTCAACTTTGGTGGTTGATAAGGCTATTGAGTTTTGTTTCCTGCAAGACCAGCTTATCAATGCTTCACCCAGGAACTAACATGCTCCACTTGTGCTTTTTCGTTCAACTTTTATCTCCAGCGTAATCAGCATCGCAATAAGCTACAAGATCAAAATGTGAACCTTTTCTATACCAAAGGCCAAGATCAGTAGTACCAACAAGATATCTAAAGATGCATTTTACTGCTGTTAAATGTGATTCTTTGGGTGGAGATTGAAATCTAGCACATAATCCTACTGCGAATACAATATCAGACCTACTCGCAGTTAGATATAACAAAGAACCTATCATGCCTCTATACTCTTTTTTCAGAAACAAATTTTCTATTTTCATCTTTGTCCAATGAAGAAGATGGATGCATGGGAGTAGTCATGATTTTGGATTCATTCATTTTATATTTTGTTAAAAGGTCTTTTGTATACTTATCTTGACAAATAAAAATGCCATCATCATGCTGCTTGATTTGTAAACCAAGAAAGTATCTTAACTCCCCCATCATACTCATTTCAAATTCACTTTGCATGAGTTTTGAAAAGGCATCACACATTTTTTCATTGGTTGAACCAAAAATTATATCATCAACATACACTTGAACTATGAGTAAATCATTTTTATCATTCTTCTTGAAAAGTGTAGTGTCAATGTTTCCTCTGGAAAATCCGTTTTTGATTAAGAAAGAACTTAATCTTTCATACCAAGCTCTTGGTGCTTGTTTCAAACCATATAGAGCTTTGGTAAGTTTAAAAACAAGGTTTGGTTTTGATTGATCCTCAAAACCAGGAGGTTGTCGCACATAAACTTGTTCATTTAAAAAGCCATTTAAAAATGCACTTTTAACATCCATTTGAAATAATTTAACAAGCTTATGAGATGCATATGCAAGAAGTATACGAATAGCTTCTAACCTTGCAACAGGGGCAAACATTTCATCATAATCAATACCTTCCTGTTGATTATAGCCTTGCGCGACCAACCTTGCTTTGTTGCGAATAACCTTGCCTTCTTCATTGAGTTTGTTTCTAAATACCCATCTTGTACCAATGATGGTTTGGTTTTGTGGATCAAGAACTAAAGTCCAGACTTCATTTTTCTCAAACTGAAGCAATTCTTCTTTCATGGCTTCAATCCAAGATTGATCTATTATTGCTTCTTTAATGGATTTGGGTTCAATCTGGGATATCATTGCCATGCTGCATTCGTCATTCTTAAATGATCTTCTTGTTCGAATTCCATCATTTGTTTCTCCAATTATTTAAGTTTGAGGATGTCCTTCAATTGTTCTACAGCTTTTTGGTGGAGAATGAAATGGAGATTGTTTATCAATCTTGGTTTCCTGCACATCATTCTGTTGCTGCACACCAGTTTGGATTTCCTCTTCCTCATCCTTTTTACTTAGATCCAAATCATCAAACTCATCAAATAACACATGCATACTGATTTCTACAACCTTGGTTCTCAGATTAAACACTCGATATCCCTTGGAGTCTGTTGCATACCCCAAAAATATTGCCTTGTCTGATTTTGCATCAAACTTTCCAAGGACATCTTTGTTGTTTAAAATATAACAATAACAACCAAAAATGTGAAAATATGAAATGTTTGGTTTTCTATTTCTCTAGATTTCATAAGGAGTTTTGTTAATGCTTTTTCTAATAGATACACGATTTAAGATATAGCAAGAAGTGTTAATGGCTTCTGCCCAAAAATATCTTTCAACATTTGATTCTTCTAAGATTGTTCTTGCCATTTCTTGAAGTGTTCTATTTTTTCGTTCAACAACTCCATTCTATTGTGGAGTTCTTGCACAAGATAAATTGTGAGAAATGCTAAGTTCATCAAATAAGTTTTTAAAAGAGGCGTTTATGAATTCTCCTCCATGATCACTTCTTACAGAAATGATGCTGGATTCTTTTTCATTATGTAACTTTTTGCAAAATGTTTTAAATTCATCAAATGCATCATCCTTTTGTTTTAAAAACAGTACCTAAGTGTATCTAGAGAAATCATCAACAATAACAAAACCATATTTCATTCCTCCTAGACTTGTTGTTTTGATTGGCCCAAAAAGATCTATGTGAAGTAATTCAAAAATTCTGTTTGTAGTTGTCAAATCTTTTGAATGAAAACTACTCTTGACTTGTTTTCCCTTTGCACAAGCTTCACAAATTCTATTTTTATCAAAATTCAGTTTGGGCAATCCTCTAACAAGATCCAGTTTAGAGAATTTTGAAATTGTTGAAGGTGCAAACACGAGAAGGGGGGTTGAATTGTGTTTGACTAACTTGATTATTTTTTCTGTTTTTGCAGTTTTATAACAAAACCTGATGTATGAATAAAACAGAGTTAGCAGCGGATATAAAGTAAATATAAAACAAAGAAGTTTATACTGGTTCACCGTTAACTAGGCTACGTCGAGTCCCTTCACTTTGAAGGATTTCACTAATTCAAACACCTTGAATTACAAAGTACCACTGACCCTCCAAGTCAGTCTTCTCAAAAAGTCTAACAACCCTAGACTTTTGAGGAAAAGAACCTTGAATCTAATTGCTAAGTAATCTGCTACTCCTTCTGACTCCCTCAGATTGTAGACTCTACTTCAACAACTTAGACCTAACACAAGGGAAATAAAAACTTAGAGTACTTGCTTCTCGAAAGCGGATACTCACAATTGACCTGACTGAAAACTTAAGTATTTTGCTTTTGGAAGTGTATGACTCTCAAGTATTTTCGATGCTGAGTCTTCTGCCTTGAGCCTCCTTTTATAGATGAAGATTAGGGTTTCTTCCATGCTTAAATTCGAGCTGTATCTTGCCAGATACTCTTGCAAAAATAACTTGGCCAATCGGGTTTCACTTAAATAAAAAACATATCTCTTTAGCTCCAGATTTGCTTTCAAAAATAACTTTGGTCAATCCTGTTCTTAGTTAATTCTAGACCAAATCTTTCTTCCCGCCAATAGCTCCTAAATTCCCACAAGACGTCAATTTATTTTTGTATCAAATCCTTTTAATACTTTGATCAAATTTAATCAAGTCTCCACTGATTATCATCATGATTAAATCTGGACCGTTTGATCTTCTGCTCTCGTCCACATCTGGACCATACAAACTGATCTGCTGTGATCCTCTGATTTCGGCCAACACTGGGCCATGATGCTTAAATCTAGACCATTGATCTGAATATCTTTCCTCTAATCTGGACCAATTCTGAACTGGGTCTGGATTGAACTTAAATTAAATCTGGATTTATGATATTTTAGTCTGGACAATTACCTTCTGATTTGGATCAAGTCTGGATTAAATCTGGACAATCATTTCTTCTGGTCTGGACTTAGTTTCATACTCTGAACCATGCTATCTTCTGGTATGGGCCAAATCTAGATTAAATCTTTTGTTCTCGACCAATTCTTTTATGCTCTGATTAAGTCTTGATCATGTATGGACTGATTATCATTTCACGACCAGTCTATCCTCTGGTCAGAATTAATTCTCGACCAAGTCTGACTTATGATACCTTCTGGTCTGGAACAAATCTCCCTCTAGCAAGCTTTCTTCTGGTATGGTCCATGTCTCCTTCTAGACTCTGCTTCCTTCTGATCTGGGCCAGGAAAGATATCATCTGATGGTGTTTTGACATCCTGGTGTATCCTCTGGTGCCTTCCGGATGCATCCTCTGGTACCTTCTGGATGCATTATCTGGTATCTTCCGGAGGTGTATCCTCTGGTTTGATTTTATCCTGTGGTAATTCATCTTCTGCCTCTAGTGACTTCATCTTCTGCCTCTGGTAACTTCATCTTTTGGTGGCATTTAAATAATAATTCAAAGTACAAAATAAGATTACATGGAGTGCTTTTGTAAACATCAAAATCCTAAGTACTTAGAACCAACTTGGTTCCAACAATCTCCCCCTTTTTGATGATGACAAAACCTTAACTTATTTTGCTAGCTTATAACTCGAAGTACTTGAAATACTCCCCCTCAGACCAATCTCTCCCACTAAGTCTAATAATGCTTTTTTCTTCTCCTTTTCAACTCTTTCTTTTCTTCTCTTCTCCTCTTCTTTTCAACTTCTTTTGTTTTCATCTCTTTATGTTCTCTTTATTTTTCTCTCTCCATGTTTCTTCTCCTTTTCAACTCCTTCTCTTTTCATTCTTTCTTTTGTTCTCTCTTTATTTTGCTCTCTCCCTATTTCTTCTCCTTTTCAACTCCTTCTCTTTTCATATCTTTCTTTTTCGCTCCTCCTTTCTTTTTATCTCTCATTTTCTACTTAATTCTTTCTCTCTCCCCCTTTTTGTCATCAGCCAAAAAGGGATCCTACTATTTTTGTAATTTTGTTTTTCTCTTTACAAATTACAGAAAGGAAAAACAGAAAAATAAAAAACATAAAGTAAAATTACAAGAAAATTAAAAACTCCTAAGATGACTACTTGAGCTAGTCAGATATGGAGATAATGTTGAGATGCTTCTTGATGAACTTGAACCTATCTTCAGGTAATGATTTGGTGAAGATATCAACCCATTGATGATCAGTGTCCACAAATTGGATGCTTAAAGTCCCTTTTTGAACATGATCCCTAATGAAATGGTGTTTTATTTCAATGTGTTTGGCTCTAGAGTGTAAGATAGGGTTCTTGGTTAGGTTTATGGCTGAAGTGTTATCATAGAACAAAGGCATATTGGTTTCAAAGATGTTGTAATCTTCAAGTTGGTGATTCATCTAGATTAACTGTGAGCTACATCCTGCTGCTGATATATACTCAACTTCAGCTGTTGACATGGCAATGGTGCTTTGTCTTTTGCTTGACCAAGAGATCAAATTATCACCTAAGAAAATGCAGTTGCCGCTTGTACTTTTCCTTTCCAACTTGTCTCCAGCATAGTCAGAATCACAAAAACCTCTTAGTTTGTAGGTGAGGGTTTTCTTGTATAACAAGGTAAGGTTGGTGGTTCCTATAAGGTATCTCAAGATTCTTTTGACAGCAGTTAAATGGGATTCCCTAGGGTCAGCTTGAAAATGGGCACAGACACAAACACTAAACAAAATGTCAGGTCTATAAGTAGTTAAGTAAAGAAGGGATCCAATCATACCTTTGTATGTTTTTTGGTCTACCTTTTGGCTGGTTTCATCTTTCTCAAGTGAGCTAGTTGGGTGCATGGGGGTGGCCATAGGCTTACAGTCACTCATCTTGAACTTTTTAAGAAGTTCTTTAGTGTATTTAGATTGGTGAATGAGTATACCTGATTTACCTTGGTGAATCTGAATTCCAGGGAAGAACTTAAGTTCTCCCATCATGCTCATTTGGAACTCTTTCTGCATTAGGTCAGAAAACTCTTTGCACAAAGTGCCATTAGTGGATCCAAAGATGATATCATCAACATAAACTTGAATAATCAAAATATCATTTTTAATGGATTTCCTAAATAGAGTATTATCAATCTGGCCTCTATCAAATTCATTCTTATGCAGAAAGTTACTAAGTCTGTCATACCATGCCCTTGGTGCTTGTTTTAAACCATATAAAGATTTTTTAAGTTTAAAAACATGGTTTGGAAAATTAGAATTTTCAAATCCAGGGGGCTGTTTCACATAGACTTCCTCACTTATATAGCCATTTAAGAATGCACTTTTAAGATCCATTTGATACAAAATTATATCATGATTAGCAGCAAATGATAAAAGAATTCTAATTGCTTCTATCCTGGCCACTGGAGCAAAAGTCTCACTGTAATCAATACCTTCTTGTTGACTGTATCTTTGAGCTACAAGTCTGGCTTTGTTCCTTACCACTTCACCTTTTTCATTGAGTTTATTCCTGAACACCCACTTGGTTCGAATAATGTTTTTGTTTGGTCTGGATACCAGATCCCAAACATCATTCCTTTGAAATTCATTCAGCTCTTCTTGCATTGCAAGTATCCAACCTTCCTCTGCCAAAGCTTCATCAACATTGCTTGGTTCAATTGTTGAGAGTAAACCAAACAGACTGGTTTCTCTACTTGATGATCTGATCTTCAATGGTTCTGTTGCATTGCCAATAATGATAGTTTTTGGATGTGAAGACTTGTACTTCCATCCATTCTTTCCCTATGACTTGTCTTTAGAGTCAGCATGTTCCTCTTCCTTGCTTTCATCTTTATCTTTCTCAGGTTCTGCTGCTGGTCCAACTTCTGGTTCCTGTGCCTCTGGTTCACCTGCAATTTCCTCATCTTGCTTTGACTTTTCAGAGTCAAGTTGTTTATCATCAAACTTAATGTGGATTGATTCTTCCACAGTGTTAGTTTCCTTGTTAAACACTCTATAAGCTTTTGATCTCTCAGAGTAACCAATAAAGGTACACTTTTGAGATCTGGAGTCAAACTTAGCTAGATTATCTTTAGTGTTCAACATCAAACAAGTACAGCCAAATTTCTTGAAATAGGAAATGTTAGGTTTCTTACCTTTCCACAATTCATAGGGAGTTTTATTTAAGATTGACTTGATGTAGACTCTATTCTGAATGTAGCAAACTGTGTTGACAGCTTCTGCCCAAAGGTAGGTGGCAACCTTCATATCATTCAACATGGTTCTGGCCATCTCATGCAGTGATCTATTCTTCCTTTCTACCACTCCATTCTGTTGAGGTGTTTTGGGGGATGAGAAGTTGTGAGAGATGTCATTCTCATCACAGAATTCTTCAAAATACTTGTTCTTAAGTTCACCTTCATGATCACTTCTGATGGTTATGATCTTAATACCCTATTCATTCATAACTTGCTTACAAAAAGAAATTAACACTTTGTGAGAATGATCTTTGTTCTTTAAAAAAGTTACCCAAGTCCACCTTGAGTAATCATCAACAATCACAAAACCATATTTCTTACCACTGAGAGAAGCTATTTGAACAGGACCAAACAGATCTAAGTCAAGCAGTTCAAGTGGTTGAGAAGTAGAAACACAATTTTTAGTTTTGAAAGAACTTTTAGTTTGTTTACCTCTTTGACATGTTTCACACAGAATCTCAGTTTTGGTACTTACCTTGGGAAGCCCTCTTACCAACTGGAGTTTGCTCAATTCAGATATAAGCCTAGGGTTTGCATGCCCTAACCTTTTGTGCCAAATCAGATTCTGCTCACTTACAGACAATAAGCATTTAACTTGTTGCTTAGCAAGACTAAACAGATCAATTTTATAGACATTATCCTTCCTAATGCCAGTAAATAAAACAGACCCATCAAGTTGACTAACAGCTTTGCAAGTTTTCTGATTAAAGATAACATCATATTTGCAATCACTTAATTGACTTATGCTCAAAAGATTATGTTTCAACCCTTTAACTAACATAACATTTTTAATAGAAAGGGAAGAAGAAGTGTTACCAACTATTCCTGTACCAATAATTTGACCTTTCTGGTTTCCTCCAAAGGAAACTTTGCCTCCATTCTTCATAGTCAGATTCAGAAACATGGATTTGTCTCCTGACATGTGTTTGGAGCATCCACTGTCCAAGTACCAAGCTTTGTTTTGCTGATCAGACCTTGCCTTTTCTCTGTCAGAATCAGAGTTAGAGTTAGACTCAATCTCAGCTTCTGTTCGAGCCATCAGAGCCAGTTCTGCTTCTGGCCTATTTGAGCAGTTTCCTTGATTATGCTTTGGTTGATAAAATATGTTCCTCTGGTGATTTTGGAACATGTTTTGGTTCTGGTAACTTTGGTGAATCTGGTGATTTTGATAACCATGATGATTCTGGTGATTTGAATGAATCTGGTAATTTTGGTGGTTCTGATGAATCTGGTGATTCTGATGATTCTGGTAATTCCTGTTCTGGTTCTAGTTCCAATACTGATTCTGATTCTGGTTCCAGTGTTGGTTCTGGTTCCAATACTGATTCTGATTCTGGTTCCTGTGTTGGTTCTGGTTCCAGTTCCTGTGCTTCTAATACTGGTTCCAGTTCTGGTTCTAGTTCCTATTCTGATTCTTGTTCTAGTTTTGATTCTGGTTCCAGTTCAGGTTGAGTTGACCAAACCTTCTTCCATCAGACTCAGATTGCATCTATTTGGTTGTAACAGGAAAATAAACCTTCTTCTGCTTGTGCATTGCCAACATCCATTGTCCAAGCACCATTGTTGGTGTCTCCTTCTGGTTGCTCAGAATATATGCAACATAGACAATTTGATCTTTTGGTACCCAGAACTGATTGGGTCCAGGTTTGTTAGTTCAAACAGCTCTCTGATCTTGTTCTGAATTTACCATTGGACAAGATAATTCAGAGTGACCATTCTTAGCACAAACAATGCATAAAACATCATAATGAACAATTTTAGTTTCAACAATAGTTTTTGTAAAACCAAGACCTCTCTTTCCAATGTTACTGTTTCCATAAATCATATGATAGTTTGGTTTCCAGATTTGAGTCTTGCAACTTCAGTTTTAAAATCCTTGTTTTCAGTTGCATACTCAGAATTTTGATTCTTTAAAACTTGGACTTCTTTGGTCAGATTTTTCTTGTCTTCCCGAAGAGTTTTCAGTTTTAAAGACATCTTATTGTTTGCATTTGAAAAATCTTTTACAACATCAATTAATTCAGATTTAGTGAGATCAGAAAATACCTCATTGTCTTCATCTTCTGAATCTGTTCCAGAGCCTGAGCTGTATCCAGAACTTGATTTGGTATGAGTCATCAGAGCCAGAATTGCTTCCAGACTTGCCTGAATGACTGCTTTGATCATTCTTCCTTCTGCCTGCTTTCCTTCCTGACACTGTGCCTTTATGAAGTCCAGAAGCAGACCTGATGTGTGCCATCATTGCTGTTTTTGCCTCTTCTTCATCAGATGATTCTTCTTCTGATTCTAATGCATCCTAGGCTGCCATCCGACCCTTCTTTTTGAATCTGAAACTCTTCTTGTGCTGTTTGCCTTTTTCCAGATTTGGACATTCTGACTTGATATGTCTAGGTTCATTGCATCCATAATAGATGATGCTTTTCTTGTTAGATTCTTCCTTTCCTTTGCTGTTATGTTTCTTCTTGGAGCCTCTCCTCTTCCTGTTTTCCCAGATCTTAACCATCTGTTTGGTTAAGTAAGCCATATGATCACAGTCACTGTCGCTATCCTCTGATTCTGGTGTTGCCTTTGCAGCTTTCTTCTGTTTTGACTTGAGGGCCAAATTCTTCTTCTTCTTTGGTTCATCTGCTTCGAGTTCTATTTCATGATACTTAAGTGAGCTGATCAAATCTTCAAGTCTTAAGTTATTCAGATCTCTAGCTTGCAGAACTGCAGTAACCATTGGTCTCCACTTGGTTGGTAAGCTTCTTAGAATCTTCTTGACATGATCTGCTTGTTGTGTAGCTTTTCTTCAAGACCTTCAGTCTAGATATCAGAGTCTGGAATCTACAGAACATTCTATCAATGTCTTCATCATCTTCCATCTTGAACATCTCATACTGTTTGACCAGTATGTTAGACCTTGCTTCTTGAACCTGCTGGATTCCTTCATAGGTTAGAACCATACTGTCAAATATGCTCTTTGTTGTTTCTTTATCTATGTATCTGTCAAATTCCGTGAATGTGATGGCATTGATCATGATGGTTCTGGACTTGTGATGCAGTTTGTATAATTTGTTCTGGTCTGGTTTCATATCTTCCATGTCCATGTCTTTATTTGGATCTCCTGGAACAGTAGGTGTAGTGTATCCTTTGACTACCAGCTTCCATAATTCAGGATCTTGAGATATGAAGAATCTTCTCATTTTATTTTTAGAACAAATCTTTTCAATACTTTGATCAAAATAAATTAAAATCTCCACCGTTAATCCTCCTGATTAAATCGGGACCATTTGATCTTCTGCGCTAGTCCACATCTGGACCATACTAAGTGATATGCTGTGATCCTCTAATTTCGGCCATCCCTGGACCACACATCCTAACCTTATGATCTTCTGATCTTGGCCATCCTGGTCTAGCAAACTGATCTGCTGTGTTCCTCTGATCTCAGCCACTGCTGGACCACACATCCTGACATTCTAATTTTGGTCAATACTGGGTCATGGTCTGATCTTCTGATCTCGGCCAACACTGGGCCAAATACTTAAATCTGAACCATTGATCTGAAAATCTTCCCTCTGATCTGGACCAATTATGGACTTGGTTTGGATTAAACTGAAATTAAATCTGGACAAATAATATTTCAGTCTGGACATTTTACCTTCTGTTTTGGATCAGTTCTGGATCAATTCTGGAGATCATTTCTTCTCGTCTGGACTTAGTTTCATACCCTGAACCATGCTATCTTCTGGTCTGGGTCAAATCTGGATTAATTCCTTTGTTCTGGACCCATTTATTTACCCTCTGATTAAGTCAGGATCAAGTCTGGGCTGTTTATCATTTCACTGCCAGGCCATCTTCTGGTCAGAATAACTTCTGGAATAAATATGACATTTGACATATTCTGGTCTGGAACAACTCTCCCTATGGCAGGCTTCCTTCTAGTCTGGTCTAGGTCTCCTTCTGACTTTGCTTCCT
This sequence comes from Cicer cuneatum, assembly GCA_037974295.1. NCBI lineage: Eukaryota > Viridiplantae > Streptophyta > Magnoliopsida > Fabales > Fabaceae > Cicer > Cicer cuneatum. Next base: position 16,250,673 of record JBBPBO010001984.1, read on the forward strand.
TCTGATCTGGGCCAGCAAAGATATCTTCTAGTGATGTTTTGACATCCTGGAGTATCTTCTGGTACCTTCAGGATTCAATCTCTGGAACACTTTGATCTTCTGCTTCTTATTACTTCAGCTTCTGGTGACATTTGATTTAATAATTCAAGGTTCAAAATAAGATTACATGGAGTGCTTTTGTAAACATCAAAATCCTAAGTACTTAGAACCAACTTGGTTCCAACACTATCTTTGAATTAATACACTCAAAAGCACAAGTTAAGTTAACAATACATTTAGAATCATAATTAACAATCTTTAATTAACCTTTGTTTATTTTCATCAAAACTTTAAAATGAGAGTTTGTCTTAACAGTCTTCAGCAACGGTTTTTTAGAATTTGTGGGCAAAAGTAAAAAATCATTGTGTTTGCTAATAGGCCATGGCACCTACACCACACTTTGTAAACCATTGCGAAACCGTTGCCTAACCTTTAGGCCACAATTTATTTGGTTTACACCACATTTTTTTATTGTTGTCACAACTCAAAAATGTTGTAGTGTGAATAGTAAAAATTAAAACAAATTTGGATATCTTGATCATGCCCCCTTATTCCTAAAGTTCCGAAAAAGTAATTTTTTTTCTATGAACTTCTCTAACTTCAATGTTGAAAATTTTAAAAATGAAATTTCTGGGAGTTATTTTCAATCGGAAATTTCAAATTTCCAATAATTATTTTAAACTGAGAAATTCATTTTTGAATTTTCCGATATTGAAATATAACTACTGGAAATTTCAAATTTATGGTTGAATGGTCGACAGGTCCTATTTTTTTTTTTAATGAAGTGTAATGTCATGGTGTTGTTAAGACAAACTCTCATTTTTAAGTTTTGATGAAAATAAACAAAGGTTAATTAAGAACGTTAATTATGATTCTAAAATGTTATGTTAATTTAACTTGTGTTTTTGTGTGTATTAATTCAAAGATAGGATTCAAGCAAAGTTAAGAAATCAACATAATAAAACCAAAATCTGAACAGACAAGAACAGAGAACATTCTTGACAAAATCTAGAAAACAGAGAATGTTCTCCAGGTTCAAATATGGTCATGTCAGCTTAAAGATCAATCAATCTCCATTAATTAAATGAAGATATTGCCTCTAGAAAATCATCCAGATTGATTATCAATCTTCAGGAAACTCAAAAGCTAAAAGTCCAGATTGATCGTCAATCTCCAGCAGCTTCAGTACAGCCTTCTGCAAACAACTCTTCATGACGTTTTCAAATTTGTTTTAATAATGATCAAAATTCCAGTTCAAGCTAAAGGCATCATCACATATCTGAAATATTAAATGATCATTAGGCTCAAAAGAATCTGATCAAGAACAAAGGTTTCCGCCCACTCAAAACAAAACTTAAAAGTAGTCAAAAGCTGGAATATTTATTAATAAAAAATATTGGCTCTGGTCAAGCCTGACAAGAGGACTTCCAACATCTCTTTTGACCTTCATTAACTGCTCTCAAGCCTATAAAAGGAAGGTCAATGTTCAAGGAAAACGCAGAAGTTCAAGTGCTAACAAGTCTCATAAAATCATTCACATTCACATATTTGAAACTCTCTCATTACTCAAAAAAGAATTAGTCTGATAAATTTTCATCACTCTTTTATATTTGTATTGAATTATTTGTAAAAAATCGAATCTCAAACAAAAGTTGAGACATCCCAGATTCTAACAAAACAATCTCATCATTATTGTAAAACTCGAACTATAAGAGTTTAGTATAGTTTGGGTAGATTGTAAGAAATCCTATCAAGGTTGATAGGTGACTTGATTAATCTCTTTCTGGATGGAATTTGACTAAAGTTTGTAACAAGATCAAGGTTGATCTAAGCTAGGTGCTGTAAAACCAAGAAGGTTCTTGTTTTAAACACGTAGTGGAAAATCTCACAATTGTGAGGACTAGACATAGCCCAAGTTGGGTGAACTAGAATATATGATATCTCTTATCCTTTATCTCTTTATTAAGTCTGATTGATTTTCAAGTTAAAAATACAAACTATTTTTCTGATTTTTAACTAACCAAGAACATTCTCCGTTTTTCTAATAAAAACCAAGAACGTTCTCCGTTTTCTGTTTTCTTAACCAAGATCATTCTTGAGTTAAAATCTTAATTTTTTTGAGGAAATTTTTAAAAGGAAGATTTACAATTCAAACCGCCTTCCTTGTAAATCAATTTTGCTACTTCAATTGGCATGAGAGCACGGTCTCTAAAAGGAACGCCTAATAAGTGTTAGAGAAAAAGATCTAGAAAAATCTCGAAAGCAAAATACATTTTTGAGGGAGGATCCTCAAACAGACCACCATACTTTGATGGTATAAATTACTATTTTTGGAAAAGCAAAATGCAGTTGTTTCTTAAATCAAAATGCAGTTGTGGAACATTATAATCAATGGAAATTACATTCCAAGAGTGAATCAAGAAGATTCAATTTCAGTAGAAAAGAAAGAAGCAGACTGGACTGCTGATGATAAAGCTAAGGTACTCTTAAATTCTAAAGCTCAATTATTCTTATCGTGTGCTTTGAGCACAGAAGAAAGTTAAATAGTAAATGAATGTGAAACTGCTAAACAAGTATGGGGATACATAGCAAACTCACCATGAAGGAACAAGCTATGTCAAAGAAACAAGAATAGACATTTGTATAAGAAAATTCGAATTGTTTGAGATGCAAGAAGAAGAAACTATTGATGAGATGTACGCAAGATTCACAACAATAGTAAATGAGATGCGTTCCCTTGGCAAAGCTTACTCAATACAAGACAGAGTGAGAAATATCATGAGATGTCTTCCAATAGTATGGAGACCAATGGTAACAGATATAAGCCAAGCCAACAATCTTGAAACACTTCCCCTAGAAGAACTAATTGGAACCTTAAGAGCACATGAAATATTGCTACAAGAAGATAAACCAGTCAAGAAAGGCAAGGCAATGGCTCTAAAAGCATCTCATGAAAGCATCACAATACAAACTGATGAAGAACTAGAAGAAACTGGACAAGATGATGTTGATGAAGAAATTGCTCATCTCACCAGAAGAATACAAAGAATGATGAGAAAGAGAGATCAAATAGAGAAGGGATTTCCAAACAAAAATCCCAAACAGAAACAGACAAAAGCCAGATCACATGTTTTGGTTGTAATAAGTTAGGACATTACAAAGTTGAATGCCCCTTGAATAAGAAAACACCAAAATGATTTCCTTTCAAAAAGAAATCAATGTTGGCCACATGAGATGATTCAGAAGAATCAGACACAGAAGAAGGAGAAGAAGCCAACATATGCTGGACGGAAGATATAGAAGAAGATAAGGTAACAAATTCTGAACCTTGCTCTTTATGTGAACAAATGGGAAAAGAATTTGACAACTTGCTAAATGATTCAAACTTTCTTATTAAAAAATGTAGTTATTTGAAAGAACAAGTTTTTAAAGAAAAGGAAGAAGAAGAAAAGACTCATGCTATGATTGATATTCTCAAAAATACCATTCAACAACTGAGAGAATCAAAACAGCAAAGTTGTGAAAATTAGAAAGGTCAAGAACGTTCTGCAGCTAAAACGAAAAACGTTCTCCTTAAAACTGGAAATGAAATTTTGAAAACTGAATTGTTAAACTTTATTAAAGCTACTGAAACATTTCAAAAAATCATGGGATCTCAAGTAGGAATATTTGAAAAAGCTGGTCTTGGTTTGAATCAAACTCAAAAAACCAAAATGTATGAAAAAAAATTTATTACGAAAAGCAAGATAGAAAAATGTTAAAACAAATGTTCATATTGTAAGAAACTTGGATATTTGGAATTGCTTGCTACTTTAAGAAAAAGGATGAAAATATTAAGAACAAAAAGATTTTTAAAAGGAAAAAATGTATTGCAAATAAAGAACCAGTTTTGGAAAACCTGCAGAAGGGAGAACGTTCTCCAGGCTATTCCCAAAACGGAGAACGTTCTAGAATAAAAACTAAACTTTCTCCAGAAAGTCTGAAAAAAGGAGAACAATCTTGAACTTTTTCAAAATGAAGATTAAAGCCTTTTAAAACCTAGATTTCAAAATCAATTCCAAGACCAACAATCAAATACTCCTACTGTCTCAAATTTGGTCATCAAGAATGAATCTGTTATTTCAAAAAGAAAGAAATTGTTAAGACTAACTCTCAAGGACCCAAGACAAAGTGGGTACCTAAAATGGATGTAAACTCTTATGCAGGCTGGATTTCAAAGTGCCAAGAGAAAGTCTTGGTTCTTGGACAGTGGCTATTCAAGACACATGACAAGTGATAAAAATTGTTTCATGTCCTTCATTAAAAAGGATGGATGATCAGTTACTTTTGGAAACAACAATCAAACTCAGATTAAAGGTAAAGGAACAATTGGTAAGGCAAACTCTGCTCAAATAACTGATGTTCAATATGTTGAAGGTTTGAAATATAATCTTCTAAGCATAAGTCACTTATGTGACAATGGTTTTGAAGTTATCTTTAGACCAAGAGTATGTGAAGTAAGGAAAACAGAATCTGTAGAGATTCTATTCTCTGGAAATAGAAAGAAAAATTTATATGTCCTATATCTAGAAGAATTACCAGATGAATCATGTTTTATGTCAATCAATGAAGATAAATGGATATGGCATAAAAGGGATGGACATATAAGCATGAAAACAATTTCAAAAATTTCTAAACTAGATCTTGTTAGAGGATTACCCAAACTAAATTTTGATAAAGATAAAATTTGTGAAGCTTATGCAAAAGGAAAGCAAGTCAAGAGTAGCTTTCATTCAAAAGATTTTATAACTACAAACATAACTCTTGAATTACTTCACATAGATCTTTTTGGGCCAATCAAAACAACAAGTCTAGGAGCAATGAAATATGGTTTTGTTATTGTTGATGATTTCTCAAGATACACTTGGGTACTGTTTTTAAAACAGAAAGATGACGCATTTGATGAATTTAAAACATTTTGCAAAAAGGTACAGAATGAAAAGGAATCCAGCATCATTTCTGTAAGAAGTGATCATGAAGAAGAATTCATAAATGCCTCTTTTAAAAACTTCTTTGATGAACTTGACATTTCTCAGAATCTATCTTGTGCAAGAACTCCACAACAAATGAAGTTGTTGAACGAAAAAATAGAACACCTCAAGAAATGGCAAGAACAATCTTGGAAGAATCAAATGTTGAAAGATATTTTTGGGCAGAAGCCATTAACACTTCTTGTAACATTTTAAATCGTGTATCCATTAGAAAAATCATCAACAAAACTCCTTATGAAATATGGAGAAATAGAAAACCAAACATCTCTTATTTTCACATTTTTTGGATGTTATTGTTACATTTTAAACAACAAAGATGTTCTTGGAAAGTTTGATGCAAAGTCAGACAAAGCAATATTTTTGGGGTATGCAACTGACTCTAAAGGATATCGAGTGTTTAATCTAAGAACTAAGGTTGTAGAAATCAGTATGCACGTATTATTTGATGAGTTTGATGATTTGGATCTAAGTAAAAAAGATGAGAAAGAGGAAATTCAAATTGGTCTGCAGCAACAGAATGATGTGCAGGAAACCGAGATTGATAAACAATCTCTGTTTCATTCTCCACCAAAAAGCTGGAGAACAATTGAAGGACATCCTCAAACTCAAATAATTGGAGAAACAAATGATGGAATTCGAACAAGAAGATCATTTAAGAATGACGAATGCAGAATGGCAATGATATCCCAAATTGAACCCAAATCCATTAAAGAAGCAATAATAGATCAATCTTGGATTGAAGCCATGAAAGAAGAATTGCTTCAGTTTGAGAAAAATGAAGTCTGGACTTTAGTTCCTGATCCACAAAACCAAACCATCATTGGTACAAGATGGGTATTTAGAAACAAACTCAATGAAGAAGGCAAGGTTATTCACAACAAAGCAAGGTTGGTCGCGCAAGGCTATAATCAACAGGAAGGTATTGATTACGACGAAACGTTTGCCCCTGTTGCAAGGTTAGAAGCTATTCGTATACTTCTTGCATATGCATCTCATAAGCTTGTTAAATTATTTCAAATGGATGTTAAAAGTGCATTTTTAAATGGCTTTTTAAATGAACAAGTTTATGTGCGACAACCTCTTGGTTTTGAGGATCAATCAAAACCAAACCTTGTTTTTAAACTTACCAAAGCTCTATATGGTTTGAAACAAGCACCAAGAGCTTGGTATGAAAGATTAAGTTCTTTCTTAATCAAAAACGGATTTTCCAGAGGAAACATTGACACTACACTTTTCAAGAAGAATGATAAAAATGATTTACTCATAGTTCAAGTGTATGTTGATGATATAATTTTTTGTTCAACCAATGAAAAAATGTGTGATGCCTTTTCAAAACTCATGCAAATTGAATTTGAAATGAGTATGATGGGGGAGTTAAGATACTTTCTTGGTTTACAAATCAAGCAGCATGATGATGGCATTTTATTTGTCAAGAAAAGTATACAAAAGACCTTTTAACAAAATATAAAATGAATGAATCCAAAATCATGACTACTCCATTCATCCATCTTCTTCATTGGACAAAGATGAAAATGGAAAATCTGTTTCTGAAAAAGAGTATAGAGGCATGATAAGTTCTTTGTTATATCTAGCTGCGAGTAGGCCTGATATTGTATTCGCAGTAGGATTATGTGCTAGATTTCAATCTCCACCCAAAGAATCACATTCAACAGCAGTAAAGCTGAATATGTTTCAGCATCAAACTGCTGCTCACAAGTAATTTGGATTAAAAATCAACTTGAAGACTTCTCTATAAGTTACTCAAGTATTCCAATTTATTGTGATAATACTAGTGCTATCAATTTATCTAAAAATCCTATTCAACACTCACGATTAAAACACATTGAAATAAAACATCATTTTATTTGTGATCATGTTAGCAAGAAAAACATTGAATTAATCTTTGTTGATACACAAAATCAGTTTGCTGATATATTTACAAAGCCTTTAGTTGAGGATAGTTTTAATTCAATTAAAGACTGAAAATCATGAGAAATCAAGAGAAATCTCATTAAAATTCTGCTTCTGCAGAAAACGGAGAACGTTTATCAATCTCCGTTTTTCAATCATCTTTCTCCATTTGAGAAACAACTTTCTCCTCTGTGTGTCACTTCTTCTCTGCGCGGGCAAAAGGAAAAAAGGGAGTCTTGGCATTTAATGCTCTTGTCCCCTGCCTCCAAAAAATCGCCCAGACACACTGTCAATTGATGTGTTGCATCTTCTCATCATCCTTCCCTAGGTTTTCACTTGTCATTACTTCTTTCTTTCTAAATAAGCAATATTGTCTCTGAAGTTTCTCACGAACCTTTCATATCCTTCTCTTCATCTTCCTCTAAACCCTTCATTCTCTCTAAAAATTCCAATGGCAAGAACGAAATCTTGTGCTCGCAAAAATGAGTATACTGAATCACCATCACCACCACCCTATTCTCTGTTTCACAATCGTTCACCTTCTCCACCACCCAGACTTTCTCCCATTAAAATGCCCTTCTCATCATCAGACTCTTCATCTTCGTCATCAAGGGAATCAAGTTATATCCCTCTCCCTCTTAGACCACTCGCAACTGTTTTCCCTCCATCTCACTCTCAATCTCTACCAAACATTGCTCAAGTTCCACCACACTTAAGAAATCCAACAAAACCCACAAAAACTCAATGACGGTCTATGAGAATTCTTGCTGGAATAGGGACATCAAAATCTAAAAAGACTGATTTTCCCATGTTTATAATCTTTGATAGTGATGAAGAAGAAACTGATGTTCCTCCTTCCAATGTCCCCATATAAACCTCTCATCAAACAACTCATACACCCCCAACACAAAGGCAAACTATGTCTTCTGAACCTTCATTTACAACTCCTCCTAAACAGAAGAGGAAAAATATAGATGAAATTTTTTCTCCGTCAAAGCCATCTCAACCTTCTTCAAAAATTATGAAGAAAAAATCAACCATCACTCTCTCTCAATTTCTTGCTAAGAAGAAATTAAGGAACCCTCAGAGGACCAAATCAAGGGCTCCTAAACAAACCAACCAGAAGTCTTCTCCTTCTGTTGAAAAAACTCTAGAACGTTCTCCAGAACGTTCCTCAATACCTTAACATTCTCCATTTTGTGAATCATCTCCTTCTGGCCCCCAAAATTCTCCTCTCCACAACACCAACAACATCCCTCTGATTCCCTCCTCTGCATCTAAGTTGTACAAAGAAAAATGGGCTCAACGCCCTATTGGAGTGGGAAGATTTGTTGTGTTTGACAACCTGATTGTTGATGGAAATGCTGTAAAACATCACACTGATGTTTTGGGTTGGACCTCCTTTCTTCAAATATCAAAATGTTACTACCCAGATGTCATCAGGGCTTTCTATTGTCAAGCAAGGACTTTCTCTTACAAGTCCTTGATCATCTCAAAGGTCAAGGGGATAGAGATAAACTTAACTCCAGAATCCTTGGCCTCCATCCTAAACCTCCCTACTCTAGGCCCTGCTGTTTATAGAGATAAATGGTATGGAGCTTTAAATTTAAACAAGACAAAGGTGTTCTCTGATCTTTTCCAAGAAGGGTCTATGCGCCAACTTTCAACTTTCCTCAAACCCCTTCCAAAAACTTTCAACAGCATCAGCCACCATACCATACTTCCTCACTGTGGAAGTCATGAGTATGTGTCAGACAATGATGCCCTCATAATCCATCATCTCCTAAACTGCAAGCGCCTCAACCATCCTCACATCATCATTCATCATATGATAGCTGCTGCAAATAAGGACTACAGAAAAAAATATTGTTCCTTATGGGATGATTCTGACCAGAATCTTCAAGCACTTTCAAATTCCTCTCAGCAATGAGAAAAGTCTTATCAAAATCTCCAAGTTTTCTTCAAAGAATATTTCTCATATATATAAAAAGTTAAAAAAAAACCCAAAATAATAAAAAAAAAATTAGGTACTCAAAATTTCAAAACTTAATTTTCTTATTATCTACCGGATATTTTGTTGGCGAAATTTCCGGTACACAATTTACACTACCGGAAATTGTGCCTTAAAGTTTCTGAAACACAAATTATACCACAAAAAAATTTGAAAATACAATTTCCGATAGTGTTAAATTTGTGTACGAGGTTTTTGAAAAAAAATTTAAGTACTGAAAATTTTGGTGAAGGGTACATTTTTGGAACAATTTTTTTTACCTTTGAATGGATGAAAATGAAATGAATAGAATTGAATTTTTTACATATTGAATGAATACATATTGAGGAAGTACAAGTCAAATTGTGGAGTACCAAATTCAATTTTCAATAGCCAACTGTGATACTATTGATTGATTTAAAAATAAAATTTTTGAAAAAAATATAATAAAATTATAAATTTATAAAAAAAGAATTAGATGTAGATAGTTAGTTGAGAAAGTTTTGTTTGATAAAAATGGTTTTATAAATAAAAGAAAAATAAAAAATAGAGTTTGTTGAGAAAATCATGTTGATAAAAAAAATTATGAATAATTATAAAAAAAATTGAGTATTAATATAGAAGCCACACGTGACATAAAAAACTTTACTTTATAAATATATTATTGATTGATATCGTGTCATAATAATGTGTGTACAAAAAACTTAATATAATAAAATAATGTTATTCTATTATATTTGTTATCTCGTGCGCTTCAAACACATTAAACTCTCTATCACATCTCATCTTTATCTATTTCTATATTCTATTTTGTCTCTTATTATTATACCTTGGCCATCAAAGTGACGTAAGTCTTTTTATTCGTATTCGATACGTGGATGCCTCTCCTTTTTAATATTTTATCAAGAAAATTATAAATTATTTTATTATATGGAAGTTATCATCAAATTTAAAAAGACGATATTCCATAAAATTTGGTGAATCAGATAAAAAAATAACGTAGCACGCCAAGTTTTATGTAATCTCAAGGGACGGTGTACGGATCCTTTTAGTAGCACATTGTATTTTTACTACGTTAATAGTGAATTTTTTACATGATTTTAATGAAACACGTGAAATATTTTTCTGTTCCTAGCTTTCTTGAACCCTAAGGCCTCAACAAAGACATCACAACCAAAATCATGGTTGAGAAATAATTTGTATCTAAAGTCATTTCAACAATTCATTTGTCATTAACTTGAATTTATCTTCTTTGATAGTCTTTTGGTTGCCCTTTTGCATTGGATTTCCTTGCATGTAGTAATTCCGGGATCATCTAATACCAAATTTGCTTACCCTTAAGCAAATAGTCAAATATTTGATTAGCTTTGGTAGTGTCAAAATTATATTCAATGTCACTTTCTATTGTATTTGTGTCCTTCCCTTTGGAGGGTTTTACAGCAATACATAAGTAGCTTTTCCTTTGAAGATCCCAACGGTTAACATATCAACCATAGAGTCAGCTTACATATCATCATTAGATTTCTCAACATCAATGGTGGAGACAAGATGAGGGCTTCTCCCTCGAGTATCATGCTTCTTTTCTTTTTCTCGAATGGACTACTCAATATGTACCACAAACTTGTCTTTCAATTTCTCTTTTAAATGAGTGTACATGCTGAAATAGAGAAGTCGATTTACAAGGAAAGATGTTTGAATTGTAAATCTCCCTATTTAAAAATTTCCTGAAAATACTTAAATATTTAACTCAAGAGTGATCTTGGTTAGGAAAACAGAAAACGAAGAACGTTCTTGGTTTTATCAGAAAACGGAGAACGTTCTTGGTTAGCTTAAAATCAGTAATTCATTTTACTTAAATGATTAATCAGACTTAATAAATAAGGAGATAAGAGAAAGAATACCACATACGGATGTATCCTAGTTCACCCAACTTGGGCTACGTCCAATCTTCACAATTGTGAGATTTTCACTAAGTGTTCAAAAAAAAAGAACCTTGGTTTTACAGCATCTAGCTCAGATCAACCTTGATCTGTTACAAACTTTAATCCTTTCCATCCAGAAAGAGATTAATCAGGTCACCTATCAAACTTGATAGGATTTTTTACAATCTACCCAAACTATGCTAAACTCTTATAGTTTGAGTTTTACAATAATGATGAGAATGTTTTGTTAGAATCTGAGATGTCTCAACTCTTGTTTGAGATACGATTATTTACAAAGAGTTCAGTACGAAATTAACAGCTTAATGAGATGTAATAAAACTGATTCTTCTTTGAGTAATGAGAGTGTTTCAAGTATGTGAATGTGAATGATTTTATAAGACTTGTTAGCACTTGAACTTCTACATTTTCCCTGAGTATTGGCCTTCCTTTATAGGCGTTTTACAGCATTTAAGAATGGTCAAAAGAGCTGTTGGTAGTGCTCTGTCAGTTTTGACGAAAACCAATTTATATGAATAAAAATATTCCAGCCTTTGAGCATTTTCGAATTCTATTGACTGGGCTGAGTTTTTTTGACTTTTGATCAGATGTCCTCTGAGTTTGATGATCTTTTGTACTTTAGATATGCTTGTTAATGTCTTTAATTTTGATATGGAGTTTTGATTATGTCAAAACAGCTTGGTGAATGATGATGAACTTCTGCATAATGTTAACGAAAATTCTGGAGATTGATAATCAATCTGGAGTCCTAGTCTATGAACTTTCTGGAGATTGATAATCAATTTGGAGGTCCAGTCTTGATCATTCTGGATGTCTTCCTGATTAATCTAGATGTCTTGTACATTTCAAGATTGTTTATCTTTCTTGACAGTTTAAGCTGGAGAAGGTTCAAATTTGTTTGGTCTTGCTAATTTGTGATCTTCTCTCTTTGTGTTTCGAGTAGTTTCCTTGAATCTGATCATCTCAGTTTGTTCCTTGCCAAGTGCTGATGATATAGGTGTAAAATCTAGAGGGTAAAACTTCTTTTAACTAGTGAAGATTGCTTGATCTTGGAGCTGTGATGATGAGTTTTGGTCTTGGAGAACATTCTCCGTTTTTACAGATTTTGTCCAGAATGTTCTTCTTTCTTGTCTGTTCAATTTTTATCTTTTATTGCTGATTTCTTTGCTTTGCTTGAATCATATCTTTGATTATCACACTCAAAAGCATATGTTAAATTAACATAACATTTAGAATCATAATTAACATTCTTAATTAACCTTTGTTTATTTTCATCAAAACTTAAATTGAGAGTTTGTCTTAACAATATGCAACTTACGGTTATGGATACATATCACTTCCTTTGTTTCTCTATGAACCTCTCAATAAAACATTCACATGATTCATCTACTTGATGTTTCAAACTCATGAGATCGATTGTTGTGTACTTCAAGTTGAGGCCGATAAAATACTATCAGAAGTATATTTCCATGTGTTGCCCAAGATTAAATGAAATTAGGTGGTAAAGAGGAATACCAAAGTGAAGGATGTTCCTACCAGAGATATAAAGAACAACTACAACTTGTTGAATCTATTTTGGTTTCCTTCTCCATACTATGCAATAAATACATTTCTTAAACATGACTCCAAAAAAATGATTTGATAATTAGAAGGATAAATATGAGTTAACTTAAAAGTACGAACGAAAAATGACAAACGACAAAAAAATTTTGGAGACTAAAAAGTTAATAAATTTTTTATAAAGACTAAAAACAAAATGTTAAAATTTGATAGGAACTACAAACTTATTTAATCTTAATTTATATTTATTATTAAGGTTAAATAAATTTTTAGTTTTTTTTTATAAATCTTCAAAATTTTGTGTTTAGTCGCATTAAAAAATTCAACTTTTTAATCCCAAAAACATTTTGTTTTCATTTGTAGTATTTGATTTTAAGTCAACTTATAAATATTTTGAAATTTTTGAGTGTGTTTTTTTGTCATGTTTAGAATATCACAAGCACTTCATTTACAAAAAATTAGAATTTTTTAACAAAAAATGAATTAAATATTAGTTTTTTTCGCTTAAACTAAATTTATGATAAACTAAATTTATCTGCAAAAGATTATTCAAAAAGTTAAAAGTAAAGATAAAATTGACTTAAAAGTAGGTATCAATATGTAAAAAAATTACAAATTACAAATTAAAAAGTTAACAAATATTTTATAGGACTAAAATTTCAAAATTTAGTTTTTTTGGGGTACATTTTGATGTAAAAAAAAAAAAAAAATTCAATGAATTAAGATTTTCATTATTTTTGACTTCGAATAGCTAAGTCTAAAAGGAGTAACATTAAAATGCACGAGAACTTGCATTTATTTTTTAAAAGTTTAAATTTTATTTTTTGCAATACTAATTTTTCACATTTGATTCCTTAACAAATGTCTATGTCTTGGTCATTTTCCACTTCATATGACTAACTCTATACTAAATATATTCTTAGCCAATATAATTTATATGATAAATAGAAATAATTTAAATAAATTAAATTTTTCATCAATTTGTACTTCAAATTGTTAAGTCTAATCGATATTAATTCTTAATCAATATAATTCATTCTATTACTAGAATAATTTCAATAATTTTTTTTTATTATTTTAGATTTCAAATGAATAAGTCCAATACATATTTATTTTTAGACAATATAATTCACCGATAAAGAGAATAATTCAATATATTAAAATTTGTGTGTTTTTAAACTGAAAAAAAACTAAATCTAACACATAATAATTCTTAGTGAAAATCTAGATAAAGTTTTACCCCATACCCCCTTTTATACTTATACCCCCACAAATATAAAGAAAAGATGTTTTTGTCCTTCTATAAAGTATAAAATTTTCAAATTTTACCATTTCGTCATTTAAAGTTTTCCAGAAAAAGTAAGTTTTTTGTTAAACTTCCGGAAAACTTCATTTTCAAGTTTCTCGGTAGTTCAATTTTACAGAAAACTTCCGGAAAACTTAATTTAAAGTTTTCCCGAAAACTTTTTTTCAAGTTTCCCGGTAACTTCCGGAAAACTTGAAAAAAGTTTTTCTGAAAAAAATTGAACTACCGGGAAACTTCAAATGAAGTTTTTTCGGAAGTTTTTTGTAAAATTGAACTACCGGAAAACTTGAAAATAAAGTTTTCTGAAAAAAAAAAATTGGCAAAAAAAAAAACTACTGGAAAACTTGTAGGAAAGTTTTTCGGTAGTTATCAGAAAACTTCTCTACAAGTTTTCCGGTAACTATCGAAAAACTTCCCTACAAGTTTTGCGGTAGTGTTAAAATATGTTTTTTTTCTAGAAAACTTTTTTCAAATTTTCCGGTAATTACTAGAAAATTTTTTACATACCGGAAATCTTTTTTTTTTAACTTCAGAAATCTTTAGAGATAAAAAAAAAAGTGATTTAAATTTACATAAATAATAAAAAATATGAAAGATATTATTGGCATTTTAAAAAATAGGGGGTATAAGTATAAAAGGGGTACGGGATACAGCTTTCAATTCTAGACTCTAGAGTCCAGTCGTATTGAGCCCGCTATCCAGAATACCATCAGCCCGACCCATCGTTGACACCGAGTGAGTCAGCAAAACGTCACAGACGCAGAACAGAACCCTATCGGCACCGCGAGTCATACAGACAGATTCATTTCGTTTTCTCCATTGGATTCGAAAGAGAGATTGATAGAATCGAATAGGGAGGGTTTGAATTGAATTTGAGGTAAAATGGTGGTTAGGATTCGTCTATCACGTTTAGGATGCAAGAACAAACCATTCTACCGTGTTATGGCCGCCGATAGCAGATCTCCAAGAGACGGAAAACACCTGGAAGTTTTGGGTTATTACAATCCTTTACCTGGTCAAGATGGTGGCAAACGAATGGGTATCAATTTCGATAGAGTCAAGTAAGTAACTAACACGCTCCCTAACTAACTAACTAACGAACTAATTATCTGTTTGGCAAGGCCAAAACGATAACTTATAGCGTATAAGCTTGTAATCAAAGTAGAGTTGTTTGTTAATGATTTTTTAGACGAGCTTATAACATTTTTCATGAAGAGCTTGTAGTTCATGGCATATTATATTTTCTCTTATTTTTATATTTGTCATCTTAATTGATTATTTTAATTTATTTATTGGTTAGTTCAATCACTAGTTTGAAAGAGAGATGCTAATTCATATACGGTTTGAACTTATATCATTTATTTTTTTATTTTTTTTATGTTACATTATTTTATCTTTAGTTCAACACTCAATTTTACTAAACATTTCAAATTCAATTGGCTAGCTTTTCCGCAATCAGCCAATTTATGAGCCATCGGCCAATTTATGAGCTATCAGTCCGTTTATCAACCATCAACCAACTCATCTGCTATAAACTCATCCACTTTACTATAAGCTAGTTTATCTGTCATTTGCAGCGTTAACTCTTTTTAGGCCATATTGTTCATATATCTGATGGTGGTGTTTTAGGTATTGGCTTTCTGTTGGAGCTCAACCATCCAATCCCGTAGAGCGTCTTCTATTTCGAGCAGGGTTACTTCCACCTCCACCAACTGTGGCTATGGCTCGCAAAGGTGGACCTCGTGACATGCGTCCTGTCGATGCTTTAACTGGACGTGTCATCGATCAACAGAAGCAGCCTCCTAATAATTCCAACAATGGCACTGCTGTAACTGAAAACCCTTGAAATCTAATGTTTCTCATTGTCTTTTTTATGAGAAGAAGAAGAAGAAGAAGAAGAATAAGCTGTTATATAGTGTAGTTGAAACCTTTGATTATCTTGGTGTTGAATCATATTTTTAGTTTTCTTGAACTTGTATCAAAAGTAGTTAGTTTGATTTTGAATCTTATGCACTGTATTCCTAGTTGATTTATTTGTTCATACAGATGCAGCATTTTGAAATATTATCCGATTATTCTGTTTCTGCTGTGAATGCATTTATTGGAACTATGCTGTGCTGCTGTTTATTTGAGGTGTGTTTCAATGATACCTTTTGTTGTTTCAGTTAATTAAGTTGCAATTAATATCTGAGTAATAGTGTGTCCCTTGTATTTTATTTGCTGAGAATGGCTCCAAATCAACATTAAGAATCAGCATAGTTTGAGTGTTGTGTGGATTTTTCTGTTAATGCATATTGGTTTTGCCTTGTTTAAATAATTTGATGGGCAGAGCTGTTTTTTTGGGAATTCTCGGTTAATCTAGTGTGAATTGATTATTATTGAAAATTCTTGTTGCCACAATCTTGGTTCAATTACTATAATCTAGTCGTTTAGATCTATAGGAAGAAATTGCATTCATGCATGTGTATGCTATAGAACTGGCTTAGTATTGGGTGAAATTGTTTTGATTTTTGAACTTAATGAAGTGTAGCAAAATGCACATGTAGGTAGTAATAGGATTTGACTTGTCTTAGCACGAGGGTTCATCTCTGAATAAGGATTATGACAGAAAAATTTGTGATGAGACAAAATGAAGTGTACTGTAGGTTGCTCTGTAACAAATGAGGTTTCAAAGAAAATCCAAATCGACAAAAAGTAGGGACTTTGAAGTTTCTAGCTAGAACCTCAATTGATGATTCTTCTTCTGATTAATCAGTTCAAGCAAGAGTGTAGACGTCTGATTAACTCCAGATCTTATCCATTATCTCAGCTGTTCCATTTTTAGATTACTTTAGCTTTGTTAGACCTTTGACTCTATTAATTGGTGATGTCTAAGGTAAGGCTCAATGAGAGGGCCTTACAAGTGTAACATGATTAGTTATTGTTGGATATAAGAGTTAAATATCGGATGATTGTGATTTTTCAAGAGCAACTGAGATAAAGTGCTTTTAGAGTTCAAGAACATGTCCATTGATCGGAAACTAATGCAGATAACACAATTGAAAACCCTGACTATTCCTCCATCCTATGGATCCCCATGCAATGCGGCGGTTTGCTTTGAGGCAGAGTTGATGAAGGGATTGGCAGCAGTGTCTCTAATCATGCCATTTCATTCAGCGGAGCATGCAACTAAGACTCGTCGTTGGATTGCACCAATGGTGAGGCATTTTTGAACCATCAACCAATTTCTATATCTTCTGTAGAAGCTAATTTCTCCATTTCCTCTAGATTAAAAAGTGCATTTCAACCACCACCATCCAAAAGTAAGCAGAGCCTCCCTGAAATGCCAGGTATGTTATTTCTTTTACTTTTTTCGTTTATGAATGTTGAATATTGTTGTTTTGTAGTTTCCCTTTTCAAATTAAAATGTTGAGATGATTACTCTCCTACTCAAGTAATACTATGCATTTTGATCAAAACATATTTGTTGTTTGGTAAGATTTCAATATTAACTCTGGCCTTTCATTGTTTTGCTGAATAATAAACTTATGATAGCTGCATTTATGGTGCTAAAATTCCAGATCTTTTGTTGATTTCTAACTTGACATGATTGATTTCATATATTTTGTCTTGAATGCTGATGCAAATGCAATGTTAAAGTGAGTGCCAACATCTGCTCGGCAACTCTGTGGTTTAGTTTGAGATGTTGATGAGAACCTCATGCAAATTGAGTAGCTATCAGATGTCATATGAACATGCTTGAACTTACATCTTTCCTCGTGCATAAATTGTCTAATGATTCAGAAACAGGCTGCTCATGATTTTACTTTTACTACAACAGAGTCCATTATTTCTTGTTTTGAAGACACTGACCTTTGTAGTTTTCCTATAAAAGTATTTCTGCTGCTCCTTTGAACAAATTTCTACATTTTTCGAGTTTCTTTCTTGTCTTTTTTTACTTGCCTGTTTGGTCCCATAAATAAGAATGATATTAATGCAAACAGTAATGCATGCCGTGACTCTATAAGTTAAATACTGATACTAAGTGGGTAGAATTATGAAGGGGGGGAATGAGGTAGAATGAAAAAGTAGTGCAAGGAAAGTGAAGAGGTAAGATAGAATTGGGCGGGGAAGTGAAGTTGCACCCTCTTAAAGTGCTGCTGTATAGTTTCTGTGATTTTATTCTTTACATATAAAGATTTTCCTGTGCTCTGATTCCTCTTCAAAGTAGTGTACAGTGCAATATCAATAGCGAACCAATACTTTTTGTCCATGTCCTAGGTTTTAACTCAATTCCTTTTGGTAGTTACAATCATGTTAATTCATTGGTTGAAATTTAGATTGCTGAAGAAAATGAGCAGTTTATTCATGACCATAACATTGCTATGTATTATGTATCCAACTAAAGCACCATATTGGTCCCTAAAATTGTAAAGATTGTTCATTTTAGTCCTTGAAATTTACAAAAGACAAAAACATCTATAATTTTGTAAGATGTCAATCAATTTAGTTTTTATGTGAAATTTTTCTGTTACACTGTATGAGCTGACGTGTTCAGTATCTATGTGACAATCCAGATATGCAGTCACGCCTATAACACATCATAGGAACTAAATTGATGGATGAATTTTTTTGGTTTTCTTCTTCCTCGTCCAAAACCAATTCATGATCTTTTTCCTTATCCCAACCAAATTCCTAATCTTCTTTTTCATCTCAACTAAATCTCTAATCTTCTACCTCTCAACCAAACCCCTTTCACATCGAAGACTTTCTATCTTGGGTACATTTGATACTTTGATTTTTCTTTTTATTGAGTTTACACTCATTCAAAAGAAAGAATGGGTGACAAATGATGGAAAGCTGATTGGGAAGTGAATTTTGGATTAGATTAATAGTTCACGTTTTAAATGACAAAATGGTTGTGAAATGGGTAGGGGTTTCACTTTCAGCCCACACATAACTGGAGAATATGTTTCTAAATCTAAATGTTTTTCAGATGAATTTTTCTTTAGTTTATTTTAAGTCTCTGAGGTAGAACATTCGAGATTTGGTGAAACGAGGAAGAAGATTAGAGATTTAGTTATGATGATGGTTAGTGATTTGGTTTTGGATGAGGAAGAAGACTGAAAAAATTTAATCCTTCAATTGGGTCTCTATGACATGTCACATACATGGTTGCAATGTGAAGTGCCACATAAGCACTTAACATGCCAGCTCATACAGCGTAGCGAAAAGTGCAGCAAAAAAGTTTAACAAAAGGACTAAATTGATTGACATCTTTCAAATTCAGGAATGCTTTGGCCTAAATATAACATAAATTTCAAGGATTTAAATGACCAACACTAACAATTTGAGGAACTAATTTGGTGATTTATTCTATGTATCCTTTCGTACTTATTCATTTTTTTTTTAAATTATAGATTTTATATAAGCATGGATATATATATACGAGCACTTTAATAGCTTTGGATAGAGTACACATCCAGACTTGACTAAACACAACTTAATTGAAATTATTGATTTTCATCACGCTGTTATGTTGTTCAAAAGTGTGAGCTATAAGTGGATGAAAATGCTAGACATGTGTACATGTTTGGATAGTTTAGTAGACAATTTGCAAATGTTAATACAGTTACGAGAGTTATGACCAGGGCGATTGGTATACAACTCTTAGTTTCATGGTTGTTTTTCCATCAGCACTATTTAAATTAATCAAGTTATTTTTAAAAAACAGTTTTATAATGTGCATATGTGGCAGTAGAATGAATAGTTATTAGTGATAGTGTAAAATACTAAAATAATTTTACACTCCCTAATCTTCTCATTGTATTATGCTATTTTCCATTTTGTAGATTACTGTTTGAATGTGTTTTTTGTTAATTAGTTTAATTTTTAAATGTGTCTTTCATAAATCAGTTTACTCCATAAAATTACAATTAAAACCACACTGACATACATTTTTTGCAATTCCAATATATCAGACACTAATGACATTGCATCGGATATAAGGACCAAATGGACAGTTTATTCTCAACTAATGATAACAAATAAGTAACTAATTTAGTTCTCTAAGAATTGAATTTAATTCTTCAAATTTTAAAAATGACAGCCAATGAAGGATTATTCAATTGATAAAAAGTTCACTCAAATCCAACCTAGAGGAAAACTAAAAAGAACAAAATGAGTGGCTTGTGTGCACATTAAAAAACACGATGAAGAGGATTTGAAATTAAGCACCAAGAGTCAAAATAAATGAGATTGTGATTACTAACAAGCATTTGATTACAAAATAGTGACAATAACCACTTAAGTTAGGAGGAAAACCCCACACTACATAAGGACAACTACATTTTAATTACCACATATATATAGTCCATAATAATACTAATGCACTTTACCAAATTAAAACTGCAAACAAACCGAACAAAGATACAATGAGCAACAAAACGGACAACAATTTCAACAACCGAATCTCGCCTTCAAGTTCCTTCACTTGTTCCTTCATCTTCATCACTTCTACCTCAAGGCTTTTTAGCCAAATGTCTTCACCAACGCTTACATTTTGTACAAGTCCTCTAGGACCATTCGAACTCCATGACGCCATTTTTGGATCAAACCCTTAAATAAATAAATAAAACAAATTTCAACAAAACTAAGGCTTTTTAAGGAAAGGGGTTTTAAAAAGAGGAATTAGGGAAATGGATTTTTAATTTTTGAAAGTTCTCTAAAATCTTATATGAGAATTTAGGAAATTTGAGTGAAGTGGTGACAAAAATCAGAAAGAGAGCATAGAGATTGGAAGGTTACCGGAGTAGAGGATGATTATTCTTCGGTGGAATGGTTTGCGTTATTGGACGGTGAGGATTGAATAAGCTTTGAAGATTGAGTGATGAATGACGATGAAGCTGTGACTATGATGGGCTTTTGGATGTCTTGTTTTTATCTCATCTCAGAACACTTTAAATGAGGTCAAAGCTCGAATGTTTTTTGGTCTCACAAAACTTACTCTATACTCTATAGATATTTAATGTTAATTTTTTATATTCTAACATAATTTGGTAATACTAATAAATAATATATTTAAAATAGAATAATACACATATTTAGAATTGTAAATAATTTTATATTTAGAGACAAATAAATGTGTCAATTTTTTTTATAATTAAAGACAGAAGATGTAATTATTTTTTATGGATAATAATAATGCTTAATTACATGTTTGGTCTATTTATTTTCATCAATTTATGTAATTGGTTTCTCTATTTTAAGTCAATAGTTTTGATAATTCTATCAGATTTTTAAACAAAAAAAATTATGTTTTTGACATATTTTAAACAATTTTATGTCATACGATTTCATGATATAGAATTATTTAGATACATTAATTATTTATATGTAATTAATTAAATTAGACAAATGAAAAATTTCTGAAGTTAAAAATTAAGTTTTTAGAGGGTTTTATTGTGATTTTACGAGTGTTAATCATTCATTATCGTATCATATGCCACGTTATTTAAAATATGTCACTTCGTCATTTTTAGTTAAAAAATCAGAATGAGTGACCAAAACTTTCAAATTTTAAAATAAGAGAACCAATTTCGTGAATTGTAAAAATACAAGAACTAAAATTGTAATTTTCAATAAAAAAAAATAATAATAATAAGTTGACTCCCTCTAAAAAAAAAATTGGAGTGTTGATTAAATCTACATTATTTAAAGCATTGAAGTGTTTACATATTTTTTATTTATTTAAATTTAAAATTAATTGTAGTTTTGATCTCTCTATTTTCACTAGCTCACGGAATTGGTCCCTTTATTTTGAAAGTCGCAAGTTGTGGTCTCTATAAGATTTTTAAACTAAAAAAATATGACAATTTGACATATTTTAACTAATGTGGCATACAATTTCATAATATAGAATCATCTAGATGCATTAATTATTCATATGTCATTAATTAAATTACAAAAATAAAATTTTTTGGAAGTTGAAAGTTAAGTTTTTAGATAGTTTTATTACGATTTTATGAGTGTTAATCATTCTATATCATCAAATCATATAACATTATTTAAAACATGTCACATCATTATTTTTTAGTTAAAAAAATCAAAATTATGGATCAAAACTGTCAAATTTTAAAATAGAAAGACTGATTTCGTAAATTAGTAAAAATAGGAGACTAAAACTATCAATTTTTCCCTATGATTTGTATATTTGAATTTGGATGCTCGAAATTGTCTAAAGTGTAAAATGAGAAAATTATAGTTTATTATTTTATCAAACTCATGATTTGTTATAATTTAACTATATTATCTACCTTTAATTTATTAATAAATAATTGATACTACTCACTTTACTCTATGAAATAAAATGTTCAATTTAAAAAAGCTGGATCCCACATATTTATTAAGGTTAAATATTTTTTTTATTCCTATAAAATTTACCTCATAACCCTCCTTGCACCATCCCAATACATAAATTCAAAATTTAGAATGTACATGTGTTGGGTATGGCTTATAGTTAGTGGTACGTGGATAAGTCACTTGACTGACTGCAATTAAGGAGTGCAAAGAGCTTCTCTCTCTACGTTCTGCTATACGAAATAAAGATAATTAGATGTTAATTCGCGTATTGCGCAGTATAATTTAATATATTATTGAGTTTAAAATAATAATATGTAAATTAAAAATAACGTTTTTATTTTAGAGTAGAATATACTAAAACATTTATGTGTTAATAGGTAAATATATTTTTGAATAACTATAAGTTAATTTTTCTTTATTTCAAAGGAAAATGTAAAACCTTCTTGATTAATACAATTCATGCAACATATATAAAAATATGATACTATTGATAAGATTTTGTAACTTTAGTGACGTAGTCCTTATCTTTAATATTTTTTTCTACTTAGACTTGGTTTATTCAAGCTTTTTATTTTCTTTGAAGTGTTCTTTCCAATTATATATTTGTTAAAGTTCAACATTTTTTTATCATAAAAGTTGTATATTTAACTATAATATATTCTTCATTTTGTATAATTTAGGCTAAATAGCACTCGTGGTCCCTTAACTTAATTTCAGTTAACGTTTTAGTCATTTAACTTTTTTTTTTTCCGATTTGGTCCTTTATTTTAATTTTAAGTGACAATTTAATCTTTTATGTTTTAAAATGTCAACAATATTATCCTTTTTTTTACAAAAATTCAAAAAATTCATCAAAATTTTCAACCTAAACCCATAAAATTAATTATATTCTTTAATATAATACAAATTTCATCAGATTCGTAACTCAAATATTCAAATAAACTCATATTTTTATTCTTTATTTGATTTTTAAAATTCCATCTCTAACAACATCAAATAAAAAATGAAAATATGAGTTTATTTGAATATTTGAGTTGCGAATTTGATAAAATTTGTATTATATTAAAGAATATAATTAATTTTATGGGTTTTGGTTGAAAATTTTGATGAATTTTTTAATTTATTGTAAAAAAAAGGATAATATTGTTGACATTTTAAAACATAAAAGATCAAATTGTCACTTAAAATTAAAATAAAGGACCAAATCGAAAAAAAAAAAAGAAAATAAAGGACTAAAACGTTAACTAAAATTAAGTTAAGGGACCACAGGTGCTATTTAGCCTATAATTTATATTAGTTTGGAAATATTATATTTTTTTAAATTTATGTAATTTTTGACATTTTCAATTTTACAAATTAATCATGAAAATTATTTTATGTAAAAAATTGGTTAACATCACACTAATCATGTGTATAGTTAAATATGATAGACTATTTCTAATAAAAATGTGAATACAACTTCAAAAAGATCCGCAAAGAGGTGTATAGTCTTGATCAGTAGTTAGATCTGAGTGTATACCAAAGGCTTCTTAGGATAAAGATTACACTCCCTAAGTTTTAGTCAAACAATAGTTAATGTTGTCTTACTCAAAGTAATAGGCAATAGAGTATTGTTGAGACAAAACCCCAACTTAAATACTTTTGATGATAAACAAAAATTAATTAAGAATTATAATTATGATTCTAAAGCATGTTTTTGTATCTAATAAGTGTGCTTGAGTGTATTAATCAAGATAGGTACCAAGAAACTTAAACAAATCATATCAAAGAAGAAACAAGCTACGTCAGTAAAACCAAGAACGTTATGGACAATTTTGAAAAAAACGAAGAACATTCTCGAGGTGCTCTAGAAATGCAAAAACGCAAATGCAGTTCTAGATTCAGTTTGTGCAGTTCCAATTAAATCACGTTCTCTCAATCATGTTAAGAGCAAGTCAGTATTGGATGATCCCTCTACAAAGTCAAAAGCCAAGAATACGCATCACTAAGATCAAAACCCAGTTGCCACACAGAGAAAGAACCAAGTCTGTTATTGAACTTCAGAAGCAAGGATGAAGAACATTCTTGCTTTTTGGCTTGCTCTCACCTAATCACTGACAAAGGACAACCATTTTGTTCCCCACGGGCAAATGAGCTGTCATAAGTTCTTTTTGAGTCTATAAAAGAGAACTCAAGCTGAAGGCAAAATCAGAACTCACGAAAGCAATTATTTCATCATTCATAATCAGATTCAACAGCTTCCACCCTTTTTACACACATTTTCTCAAGTTCTGTCAAGTACTTGGAAACTGCATCATCCAATTACTATTATTGCTCTAAGATCGCTTTGAGTTCCAAAGATCAGAATCAATACTTAAACATGATTTGAGGATATTTAGATTCTATCAAACACTTTATCATTTCATTGTAATCTCAAGACAAAGTGAGTAAAAACTAGTCTTGAGAAGTTGTAAAAATCCTTCTATGTTATAGAGAAGGTAGTATGATTAATCCCTTGTAAAAATTGAAGGATAGATAAGTGAAAAAATTCCTTTATGGATTGAAAGATATTGGTTGTAACAGATCAAGATTGACCTGTAGAAAGTTTGTGTATAAGTCAAAAGAGTTTTTGCCTTGGAGCACTTAATCTCACAGTTGTGAGGACTGGACGTAGCCCATGTTGGGTGAACCAGGATATATCTGTGTGTTATATTCCTTCCTTTATCTATTTACTTTCAAGTCTTTAAATATCAAGTTCAATAGATTAACTAAAACTGTCATTTTCAATTAACCAAGAACATTTTCCGTTTCTGGATCAGAACCAAGAATGTTCTTCGTTTTTTTGATTTACTACCAAGATCAATCTTGAGTTAATTTTTTCAGGAAATTTTAAAAGGTTAATTTACAATTCAAACCCCCTTTCTTGTAAATTACTACTTCAAGTATAACTATGTATACACCAACCCGAAAGTGAATTGCTCAACTTGGTAGTAAAAAAATGAACAACTTTACATGTCCCTCAAAGTTTTCTTTATATACTCTAAGAGTTCATAATAACTTAGTAGAGAATAATTCTTGTGTGGACACATACATAAAAGGAAAAAAGTAGAAAAATAATAATTAAATCATGTATCGTTTTAAAATAATTAAAAGAAATATAATTTTCTGTGTGTGTGACCAAATTTTTATGTCTACACAAGAATTACTTCTTAGTAGAGCGTATTGTCATTATGACTCAAAAAATTAATAAATATAAGTATGTAAAGATGGAGAAATTTTAGTAAAAAAATCTTTGCCGATAAACTCTAAGTTGTAAAAATGAAATGTAAACTTTTGAAGAACTAATATAAGTGTATGTTTGAATTGGTGGTGAATTGAAAAAATTCACCGTAATTTTGTTTAATCTTTAAAGAGTAGATTTTATTAAAATTTATGTAGCTCCGTAATTTTGTCAATCCAAACATGTATTAAATGATAATGTGTGTCCTAGTGTGTACTATATCATTCATTCATGAGTAGTAGTTTGTTAAAAATAATGTTTATAATCGTATTCAAAATATTGCAACAATTCTTCGCATATGCAAATGTAGCTGATAAATATGTGGAAGAAACACTACAAAACAAAATAGAAATTTCTTGAGACTCAAAAGTCTTAAATAATAATATGTTTTAGATAGTAAAAATATTATTTACACAAAACTCTCAAGTCAAATGAAAATTTGATACAAAACAATAGTTGGTGTCAAATTTGTATTTAAACTTCAAGTTAATACTACAACTACAAACCAATTCTATATCTACTCTTTTGGGTATGGAGCAATTTCAATCACATTAACTATTGTTTCATATAAATAAGTAAAATATGAAATGAAATTTTTAAATAATTATTTGCCATGGTCAAGAAATATCAAGAGTGGGTTACAAAAAATTATAGGCAAGAAGAGTTTGTTAATGTAAGGCATAAGAAATTTCAAGTAGTGAAATGGCTTGAAGTTATTCATTTCCAAACAACTATATTTAGTATTATTCATCTTTATTTTATTTTACTTATGATATGTGTTTTTTAATTATAAAAAGAAAAAAAATGCTACGAAAGACATATTCAATAGCATAGGAAAATACTCATCTCCTATATACAATCTTTAACAATAATGACAACAAATAAACAATATTATTGAAACATTTGTGTGCTAAGAATGTGCCACATGTTGAAATGAGTATGACTTTGTTGCATTTTATAATGTCTTTATCCATCAGTAAATGACTTTGATAGAGTCACAAGAAAATAAGAATCGATAAACAGTAAAATGATAGGTGAAATGAGAATTTATTGATTTATGAAAGAAAGGAATGTTCTGATACAACGTATAAACCAGAGCGTAGCTCCTCTAGAGAAAATAATATTCTCCTATTGCAACGATAACAATAATTATTCCTACTAATGCTCCACTACCCTTCTCAATTTATTTTCCCATGTGTAACTGAAATTCCTAGCATTCAGAGAGTTTCTCTGTCCTGTTATTAATATAATGAATTTCTCTTTTTTACCCTTGTGGACATACGTTCTCCACACAGTAGGTTTGGGCCTTTCACTAGTTTTAGGCCCAATGATTCTATCAGACTTGAACCAAATGCAAGATGGTGATTGAAAATCAACTGATGAATCTTTATGTGTGATAAACAATACATTGAAGATAGTGAGTGAATTGTTCTTTTTTATATGACGTATTGAAATGAAAAGTTTGATAAGTGATCAAATTCTTTAAGTGTATTGATTAAAGTTAAAGTTGCTAAATGTATGAAATAATTGTATTTGAATGAGCAAGTGAAAGAATTTGTTTTACCTTACATATTGGTGAAACAAAATATAATGGAAGCAAAACATGAAAAAAGTAGTGTAATTTGGGAGGTGACACATCATAATTTTTGTGAATTGACAAATTTTAGAATATGTGACGTATATATAGATAAGTTATCGCGATAGAATTCGAGACTCTGTTTTAATATATTATAATAGAAATAAATGTAATCTAGATCATAATATTTAAATACAAGTTACTAATTATAAAACCTAATTTTTAAATTATAATAGAAAGATACTACAAGTGTCCTACAATCAATTGCTCGATCTTCGTAATGAAATATACTGTTGGAAATGAGGAAAATTGAACTAGTTTGTGAATTTAAAAAATAGAAGTCCTACATAGGAGAGATTACACATTCTAGTAGTGTTTATAAGGTAGAGGTATGACACTTGGAGTGTGCCCCAAGAGGTACCCCAATTTTGTGAAGAGGCGAGAACACATGCAAAATAAATCACCACACGCGCGCGCTGCTGCGTCTGTCCGGACGGGCTTGGGTGGTGAATTATTATTTTTTAATACAAAGAAAATTAAAAAATTTATTATTAATATTTTCTTAAAAAAGGAATGCTTGCGTTTTTACTTAATTGGCCCTCCACTGAGTCAACACTTTATTTCTGATCCAGTTATTCATTCCCTGTATTTCGCTCAGTTCAGTTTTGGTCAAAATCCTACCTTGGTTCCCAGTTGTTTTGTGGCCGAGTACTGGGCCAAAACCCTGAAGATTTCGGAGTCAACCTAACCTAGAAAAATGAGGCATGATTTTAGTGTGAGTCTGGTCTGATGGATCCCGAAATCCCTCAGATCCAATAGCAAATCTCCTCTATTAATAGAGGGTTCTGCTCAGTTGGAAATCACACCAAAAGCTCTCATTTCTTCTAAGGCTTTTCTCTTCTTTTCCATCCCTATTCTTACTTCTTTGTTTTCTTTCTTTCGAGTGGTCTTAGTACCATATTACGAGTGGCAGCCATTAAACTGCCATATTGAGGGTGTAATTCTAGAACGGTTTTTCACGGTGCAGTGAAACTCCGATACAGAGTAACTGAGCTGTTTTATCCTGGGGACGGCGTGGTTGATAGTCTGCCTTGCACAATTTGGGCAGTCCCGCGAAACGTCTTAAAGAGAGCGACCTAGTTCGCGGTGGCATAAATTGTTTTTAAACTGATTTTCAAACTCGAAATAACATATACTATGTTCTTTTTTTTTTTTTTTTTTGCGTTTTTGTATATTTAGTTTTCTAAAATGAGATTGATGCTTTAACACCATGGACAACGGACTTTACAAGACTAAATTGACTGATTTTCAAACTTTGTTAAATATATTATGCTGAAAACTTTGCCCCCAATATAATGATGTCTTCCGAAGATGTTTTTCTCCTCTTCAATTGTGTTGAATTGGTAAGGGATTATAATAGGCGGGGGATTTCTATTTGAAAAGGTTTGAAAATTTTAAGCAACAAGAAGATATTCTTCTTCATCCATGGGTGAGAGTATGAACTCTAATTTTATGAAGTGTCATCGTGAAAGAAATGTTCTTATTTAAATAGTTGGAACTGAGAAAAATCCATATAGAGATTTTTCACATGCCATTTGCCAATTGTATTTCTTCTAATTTGTAATTTCCCAATTTTCGTCTACTATGTTTTGCTAAAAGTATCTCCATACTTAGCTGGACTGATGTAGAGATTATAGAAACCATTTTTTAGTAAGTGATATTTTGTAGAGACCAATTTGCTATTAAGTGATATTTTACACAGACTAATTTTCAATGTCAACTCACAATTTTGTATGGTAAGAGATATGATATCAGAAAGCCAATTATATATCTTGATGATTTTGTTATTGCGTCAACGTCCATCAAAGGATCTACACCAGCTCCACCACCTATAAGAGGACCTACACTAACTCTACTACTCATGAGAGGACCGCAGCAACACCAACTCTTCCACTTACTAGAATTCCATTTCCTAAACCAGGTGGTTGAGGGAACAAATGAACCATGTATTTCTTTTCTATTTCATGAACTAATTTGCATGTATTGGTACAAGGGAAATAATTTGGCAAAATGCATGAAAAGAATACTCTACACGGGTTATTCTAAGTTTTACCCTATTCAAATAACAACTTTTCTTTGACAGTGAAAGAAGATGAGTAGCTTCTTGTTGTATTAACTTTTCTACCATTTGCAAACGAAAATCTCCTACCCGTCATATTCGCTTACCGATGTTTAACTACAAATTCAACACATTAGTAAGTCTAAGATGCAATAAACCAAGACTAAGATATAATCTTTATGACCTCTACATATTAAATTAACCTATGAAATTAAACACATACACCAAAAGTCAGACATAAGACATTTAATTTGGTTTGTCAGTGCTGCGTAAATTAACGAATTATACATTGCCATTGTAGAAGACTACAATATTTTGTAGTAGCAAAAAAGAACCACATGCCATAGCATTTGTTCACTATTTTTTGCCCTTTTTGTCTAATTAAACCCCTATGATGCATGCATTGTTCTTCCACATTCGAAGGCAGGAATAATGAATGTTATATTGATATGATTAGAATCACAAACAAGACTTTTTTGTGTGTGTAATTCATTTAGGCAAGCAACAAGGTGAAAAGGGTATTCGGTTTCGCTTTAGTCAAAAAATCCCAATTCACACATTTAGGATTTCGTGAACTATTAGTTGAAATTAAATGGTTAAAAACATACAAATTTTAATTTTATAGTTAAAAATACCGAACTTAAATTTGGACCGTCCGATCTCGATCGAATAATCACCAGTCATAACTTCATGAATGCGGATATTCCTCACTGCAGGGTATCCGGGTTATTCCTCACTGCAGGGCATCTGCTATTTATATCTTTTTCAAAGAAAAGAAAACCATATGGATACAGTGCAAAAATATAAGCATATGTTTACTGTTTATCTAATGTACATAATAACACTCATCCCAATCAAAACTGAATTCAACAATATTCCATTGTAAGTAAGAAAATCAAAATGGCCAGCTACTCAACTTTCTTTCTTAGGATGTATTGCTTGGAAAACAGCTTGGAATTCTTCTTTTACTCTTTCATACACATTTGGCCCCTTAATTTCATCTATAGGAGTATTCTCATCAATATCATCATTCCTTCCATGAGTTTCTTTATGATGATGGTGCTTTGACTTATCATGGTGTATAACAGCTTTAATCTCCTCCTTAGCTCTCACAAATATGTTGGCTTTCTTTGCTTTTGTTTCTGTTAAGAGAGAATATGGCATGTATCAAGTTAACAAATTATAATGACCATAAACTAGCATATCAAACAACAACTGAATGAAGAAGACTTGATTATCAACAACAGTAATTTTCACATTCACATTATAGAGCAAAGGCATCCAACGCAATGGATGTATCTACAGAAAGAAATGCACTTGTTGAATGGATCAGAGAAGGTAGGGTTCCTCCACAAACCGTTTGAGCTAAAACTGATTATTGTTTTTATATATTGAGTAAATATCCGAGCCAGTCTTTTAAATTGTAGGATTATCGACTTAGTCTTTCACATTATAAATATTCCAAAATGATATTTGGAATTTCAAAATATTAATCAAGTTTGTCTCTCGGTTTGGATCTGCTATCAATTGCAATTTGACATTATTCACTTAGTTTCAAATTCATCCCCAGTATTACCAACTTAATGACATTATAGTCCTTGCAAATACCAACTGACGGACAAATTTGATTAAAATTTTGCAAATTGATGGATCATTTTCAGAAACAGATAATGTGAGTGACTAGGTTAATACAATCCGAAAATTTCAAAGTACAAATTTGTATATTTCCTCTCAAACTATTTGTTGGTATATTAGTCTCACAGGTTGATGTGTGCTTCCATAGTTACATGTATGCAGTCACTAAAAAGCAACCACCACAAGATCCTTAAATCATTGTTAAAAATTCCACGACAACAACAACAATAATCACACCACCACAACAACATGCATGTTTAGGACCGATACATAAAATTGATGAGGCCTAATGACAAACATAACTAACTTTAAAGAATGAATTAACGCATAATTCTTATGTACACAATCTCCAAATGACCAAGAACAAAGAACACTCCTACAAGTACAAAGGAACACATACCTGATGGGGATTTTGAAATTTCTTGTTTATGGTTTGACTCTGCTATTTGATTTCCAACTCTATGTAACAATACAACAAGTAGAAATCAGAGTTTGTCAACAAATTCATCTACTTTCACATGTCAAATTTTGACAATTTTGTTATAAGGAAGTTATGATTTTTGAACCTTATATCATCATGAGATGAAGCCTCATTGTTGTGATGGAGCACTTGAGCAAGGGCTTGAATCTCTTCCTTGACTCTTTCAAACACATTTGGAGCCTTAACATCATCTAATGAGGTGTTCTCATCAATGTCACAATTCAATCCATGAGTTTCCCTGTGATGATGATGGCATGGCGATTTCTGAGGATGCAATATAGCCTCAAATTCTTCCTTTGCTCTTTCAACCAAATTGGGCTCTCTTACTTCTTTAAACAATTACATAAAACATTATTAACAAAATCATTCATAGTTCCCATAAATAACTTCCACTCACACACACAAATAAAACAAATCTACTTAGCACCGACAATTCAGATTAAAAGCATGTCCATTGTCTAACACAAAAACAAGTGGTTGCCTTCAATCACTAGCATTTTTCATACTATTATCATTATTGTCTTATCCTTTGTCTTTATCTGTGCTTCATAGATAAATAAAACACTCCAAAGAAAATTAGTTCAATTTTTCACCCTACCACATAAAACTAATTTATTCCGAAAATTTACTGCCATTAAAATTTATTATCAGTAACTTATAATAAGATTATATATTAAAAGTCTGATTAAAAAAAGGATTATAAAGAGTCAATGAGAAATACAGGATTACATAGGTATAGAATATATGCAAGAAATTAAAAAGCAATGTTTCTGAAAATAAAAACAAGTAACTTTATTGAATGAATGAATGGTCGGAAATAAATACGAAAGTGATTGATACTTGATAGTACATGGTAGTATTCATACCTGATAAAGAGTTTGTTGTTTTGTCGTTTGACTTGGATTCCATCATGCTGAATTTAAGGTTAGTGTAAAAAAAACCGATCGAGTGGGTTTGTGGATAATAATTTGTCAATGTGGTTGTTGCTAAGGTTGTTGTTACAACTTACAATTTCTGTTAAAAAAGAAAAGGTTATTGTTTCATTTGTTACTACAGTTGGGAAAGCGACAGATAAAAAGAAGAGATGCAGGCTGCACGTAAACGACGTGTCGGAATGAATTGCCAACCTGTCATCGAGTCACAGTATTGTGTCGTGTGTAATAGATATAATCAATGGGCTAAGTGGGCTGCGACGCAACTGTTGAAATAGTGGGAAAGGTGTGTACTATGCTACTTAGGGCTGGACAACGGGTCGGGTTGGGCGGGTTCGGGCCCAAAAACGCCAACCGGCCCAATCCACGGTTGCCAAATAGAGGCCCAATTTCGCCCAATAAATAACTCGGATTTGCGGGTCACGGGTAGCGTGGGTCGCGGGTTACACAGGTAAATACACTCGGGTTGGATTTTTGTTTGGGCTATTCAAATTTTTTGGCCCAATAACTTGTTTATAAAAAAAACCAACTATTTTTTTTGTAATTTTTCAGGAAAATATTAGTTTTTTTTATCCATTCTAAGGACACTTTTGAGCAATTTAAAGTCAAAATTTGTATTTATTTTTTCTTTTAAAATTGGGCTACTAACATTCACATAACATACATTAACATACACATACAACAGCTTACAACTAAAAGTTTTACACAGTTCAATTTATAGATAAAGTCCAACAGATTACAGGTCCAACATATTACAACAGTTTAAGTTTTACATAGTTCAGCCAAATTATACATAAAGTCTAAGAAAGTTTTACCCCATACCCCTACAATTATACCTATACCCCTACAAAATTTTCAAAATGCCAAAATTACACTTCACTTTTTTTTTTACTATTTTATCAAAATAATTTTTTTTTTACCTTCTACCAGAAAACTTGAAAAAAGTTTTCCGGAAAAAACACGAACATTTAACACTACCGGAAAACTTGGGAGAAAGTTTTCCGGAAAAAGCGTACATTTAACACTACCGGAAAATTTGAGATGAAGTTTTCCGGAAAAGGCGTACATTTAACACTACCGGAAAACTTGCCATACCGGAAAACTTGCCAAAAAGTTTTCCGGTAGTTTTGTTTTTTTTAATTTTTTTTAAAAAGAATTTAAAATACAATTTGAAAAAAAAAAAAAAACTACCGGAAAACTTCATAGCAAGTTTTTCGGTAAAACTTCATAGCAAGTTTTACTGTAGTGTTACATGTACGCCTTTTCCGGAAAACTTCCTCCCAAGTTTTTCGGTAACTACCGGAAAACTTGCCAAAAGGTTTTCCAGCGCGTCCGAAAAACTTTTTTCAAGTTTTCCGAAAGAAGGTTAAAAAAAAAAGTAAATTTTAATTTGAAAAAAAAAATGAAGGATAATTTTGGCATTTAAAAAAATTTGTGGGGGTATAGGCATAATTGTAGGGGTAAGAGGTAAAACTTTCAAAGTCTAATATTAATACACACTTGTTGGAAAATATTGATAGTTATAATTGACTCTATGACAATACAATATCAATATATGTTTCCAATTTGTTTCCACTGTCAACCTAAAAAATTAGATAAAAAATTAGTACTCGATAATCATTGTAAAAATATGCTGCTGATGTATGCCATAGAAAAAATAATTCAATACCTTGTTTGCCATCAACATTAAAAAATTCCATTCTTAATAATGCCAAATTCCACTTTAGCTTACTTTCGTGTATAGTAGCCTAGTTTGAATAAAAAATAACCCATCAACCCTTTCATAATCGATCTATGCATGCTGAATAACATAATGAGCATAACAAAAATTCGAAGGCAGACCTCACACAACATTTGTACATATGACTCAAACACCAAGCCATACCTCAAAATGCACCAATAAGTATAACTCTACTAATACCATACATATCAGTCTCCAACTACTTCTATACATACATAGTTACAGAAAAAGATAAATTACAGCACAAATAACAGTCTATTTCAATCCTTGGATTCCAGAATACATTATTAACACCAATAGGGACTATTTCAATCCTTGGATTCCAGAATACAAATAACAGTCTATTTCATGGTGTAAGAGTCAGAGTTCTAATAAGCTAAGACTTACAATTGAATATATACTTTATTCCCAGCACAAGCCAACCACTAAAAACATCACAGATAGCCTCCAGCTCAATTTTCGAATGCAATCAAAGCAAGATATTAACATTCCGGTCCTTTTTATAAGAAATATAAGACCAAATCATCAAGGCCAAGGAAAAGCACTTAAAGAAGTTTCATTTTTTCCAAAAATACTCATAATAATCATTAAATGCATCCACTTGCATAGGGACTATGTGGGTTTCTAGTTAACATAAATCTCACAATAAAATAAGGATATAAAAGGAATTCCAGCAATTGATTCACTTAGCTCTAGTCAATAGTTTCTTACAAAAATGACTGAAGGGAGTACCATCTAGTGGTGGCGTGTTAAAGATACAAATGCTTTCTGCAACTTATTAATTAGGTACTAAAATATAATAGAGGAAGGTGAAGAAATGCATACCAAGTTGTCGAGCTTCCTCCAGTGAAAGTTCCAAAACACGCTTTGCACGGGGAGTAAACGGAATCTCAACAGCAACAAACCCACTACCTCTTCCAATTATCTTTTCCACTTCCACAAATCAATGCAAAATTAAAATGAACTATGCAACCAAAAGAGACAACGCATGAACCTAGATAAATCACATCACCCAAAATTTAAATAGGTTAATAGGGTCATTTAAGCAAGTTGGCATATAAAAATGAACAACTTTAATATACAAAAGTCAAAAGGAACTTAATCGAAAACTAACAAGCCAACCTGTGGTACTGCTTGCAGGTTTTTCCAGCTTCAGTTTCTGGAATGCTTAAATGAGGGTGCTCAGTAGCAGCTTCAGTATCAAGCAAGCACATATGTCATGATTATATATTATATATATGCCAAGGAAGACATCAGAATGTAATAGGAAGATATAACAATAGTAACTTACTAGGCAGAACAACAGTTTATACCATTCCCAAAAAACTCATGTTGATATTGTCATAGAGCCAAGTCAATATTTGATATATTTGTGTGACTTCAAAAAATTCAAAAAAGTCCAGATCTAAAAAGTTTGACAGAATTAGTTAGTATTAACACAAGATTGACAAAATCATTTCAAATTAGTAACAATAAAAGGAATATGACATACAATAATTTTACTCAACCACAACTATGTGGCTGTGATGATGAGCCACCTGCAGTAGTTGCATTTCCTACTGACATTCCTTGAAACTCTAAAATAATTAACAAAATAATAAACATTCGACTATATTATTAACATATAAATATATTAAGAAATTCAAACAGTTGAAAGATATATAAATAATTTTACCTTTAATAATTTCTTCAGAAAGATCAACATCTTCACTAAGATTTAAGTCTTTAAAATAAGTGAGTAAAGGTTTTAACCAATTCTGAGTGCAGATTAATGCTTCAGCCATTTCTGGCTTAAGAGAGCTTCTAAATGTCTCAATGACTCTCCCACCAGTGCTAAAAGCACTTTCAGAAGCAACTGTAGATACCGGTATGGCCAAAATATCTTTGGCTATAAGGGATAAGATTGGGTACTGAGTTGCATTATGTTTCCACCAAGCAAGAGTATCAAACTTTTCACTCATCTTCACACATTTACTAGAATAATATCCTTCAAGCTCATTTTGTTGGTCAATAGAGTCTTTCTCTTTCAAATGGTCTTCAAAAGCTTGTACTCTGGCCATATGTGAATTATGGGCAACATGAACAGAGGTTTCATCTTGGGAAGCATTGTCAACTGCCATGGGAAATGGTCGTGGTGAATTATTTGTTTTTTCATAGACTTTTTTATACCAATTGTACATTTTAGTTAAATCTTCTTTAATTAATGTGATCAATTCAGTAGCCACCTCTGATTTAGTTGCATACATATCTTGAAAGCACCACTCAACATATTTCAACTTATACCGTGGATCGAAAATTACCCCAAAATACAGCAACTTGTTAATGTTTGTAATACGACCCCAATACTTATCATACTTCGTTAACATATCCGCAACCACACTTGCAAAAATGGTATTCAAATTCAAAGAGGCATTTTGCAGCTCACAATAGATTGCAGACAATTGGTGAAAAGCTGCATGTATACTTTCATGTTGTGAAGAGGAAAAAACTCTAATTGCCTCATAAAATAACTTCAAAAAAGTTGCAAACGCCCTAGCTATATCCCAATCAGAACTAGTTGGGGGACCAGCTTCCCCAAAGAAATCCATATAACTTGACTCCTCAATCTCAAGCTTTCCAAAAGCTACTTCAAACTTCTCCGCAGCCTCAAGCATCATGTAGGTGGAATTCCAGCGAGTTGAAACATCAAGAGATGGCAATTTTTTACAAGATATTCCAGCCAATTGAACACACTCCTTAAACTTGGCAGCTCTATGAGATGATGATTTTACAAATCTAACAGCATTTCTAATCCTAGAGATTGCCAAATTTTTTTCTTTCAAGTCATCAGTTACAACTAAATTCAGAATATGAGCAACACACCTCATGTGGAAGTGTTCCCCATCCCCCATCAAACCATCCATATTATTTATCTTTTTTTTCAAAAAAGCTACAGCTACATCATTAGATGATGCATTATCAACGGTTATAGTTGACACATTCCGAATTCCCCAATCCTTTAAAACCTCTTCAATCTTCTTACCAACTGTGTCACCCTTATGATTTGGGATTACTGTGAAACTAATAATCCTTTTTTGATAATTCCAATCACTATCAACAAAGTGTGTCGTAAGGGTCAAGTAGTTAAGGTTTTGGATTGAAGTCCAACAATCTGTTGTAAGAGCTACCCTATTGCAATCAGACTTAAAAAAAGCTTTCAACCTTACTTTTTCTTCCAAAAACAATTGAAAACTATCCCTAGCTACAGTTCGCCTAGATGGTATTGTAAATTGAGGTTGCAATGTTCTCAACAAATATTTAAATCCTTGACCTTCCACAGCTTTGAATGGTTGTTCATCCAAAACCACAAAAATAGACAATGCCCTACGACAAGCTTGAATGTTAAATTTACTACTTGTTGAAACCAAACCAGATCCTTCTACAATAGGAAATGTAAGAATAGTTTGAGTGGGGTCATCAGATACAACAACATGTTTTTTGGCACATTTGGTAAGGTGGTAGTTGAGGTTGGAGGTGCCGTGAGTTCGAGGGTTACACAAGTATATTTTGTGGCAGTATTTACACGCGGCAGATTGTACATCATCTTCATTCGAAGGAATTTTGTTAAAATGTTCCCAACATTTAGCGGACTGTCTAGGACCACTTGCATTAGCTTTTCTCTTCTTTTTAGTTTGATTGTCAGCCAATTCAGGTCCAGCAGCTTCAATTGTTACTGCTGCACCAGCTTCAATTGTTACTGTTGCATCAACTTCATTAGTATTGATATTTAGATTTGGTGAATTTTGACTAGGTTGGTTCATCACTAAAATCATGAAGGAGCTTTAATAACCAAATACCAACCACATTGAATTATTTATTTTAAGTTTATTGACTTTTAAAGGGTTTGTAATAAGTTTTTAAGGGAATGTATTAAAATTTTAAGTGGATTTAATTTAACATTTAAGGATTATATTACTTTATTATTTAACATTATCAGAAGTATACTTTATGAAGTATACTTTTAACATTATCAGAAACATTATCAGCATTATGAAGTATACTTTTAACATTATCAGAAATATTATCAGCATTATGAAGTATACTTTTAACATACACTTGAATTAAACAACCAAAATTACAAACTTATAGTCCTCTTGCTCTACAATCACCCCTTGCTTGCTATTGTTACTGGCTCGTTGATCCATCTTTCCTAGCCACAATCAAAGAACATCAAGAATGGCATAGGCTCAAAAATAAAAGGAGCATAAATTGAAGAAAGCCTGTTATTATTTTTTGTTGCACATTTTGCCTTAAAATAAAATGGAGATGTTATTTATTAATGCTGAAATTAAAAATAAAAATAGTTTCAAATATTATGAAGCAAGGAAAATAAGTAGCCACAATTTTAAGAATGAGAAGCACAAAGACACACTCATGCTAATTAATACTAATAATAGATTATCCAAAAAGAAACTAAACCAAACTGCTAAACCGAATCAAACTGCACCAAAATAAGAAGCAGAAGCAGAAACAAACATGCAGAAAAAAATTCAAACTCCAGAAAAATCAGAAGCATAAATAATAGCTATATAAAAGCCCTAATCATGATATAAAAAATAAAAACCTTAATACAACTATAAGAACAAGAAATTACAAACTTCAAAACTTTAGATCGAGAAACTATATTAGCTTAATACAAATATAAAAACCTTAATACAAATATAAGAACAAGATTAAAACCAGATTAACATATTTAAAACGATAGAGACGGAAAAAAAAGCAGCTTTTAAACACTACATTCAAAACTTTAGAACGAGAAATTAAGAACTTGAAAACTTTAGAACGCCGTCGAGACTTCAAGGAATTAGGGTTTGTTGGTGTGTGTGACTTGAGTTCTATGTGTGTAATGAGAGAACTAGGGTTCGAGGGTTTGAGAGGATGATTGATGATGACAGAATGAAATTAGGGTTGTAGTGTTTAATGGGAGTGGGACTGTGTGAGTGTGAGTGAGAATCTGGTTGAATTAGGTTAGGGTTGGATTATTTAATGGGCCGGATCTAGTTGGGCTTTGGTCCAGTCCAACACTTAGCATAATAATAATAAATTAATTATAATAGTAATTAAAAAAAATTAATTAACTTGTTGACTTACAACTTTACAAGTTACAACGCAGATTCAAAACCCAGTAACTTCAATACTTCATTACCGAATCTTCATCATCTTCAGACTTCAGATTATTCACTTCATTTCTTCATAATCATCATCAGTTACGGAATCACCATCATCTTCTTCATTTCTTCATTACGGAACTGTTGGCCGGCGCAGATCCCTCACTTGCTCTGCCTCAAATTCTGTAAACAACAAGAACATACAACCAAATGAGAATAACCTCGTAAAAAAAAGTTTCTCTGTTTAGCCATTTTCTCAAACACCTAGTGTGCATAACAAAAGCTTCAAAATTTTACACTCCATAGAAAAATACAACTACCGCCACCAATAATTCCCAGCAAAACAGAGTTCTTCTTCGATTCTTCCGCCGCCGATTCTATTTATGTATTTCTCTAAACCCAGCCCTCCCTTTCTGATCCAGTCATTGCTGCATGCGTCACTCCGCCCAGTCCAGTGGAATAAGATCCACACTTCATCTTCAATTCTTCATCATCGATTTTTCATCATCTTCTACACCGAGTCATCACTTCATCATCTTCGATTCTTTAGCCGCCGATTCTGTTTCTATATGTCTCTATTCTGTGCGAGCCTGGTAGTAGTTGTTACCAACAAAAGCCATTCGGGCGGGTCGGTCACCGCCGGTCCAAAAACCGTGACCCGAACCCGCCCGTATCTACCCTTATGGACCCTACAGTGTTACCCGTACGACCCGTTGGGCCCGATCTAACCTGCCCAACTCACCTCACCCGTTGCCGGCCGGGCGGTACACGGCGGGTCCGTCTGCTTTGTCCAGGCCTAATGCTACTATTTGCACCCGTCGACTTTATCAATCCACCTCTCTCTATATATAAACACACACACACACACACACACACACACATATATATATATATATATATATATATATATGAGATTAATTTTTTTTTGTTTATAGAAGAAAGGTAAAAAAAAACTCGTACACAGTTATGAGATTACGAGTTCAAATTCAAAACATGGTATTTAATATAACAATATCGATATTTATGAATTAAGTTGAAATAAACCTTACATATATAAAACTAATTTTTATTACGTGAGTGTAAATTTTTGTACACGTTTATTTATGTTAACTAGATAAAAGTGTCATTTTCTTACATTAGTTTCTAAAATACCTCTAAATATTTATATGTGTGATTAATTGAACGTATGTGTAAAATATGTTTTATTGTGAAGGTGTATACAAACCAAACTATATATATATATATACATATATATATATATATATATAAAATAATTGAGAGTTAGCTTGTAGAAGCTATAAAATGTAAGGATGTTCTCTCTTTGGTTTAAAATATAAGTAAAAAATAGTCATATTTTTTTGGTCTCATATATAAGCAAATATAACTTTCACTCTTTTTAATTATGTCTATCCTCCAATATAAAAAATGACTGTCTATTTTAAAATATAACAAAATAAAGTTTTATTTTCTAATAACTCTTTTATTCTCATGAAAAAAGTTGTTATGAATGACACTTTTAGGAATACACTTATTTTTTATGAGATAAAAAAAATTAATTGTATGTAATTAAGAACATCCAGATGTCAACTATAGAACTATCTATGATGTTTGATTTAGTTAAAATATTTTAACGGTAACTACAAACCATATAAGAGAATAGATTGGTTGGAAACAACATGCCATAGAGTGTTTATGTTTTTGTACTTCTAGTGATTCTTCCAGTGAAGACCGCTTTTGGGGGCAAGTTCAAGCATGGTTTCTTATCATCTTAAGGACGCCTTTCTAGGCCAAGCCATCCAATAAAAATTTACAATTGGGAAACATTTAGAAAAGAGACATCGTGAAGAGCTTGAATTTACTAACAAAATTTTAAGTAAAGTAGAGGAATGTTTAAGGATAGGACTTCAAGATTTGGCTTAGTTAGAGAACCAAATTTCACATATAAAGAATAATTTCAAAATTGAGAAGTCTTCATGCACCATTCATGAGAAAGATTTGTTTAGGAAGAATAAGATACCTAACTTTAGGTTTATGTAGTGTTTTCTTATTTCTTTGCTTTGGTGTTTGGACTTAATGTTTTGTATAACCATGGATATCATTTATAATATCAAAGTGATATTTTCATTACATTCCTAGTTATGTCATTTAATAATCACAAGGATAAGTTCAATAAATGAACTCAATGGGATAATATCAGGAACACGTTTAATCGTCTAATGTTTCTTATACGATTGGGGGATTGTTCCACTCTGACCTTTATGTTGATGATATTAAAAAAAAGGCTAAATAGCATTAATGGTCTCTTAACTTAATTTCAAGTAACGTTTTAGTCCTTTATCTTCTTTTTTTTCCCGATTTGGTCCTTTATTTTAATTTTAAGTGACAATTTAATCCTTTATGTTTTAAAATGTTAACAATATTATCCTTTTTTATTACAAAAATTCAAAAAATTCATCAAAATTTTCAACCAAAACCCATAAAATTAATTATATTCTTTAATATAATACAAATTTTATCAAATTCGTAACTCAAATATTCAAATAAATTCATATTTTTATTCTTTATTAGATGGATTTTTAAAAATCAAATAAAAAATGAAAATATGAGTTTATTTGAATATTTGAGTTACGAATTTGATAAAATTTGTATTATATTAAAGAATGTAATTAATTTTATGGGTTTTGGTTGAAAATTTTGATGAATTTTTTGAATTTTTGTAAAAAAAAAAAGGATAATATTGTTAACATTTTAAAACATAAAGGATTAAATTGTCACTTAAAATTAAAATAAAGGACCAAATCGGGAAAAAAAAAAGATAAAGGACTAAAACGTTACCTGAAATTAAGTTAAGGGACCATGGATGCTATTTAGCCTAAAAAAAATAATACTAATTTTAACATTTTTAGTGATAAATATTTGTCCCATGTATGTTTTTTATAATCAATTATAATTAGTATATTTTAATTATTATCATTTTTATTTAGAAGACATGAAAAAGTAGTAAATTTAACTAATGATTAATGAAAAACATTTATTATGTGTATATATTTTATGCGTCAATAGCTTTTTTAGTGACTCATTTTCAATAATAAAAAACATTTAATTAAATTTAAGGTTAAATAAAGTTTTTAGTCTCTATTAAACCTCACTATTTTATTTTTAGTCCTTATAAAATATTTAATCAACTTTTAATCCATTAAAATTTTTCGTTTTTATTTGTGGTCCCCGATTTTAAACCAACTATTGTGTACCTTTTGATTTTTTAAATAATTTTTTCTTGTAATGTTTACAACATGTTTAAAATTTGTTTGCAAAAATTTAAATTTTTTTAACAAGTGATGAATGAAATATGAATTTTTAAGATTTCGACGCTTAAAAATCTATATTTAATTTTTCGCTTGTTTAAAAATTATAACTTTTATAGGCAAACTTCTTATAATGTATCAAACATTAGTTCATAAAATTTTTAGAAGTTCGAAGTTAAAATCAAGGACAAATGAAAAAGAAAATATTTTAAGGAACTAAAAGTTGAAAAAATATTTTATAAGGACTACAAATAAAATTATGAGATTTTATAGAGACTAAAAACTTGTTTAACCCTTAAATTTTTCGACAATATTAAACTTATAATTAGTAAATTTCCATTATGTAATTTGAACAACAAAAAATTACATATGTAACAAACTATCAATAATTAAATTTAACAATAAATTAATAGTAATATTTCAAAGTAGAATGCTTCATACATTAGTCTTTTCATTTGAGTTGGATTAGTTCATGGGTCAATTTTAATCTTTTAATTTGGTTGAGTTAATAAAAAAATTGAAAAAAAAATCAACTAAAGTCACATTTTTTATTTTTAAAAAGTTTTTATATATATATAATTTGGCCTAATGGACTAACCCATCTTGTCATGTGACTGTCTGCAAGACCCTTAATTTTAAATATTAATTTTGGAATTATTGTCAAGGGCATTTTGGGAATTTTTGTAAAATATTTAATATATGTATGTTTTAAGTGAATATATATATATATATATATAAATATTTATTTTGGAAGAGGAATTAAATTATTGGATGAAGAATTAAATTAATTTAATTTCGAGTAATTAAATTAATTGGACCACTAATTAAGGATTAGTGATTAATTAAAGGATTAAGTGCTGAAATGATACAACATTATTTTATTAGTATTTTCAAGAAGGAAGGCACTCAAGTAATTCCATGAGTACACGGCAGAGGAACTGAGCAAAGACAAGAACACACACTCTCCTATTTTGCATGTAATGAGTGATTGCATGCAACAGTAATTTTCCTCCCATTTCTGCCCCTGGTTTCTGAAAAACAGCTTCACGGGTTCTTTAAATTCAGAAGAGGGAATTCCTCCAACACCATAAACTGGAAATCCAAACCTCAAACCAGAAAACCCACAATAGTAAAGTTAATCCCCACTCCTTTACGAAGCCAAAGAACCCAGTTTTGCAGCAACAAACTCCGGGAACAGTTTCACCGTCTCTGGATGCAGAGAAGGGAACACAGCAGACAACAGAGGAAATAGCAAAGCACGCTACAAGGATAAGGGCACCTTCCATCTTTTAGCTGCATTAGGGCCATAAAGTGTGCTGTTTCAGTTCTGTTTTTATAAGAAAAACTTTTTTCGAAAAATGACATTTTGAAGGAAAATGCACTTTATTGATATGTGATTATCGTGATGGTTGTTGCTGGCTGTTTTTCTAATAAAACATGCTATTTTACTTATGAATGAAAGCTGGAAAATGTTGCATTGTCATTTTAATGATGAATAAAATGCATATCTCAAAACTGTTTTGAAAATAGCATTAAAATGCAAAATGCATCCTGTTGGTGCTAGTGTTCCGTGATGTTTCTTGTCATTCTGTTGTGTTTTGAGAAAACTGAATCCATGCATGTTTGCTCTGGTGTTTTTGGGAAAAACTGAAATGTTGCATGTTTGTTCTGATGAGTACTGAAATGTTGCATGCTTGTTCTGATAAGTGTGAACACTGAAATGTTGCATGTTTGTTCTGATGAATGAGAACACTAAAATGTTGTGTGATGTTCTGATGATTGATCATCTGTCTCTGTTTTGGATAAACTGGTGTTAATGGTTCTGATTCTGTTTTATGTTGTGTGATTCTAGGCGATCTTGATGATATTGTTGATTCTGATTCTGGTTGTTTTGTGTGGATCATTTCGTTTCTGTTTCTAATTCTGATGATCCTTGAGTGGATCATTCTGTTTATGTTTCTGGTTCTGATGATCATTGTGTGGATCATTTCGTTTCTATTTCTGATTCTGATGATCCGTGAGTGGATCATTCTGTTTCTGTTTCTGGTTCTGATGATCCTTGTGTGGATCATTCTATTTCTGCTTCTGATGGTTCTGATGTGAACCATTCCATTTCTGCTTCTGATGGTTCTGATGTGAACCATTCTATTTCTACTTCTGATGGTTCTGATTTGAAACATTCTGTT
This sequence comes from Cicer cuneatum, assembly GCA_037974295.1. NCBI lineage: Eukaryota > Viridiplantae > Streptophyta > Magnoliopsida > Fabales > Fabaceae > Cicer > Cicer cuneatum. Next base: position 16,295,170 of record JBBPBO010001984.1, read on the forward strand.
TCTGCTTCTGATGGTTCTGATGTTAACCATCTTCTGATGATTCTGATGTGAATCAGTCTGTTTCTGCTTCTGATGGTTCTGATGTGAACCATTCTATTTCTGCTTCTGATGGTTCTGATGTGAACCATTCTATTTCTGCTTCTGATGGTTCTGATCTGAAACATTATGTTTCTGCTTCTGATGGTGCTGATGTTAACCATCCTCTGATGGTTCTGATGTGAATCATTTGTTGTTTCTGCTTCTGGTGATTCTAGCATGAACCATTCTGTGCTTCTTCTGATCAATTCTGGATGAAGAATGGGCGAAATCTGGGTTATTCAAAATTCGACTATCATGCCATGTTCTGGTCAAATTATCTTCTGGATTACTTCATGCTTTTGACAACTTATGGCCTGGAGCAACTCTCCACATGGCAGGCTTCACACTGGTTTGGTCCAAAGAATCTTCTGATATTTATTCCCTCTGATATAATCCATCAAAGATATCTTCTGGTCACTTCTGGACAAGTATGGACTGTGTTGAAATTACACTACCAGACTATGTTCTGATCAGTATAACTTCTTGATTTCTTCTGATATTTGAATCATTCTTGTTTGGAGCAACTCATATTATGGCAGGCTTCCCTCTGGTATTTTCCAGATGTTCTTCTGATTTTGTTTCTGTTTGATATAGGCCTCCAAAGTTATCTTCTGGTCGGTTTTGGACATTCTGGTTTATCTTCTGATAATTCCAGAAATGCATCTTCTATAAATTTAGAATGTATCCTCTGATACATTCATCTTCTGATGGTTCTGGGTGAATCATTCTGTTGTTTCTGCTTCTGATGATTCTGGTGTAAATCATTCTGTGTTGCTTCTGATGATTCTGGTGTGAATCATTCTGTGTTGCTTCTGATGGTTCTGGGTGAATCATTCTGTTGTTTCTGCTCTTGATGATTCTGGTGTGAATCATTTTGTGTTGCTTCTGATGATTCTAGTGTGAATCATTCTGTGATGCTTCTGATGATTCTGGGTGAATAATTCTGTTGTTTTGCTTCCAATGGTTCTGGAGTGCATCATTCTGGTTCTGTTCTGATGTTAATCATTCATTCTGGGTCTGTTCTGATGTTAATCATCATTCTGGGTCTGTTCTGATGTTAATCATCATTCTGGTTCTGTTCTGATGTTAATCATTCATTCATGTTCTGTTTCTGATGTTCTGGTGTTGATGATTCTGATTCTAATTCTGTTTCTAATGTTCTTATTCTGGTTCTATTTTCTGATGTTCTGGTGTTGATGATTTTGGTTCTGTTTCTGATGTTGATCATTCTGGTTCTGTTTCTGATGTTGATCATTCTGGTTCTGTTTCTGATGTTGATCCTTTTGATTCTGTTTCTGATGTTGATCATTCTGGTTCTGTTTCTGATGTTGATCATTTTGGTTCTATTTCTGATGTTGATCCTTCTGGTTCTGTTTCTGATGTTGATTATTCTGGTTCTGTTTTCTGATATTCTGGTGTTGATGATTTTGATTTAATTCTGTTTCTAATGTTCTGATGTTAATCTTTCTGATTCTGGTTCTGTTTTCGGATGATCTGATGTTGATCATTCTGGTTTTGCCTTCTGTATTCGACTACAGGCATGCTGTATTCGAATACAGAATAATAAAATTGCAGATTTTCACTAGTTTCAGCTGAAGGTGCAAACACGAGAAGGGGGGTTGAATTGTGTTTGACTTAACTTGAATTGTGCTTCTGGTAGTGGTTCCAGTTCTGGTTCTGGTTCCAGTTCCTATTCCTCTGATACTGGTTCCAGTTCTGATTCTGGTTCCAGTTCTTGTGCTGATTCGAGTGATATCTATGATATTTCCTGTTCCTCCTATAATTCTGGTTCTGGTTCTGATAGGTATTGTGTTGACCAGTTCTTCTTCTACCAGAGTCACTTTGCTTCTGTCTTGTTGTAGCAGGAACATAAACCTTCTTCTGCTTGTGCATTGCCAACATCCATTGTCCAGGCACCATTGTTGGTGTCTCCTTCTGGTTGCTCAGAACATCTGCAACATAGACAATTTGATCTTTTGGTACCCAAAACTGATTGGGTCCAGGTTTGTTAGTCTTAACAGTTCTCTGATCTTGTTCAGATTTTACCATTGGACAAGATAATTCAGAGTGACCTTTCTTAGCACAGACAATACATAAAACATCAGAATAAACAGCTTTATTTTCAGTACTTGTTTCTGTAAAACCAAGACCTCTTTTTCCAGAATTACTGTTTCCATAAATCATAGATGCATTTTTACTTCTTTCCATTCCATTGGAAATAAAGTTTTGAAAAACTTGCTCATGCATATCAGATTTACAAACAGTTTCAGAAGTGGAACAATTATTACTTTTTAGAGTTTGGTCTTCAGACTTGAGTCTTGCAACTTCAGTTTTAAGATCTTTGATTTCAGTTGCATACTCAGAAATTTGATTCTTTAAAACTTGGTCTTCTTTGGTAAGATTTCTCTTATCTTCCCTAAGAGATTTTAGTTTTAAAGACATCTTATTATTTGCATTTAACAAGTCCTTTAAAGTATCAATTAATTCAGGTTTAGAAAGATCAGAAAATACCTCACTGTCTTCATCTTCTGATTCAGTTTCAGAGCAGTATTCAGAACCTGAATTTGTATGAGCCATCAGAGACAGAATTGTTTCCTCTGATGTGCTTCCAGACTTTCCTGAGTGATTGCTTCTATCACTCTTCCTTCTGCCTGTTTTTCTTCTGGAATTCGTGCCTTTATGAGGCCCAGAAGCAGACCTGATGTGTGCCATCATTGTTGTTTCTGCCTCTTCTTCATCAGATGATTCTTCTTCTGATTCTGATACATCCCAAGCAGCCATCAGATCTTTCTTTCTGTATTTGGAACTCTTCTTGTGTTGTTTTCCTTTTTCCAGATTTGGACATTCTGACTTGATATGTCCAGGTTCATTGCATCCATAACAGATGATGTTCTTCTTGTCAGATTCTTCCTTGCTGTTATGTTTCTTCTGGGAACCTCTCCTCTTTCTGTTTTCCCAGATCTTAACCATCTTTTTGGTTAAGTAAGCCATATCATCACAGTCACTGTCACTATCCTCTGATTCTGATACTGCCTTTGCAGCTTTCTTCTGTTTCGACTTCAGAGCCAGATTCTTCTTCTTCCTAGGTTCATCTTCTTCCAGTTCTATTTCATGAGACCTGAGTGAGCTGATTAGATCTTCCAACCTCAAGATACTCAGATCCTTAGCTTCCTGAATTGCAGTAACCTTTGGTCTCCACCTTTTTGGTAGACTTCTCAGAATTTTCCATACATGATCTTCAGTGGTATAGCTTTTCTTTAATACTTTCAGTCCTGATACCAAAGTCTGGAATCTGCAGAACATTGTGTCAATGTCTTCATCCTCTTCCATTTTGAACAGCTCATACTTTCTGACCAATATGTTAGCCTTTGTTTGTCGAACCTGCTTGGTTCCTTCATAGGTCAGAACCAGACTATCGAATATATTCTTTGCTGTTTCTTTATTTGTGCATCTATCAAATTCCTTGAATGTGATTGCACTAACCATGATGGTTCTAGATTTGTGATGAAGTTTGTGTAATCTGCTCTGATCTCGTGTCATATCATCCAAGTCTAATTCTTTAGTTGGATCTTCTGGATCAGTTGGTGCAGTGTATCCTTTAACTATCATCTTCCATAGTTCAGGATCTTGAGATATGACAAAACTTCTCAGTCTGTCCTTCCAATACTCAAACATTTCTCCATCAAATATTTGTGGTCTATTGATGTTGCCTCCCAATTCTTCTGACATATTGAACCCCTTCGACCTTTCCTCAAACATTGTTAAGTGCTCAGCCTTGAAACCAGGCTCTGATGCCAATTGAAGGTGCAAACACGAGAAGGGGGGGTTGAATTGTGTTTGACTTAACTTAAATACTTTTCCTGTTTTAATACTTTCAAAACTAAACTTGATGTATAATTAAAACAGAGTTAGCAGCGGATAAAAATAAAAATAAAAACTCACAGATTTTATACTGGTTCACCGTTAACGAGGCTACGTCCAGTCCCTTCGCCTTGAAGGATTTCACTAATTCAATCTTGAATTACAACCTTGCTACTGACCCTCCAAGTCAGTCTTCTCAATAGTCTAACAATCCTAGACTTCTTGAGGAAAACAACCTTGTCTTCAGCCAATCTGACAACCCCAGATTGTAGAAGAATTCACAACACTATGAATCTAATTGCTAAGTACCTTGCTACCCTTTCTGAATCCCTCAGTTTGTAGACTCTACTTCAACAACTTAGATACAACCCTATCTAATTGCCAAGTACCCTGCTACCTCTACTGACTCCCTCAGATTGTAGACTCTACTTCAACAACTTAGATTTGCCACAATGGAAAGAAAATAACACGAGTACTTGCTTCTTGAAAGCTAAAACTCACAATTGACTTCTATGAAAATTTGGGTGTTTGTTGCTTTGGAAGTGTATGACTCTTTTGTGATTTTTCGATTCTTTATTCTTCAGCATTAAGTCTCTATTTATAGTTGAACTTTAGAACTTCACTGATGCTTTACTTCTGCAGTATATTTAGATTAATCTGTTTTGAAAATATTCTGGAGTATTTTGCTCAGATTCTGTTTTGAGCCTTTTGCTCAGATTCTGTTTTGAGCCTTTTTCTCCAATTCTGTTTTGAACATTTTTCATTCTTCTTCTTTAATCCTTATGATCAAATCTGCATCATTGGATCTTAATGTGATAGTCCACATCTGGACCAGCCTATTTGATATTTTGTGATCCTCTGATTTCGGCCATTCCTGGACCACACTTCCTAACCCTCTGATTTCGGCCACAACTGGGCCATGGTCTGATTTTCTGATCTGGACCATCACTGGACCAAATAATTATTTCTGAACCATTGATCTGGAAATTTTTACTCTGATCTGGACAAATTCTGGACTTTGGTCTGGAACAAACTGAAATTAACTTGAACAAAAAATATTTCAGTCTGGACATTTTACCTTTAATTTTGAACTAGGTCTGGATTGATTCTGGAACTTATTTCTTTTGGTCTAGACTTAGTTCCATGCCCTGAATCATGCTATCTCATGATCTGGGCCAAATCTGAATTGATCCTCTTGTTCTGGACTCATAAACATACCTTCTGGAACAAGTCTGGACTGTGTAATTTTTCACTGCCAGGCCATCTTCTGGTCAGAATAACTTCTGGAATACAATTGATATTCGACTCCTGTTTGTCTGGAACAACTCTCCTTCTGGCAGGCTTTCCAATGATATGATCCATGTTTCATTATGATTTTTTATTCCTTCCGTTCTGGGCCACCAAACATATCCTCTGGTGATATTTTGACATCCTGGAACATCTTCTGGAAATTTCAGAATTCATTTTCCTTTGATCTCTGCTTCTGTTTCCTTCAGTTTCTGGGGCATTTAACTTAATAATTCAAAGTACAAAATAAGTTTACATTGAGTACATTTGTAAGCATCAAAATCCTAAGTACTTAGAACCAACTTGGTTCCAACATTAGCTTCTGTATTCGAATACAATGGAAGCTGTATTCGAATACAGATTCGTGTTTTCCAGAAAATTATGTTTTAAACTTTGCCTTGTGAATTTTTTAAAGTGTTGGGAAACTTTGAGAAGGATTAAAATGATTTAAAATGGAGTCCTTGATATAGTTTTGAAGAGGAGAGGATGATGTTTTGAAAACCTTTAATGATGTAATGAAAGAGGTTGATTTCTGCACTGAAATCTGCCTCTGTATTCGAATACCAGAGGGCTGTATTCAAATATAGAGTGTGAATCTGCACTGTTTTTGGCTTCTGTATTCGAATACATAAGAGCTGTATTCGAATACAAACTCGTAAATCCCAGAAAAAAATCCCAGTTTTAATTATGTGTCTGAATTTTTGAGAGGTTGGGAAAACATTTCAAAGTGTGAATGATTAACTCACTGTTAATTCATGATTGTGATGTTATTATTTATGACTGTGCTGAAATATTTAAATATGATTGAGAGGCATGAATTTCTGTTTTGCATTTTGTTTCTAGAGAAATGAAACACTGCATATTCATGCATTGCATAGTCAAGTGGTACCCGCGATGGGCCACAGAGTAATGCGCAACCACGTGTTGATCTGTTGAGCGATTGCACGAGTGCTGGACTGTTGAGCGTCTGCACTAAGTACTGATCTGTTGAGCGATTGTACTTTGGTATATAAGTGCTGGACTGTTGAGCGTCTGCGCTGGTACTGGACTGTTGAGCGTCTATACCCTGAAATGCGCAACCCCGTGCTGATCTGTTGAGCGATTGCACAAGTGCTGGACTGTTGAGCGTCTGCACTGGGTACTGATCTGTTGAGCGATTGTACCTTGGGTGATGTCAAACGTGCTGGTCTGTTGAGCGACTGCACGATGTGCTGGACTGCTGAGCGTCTGCACTGGTGCTGATCTGTTGAGCGATTGCACCCTGGTCATGAGGGCCGTTGAGATGTGCTGGTCTGTCGAGCGACTGCACCTTGGTGATTCCAAGAAAATTGTATACATGAGCATATGCATATTGCATCTGGGTGTTTGACCGGTGGGTCACGTTTTGGATATTGTTGATGATTGGAAAAGTAATGGGTGTAAGTACTTGTTGAAATATGAGTTTTCTGATGAATGTTTGTGATTGCTGAAGTGGTGATTGTACTTACAACATGTTTTTCCATATTAATTCATTGCTGTTTTGAAAAGGCATACATGTCATGAAATTTCAAAATGAGCATCTTTTCATCATTATTATACAATATGCCATGAATATATGTGTTGTTGTGAGATATATGCTATGTGCTTATTTGTTAATTTCGGTCGGTGACCCTTGCTATTATATTGTGGACTTTGGGCTTTTCCCTCAGATGTTACCCGAACCCGTCCTACCGACGGATACACTAACGATGGGAGCGTCGTTAGTTTCCCCTGCTCTTTACGTACGGAGTCTACGTGGACAATGCAAAGTGACGGACGGTTGGCTGAAGACGAGACTTATAGAGGATACGGTGGAGGTCGTGCTACTGTAGCTTAGTGCATGATCAGTCTAGACTTTTGTATAGGGTCTTGAGTTTTGGGAAATGTAATTTTATTTTGGAAATTAATTACTTTTCCGCTGTATTTTTCCGCACTCTAATACTGTTTAGTGGCCACAGGCCAGGTGTCCTCTTTTGAAATGAACTAATGAAAATCTTATTTTAATTCCCTTGAATTAATTCGGAAAATTCTTTTATTGATTTATTTTATGTGAAAAAAAAATACACCCACGCTGTATTTTAAACTCGGGTGTTACACTGTCCATTTTTGTAATGGGTTAACCGGAGCGGAACCAATTTAGGAGTATTATACCATGCACCCTCACACCTAAACCTCACACCCCCCATTTTTTTAAAATGTCTAAAATATCCTTTTTACTAATTATAAATTTATTTTTAAAAAATTAAAAATCACTTTTTAACATGGTATGTTCGAAACTTTTGGATTTTATGGTATAATTCGAATATTTCAAATTTTCGAAGATATGTTTGTTAAAATTTCAAAAGTTTCTTAGATGTTGAAACATTCGAAGTGAAAAATTTTCCGATTTCATCAACAATTTCGAACCTTTCGTTGAAAGTGGAAATTTTCGAAACACCTCGAAAGTTTGGTGTCACATGAAAGTTTCGAAATCACTCAGAAGTTTCGTTTCAAACTGAAATGTTCGAAACCTTTCGAAAGTTTCACTTGGATGGCAAAGTTTTGAAAATAATTCGAAAGTTTCACTTGGATGGCAAAGTTTCGAAAATAATTCGAAAGTTTCATTTCAAAATGAAACTTTCGAAAGTTTTATTTTGAAAAGTTTTAACTTTATTTTTTAAATATGTATTATTATTATTATTAATTAAATAGAGTAAACTTTTTATAATCAGGCATGAGTAGAGTTGAGGTTTCTGCTACAACGGCGACTATAGATTATACAGATAAATTTATCACTTATCAGGTATTTTTACCGATAATTAAATTTAGAACTGATAAATTTAATGTATTAACATGTATTAATGTTTTATTTTAAATCTTTATTTCAATCTGAAATATTTATTTGAAATATATGTTTTGTAGATATTTCCTTCTCGAGAAGCTGTATTTGAATGGGCAAAAAAAATTGGAATGCAAAATGGAATTTTAATTGTTACCATTCGATCAGATAAAGCAACGGGAAAGAGAGGCAGAAAAGACAAATTAATTTTGGGATGCGAAACAGGCGGAAGATATAAATCAAAATCAAAATCAACAGTAACTTGTTCTCACAAGGAAAACTGTCCGTTTAAACTCAGATGTATACGATCGAGTTTGGATGAAGGATGGAAAAATAGTGTTCGTTGTGGAACACACAATCACGATTTAGCCAATACTTTAGACGGTCATTCATATTTGGGGCGTCTAAATGAAGAGGAGAAAAAAAATTTCAATGACATGACAAAGTATAAGCTTGCACCAAGGTTCATTTTGAATGCTTTGATAGAGAAAAATAAAGATAATGTCACAATTTCCACTCAAATATATAAAGCAAGAAGTACTTATCGATCATCTTTGAGAGGTTCGTACACAGAAGTGCAACATCTGTTGAAGTTAATACAAAATGAAAATTATGTGCACTAGACAAGAAGACGGGATAATTCAGATGTTCTAAAAGACATATTTTGGATGCATCCTGATTGTATAAAGCTGTTGAACACGTTTCATTTTGTTTTGATATGTGATAGCACATACAAAACAAATAGATATCGGTTACCGTTGCTTGAAGTTGCCGGTGTAACGTCTACTGGTTTGACATTTTCGGTTGCATTTGCCTATTTGGAACAAGAGCGACAAGATAACTTCATATGGTCATTTCAAAAGGTAAGACAACTGTTCGTATCTGAAAATTTAATTTCTAAAGTTATTGTGATGGATAGAGATCTTGCCATGATGAATGCTATTGGTGTTGTAGTTCCTACTTCAATTCATTTGCTGTGTCGTTTTCATATTGAAAAAAATATTGGGGCAAGATGCAAACAATATGTGAGTAAGGATAGACAAGATGAAGTAATGGATTTATGGAAAAAAAATTGTATTTTCGGCTAATGTGGAGGAGTATGATCATCACTTGCAACACTTTGAGCTAGTGTGTGCCGATATTATTCTTTTTGTTGATTATGTTAAAGATTCATGGTTGACACCTTACAAAGAAAGATTTGTCATGGCTTGGACGAACAAAGTGATGCATTTAGGGAACACAACGACCAACAGGTATTTTTAAATAATGATTTGTATTGTTTTAGAAAAATGATTTAGTGATTTATGTGATTTGTTTTAATTTATGTTATTTAATTTATCTGTAGAGCGGAGTCTGCTCATTGAAGATGGAAAAACATGTTGCAGACTAGTAAGGGAGACTTGTGTAAAAGTTGGGATGCTGTGAATATGATGTTGAAGAACCAATTGTGTAGCCTCAAATCAACTTTTCATAAATCTATTCTCGATGTGGAGCATGGGTATAATTCACCATTCTATCAGAGATTACATCATTGTGTATCAAGGAAATGTTTTGAAATGATTGACAAACAATTGAAGAGGGTGAAGATTGTAGGTACTGACAAAACAAAATCTGGTTGCTCAATCAGAACAACTCATGAATTACTTGAAGGTGCAAACACGAGAAGGGGAGGTTGAATTGTGTTTGACTTAACTTGAATACTTTTCCTGTTTTTATACTTTCAAAACAAAACTTGATGTATATTTAAAAACAGAGTTAGCAGCGGATAAAAAGTAAAAATAAAACTCAGTTTTTATACTGGTTCACCGTTAACGAGGCTACGTCCAGTCCCTTCACCTTGAAGGATTTCACTAATTCAAACCTTGAATTACAACCTTTATACTGACCCTCCAAGTCAGCCTTCTCAAACAATCTAACAATCCTAGATTTCTTTGAGGAATGCAGCTCCTGTCTTCAACCAATCTGACAATCCCACATTGTAGAAGAAATCACAACACTATGAATCTAATTGCCAAGTAACCTGCTACCCCTTCTGACTCCCTCAGATTGTAGACTCTACTTCAACAACTTAGATTTGACACAGTGGAAGGAAAATAACACGAGTACTTGCTTCTTGAAAGCTGGAACTCACAATTGACCTCTCTGAAAATTTGAGTGTTTGCTTTGGAAGTGTATGACTCTTTTGTGATTTTCGATGATGAGTATTCTGCCTTGAGCCTCCTTTTATAGATGCAGATTTGAGCCTCTTCCAATATTTAAATTCGAGCTGAATCTTGCTGGATTCTCTGCAAAAATAACTTGACCAATTGGGCTTCATTTAATTAAAAAACATATCTTTTTTAAGCCTTAGATTTCTTTAAAAAACTAACTGGCCAATCAAATCCTTTCATTGCTTCCCGCCACAACTCCTGAATTCCACAATACTTCACTTTATTTTTGTAACAAATCTTTTTAATACTTTGATTAAAATAACTTAAGATCTTAACCGTTAATCCTCATGATTAAATCTGGACCATTAGATTCTTCTACGCCAGTCCACATCTGGACCAAATAAATTGATATGCTGTGATCCTCTGAATTCGGCCATCCCTGGACCACACTTCCTAACCCTCTGATCTTCTGATTTCGGCCATCCTGGACTCGCACCTGATATGCTATAATCCTCTTGGTCTGGACAAACTCTCCCTCTGGCAGGTTTTCCTCTGGTATGGTCCAGGTCTTCTTCTGACATTGCTTCCTTCTGTTCTGGGCCAGCAAAGATATCTTCTGGTGATGTTTTGACATTCTTGGAGTATCTTCTAGTAATTCCATAATTCATTTTCTTGAATCCTTTGATCTTCTGCTTCTGATTATTTTAGTTTCTGGTGGTATTTAATTTAATAATTCAAGGTACAAAATAAGATTACATTGAGTACTTTTGTAAACATCAAAATCCTAAGACTTAGAACCAACTTGGTTCCAACAATACCATGTGCTTGTGAGTTGGCAAAATTGCAGATGTCCGGTAATGTTATTCCCTTAGATAGCATTCATATTTTTTGGAGGAAATTAAGCATTGAGCAAGAATTGGAGGATGAAGAATCTTTATCAGATTATGATTTTTCAGAAGAGTTGGAAGCAATGAAGGCATACATGAAGAAACAAGATATTGTTGGTCAAAGGATATTCAGAGCAAAGGCGCGTGAACTTGTATTTCCACAAACAACAACAATGGTTCCACCACCTCATAAAGTGAAAACCAAAGGAGGTACTAAAAAGAGAAAAGAATTTGATAGTCCTCGTGATCCATCATATTGGGAGTATGTCGATGCATCTCATGGATCTCCAAATCAATCATCACAGCGTTCTGCAAGGCAATCATCATAGCGTTCTGCAAGTCAATCATCACAACGTTCTGCAAGTCAATCATCACAGCGTCCTGCAAGTCAATCATCACAGCGTCCTGCAAGTCAATCATCACAGCGTCCTGCAAGGCAATTATCTAAGATACATTTTCCTACATTCATTCATCCGTATATCGAGGACATAATAGATGTTGAGTATGATGGAAAGAATGGGTATCGCACCATTGGAGCTTTGTTAGGTTGGACAGAAGAATCTTGGCCTTTACTTCAAACACAATTGGAGAAAGAGATTAATTTACATAAAGACCTTTATTCCAAAGTTTTCGATGACAACGTTGAAACCAGGCAGAAGTCGTTGATGATTTCTAGATTGGGTGCTCAAAGAAAAGATAAGTGGATGACTATACCAGATTTAGGTTACGTGATTGCAACAAGATATAATGTCATATTGGTATCGTTGTCGCGTAATCTGAATATGACATTCTTTCCGCTGAATAAAGGACCATCGAAAGATTATTCTCTTAATCATTTAATAGCAATTGAATTCATCAATGAAAGTCATTGGGTACAGGTAAGTTTTATGATCTATAGTAATGTTTAATAATAATATTTGCTTGTTTAGATAAATTAATGTTTACTATTTTATTGTTCAGATCAAATTGAAGTATGATTGTCCGTTGCCACCTACCTCACAAAAATGGAAAGACTTTTGTAGTGATTGTGCAAAGACATGGCAAATAGCTTATGTAGAACGTATTAAGCATTTAGAACACATTGATCCATCATTTGACAAATCATCTTGTATTTCATTAAGTCAAGATTAGATTATATGTTTAAACTTTTAGACATTTAGTTATTATAGAGATTTATGTTTGAACTTTTAGACATTATAATTTACTTATGGTTATATGGTAACAAGTTGAACTTTAATCATTTACTCCTGGGAAGAGTCTGCTTAACTCAGTGAATATATCATGAACTTCACCAAATGGAGTTACAATCTGTAATCCCCTATGTATAAGCTCAGATGCTAGCCGATCTCGTTCCGATGATGGACCAGCACGTGCAGATGATGATGGAATCTGGGGATCGTGTGCAGCAGTAGGTGACCTGGAAAGTGGAGCAGCAAAAGGTGTACTGGAAGGAGCATCAGTAGGTGGAGGGAGGATCAGAGGATGTGAAATATTTAGGTACCACGCAAAGTAGTCTGCAGTGACTTCTCCCGAAAACGTCGCCATAGGAGATAGACTCCGGAATGTAGCTATACATGATCAACTTTATTCTGCCACTAACAATCTATACTCCTAGGCATCCGAGGAACGTCACGCGGAATGCACTGAATACGACCAAACTGTCGAAGACATCGCTCTGGCAAATATGGAACCAAAACTCCTGCCCATCGAAGGTATCCGGAGAACATCGAAGACGAGACAAAAGGATGATTAACTCCATCATCACCATATGGTGTAAACAATACATCCTCGAGCAACATAGAGTCAAGTCTTCGCCTGTATGTCATCAGTCCACCTTCAACTGCGTGTTTTGCAGTCCACCTACATGCTCTTGGAATATAGGCAGGAACCGTTCCACTATCACCGCGTTTACAGATCCTAGGAAAGTACTCGTAAATCCAGCACTGCACCAATTAATAAAAGACGAATTAATAAATAAATAACACAACTAAATAATTAAATAAATAACAGAATAGATAAAACAACTAAATAATCAAATAAATATATACATAACACAATTAAATAATTAAATAAATAAATAACACAACTAAATAATTAAATAAATAAATAAATTCAAATACCTGTAATAGGGTCATGTAACCCCCCAACTGTCTAGTGTGATGAATGGCTCCATCTCCCAGGTTGTCGTATAGCACAACCAATGCAGCAGCACCCCATGCAAAATCCCGGCAACAATCTAAATCAGCAAACAAACTAACATATTTAGCTTTCACACGAGTGTGTGTTTTGTCAGCAAAAATGGTGCTACCAATAGATAAGTTCTGGCAGCACACTCATACATGTTAGCTTGAATTAAACGCTGATATAAATTGTGCAACCACTGCAACCTATATTGTGCACACTTGTTGTAGTTGATCTCAGCAGCAGCTTCCTCCCAAGTGGCTCCTAGTAACTCATGTGCAGCCGTCATAGCATTATTAGTATTCATGTTCAGTGGTGCATCAAAAAAATTACCGCATGGTTTGATATGAAGGAGAGTGGCGATGTCGTCTAACGTGATGGTCATCTCTCCGAATGACATGAAACGAGCTCGTCTCCCTATGCCACCTTTCCACAAAGGCGGATATCAGACCAGCATCAGCCATAGTCAAGTAAGAGGAAGACAAATGTAACAGCCCAGATTCTCGAATCCAATGTTGTACAGCTTCTGGTATATGAACTTCCGCAAACCTTTTCAGTTTCAAACCATGGGTAATCACCTTCAACGAGCCACGATCCTACAAGTAATTAAATAAAGAACATATCAATAAATATTTATTCATAATTAATGAAATAATGTACCGAGTATAAAAAATAATTATACTTAGTTAAAAAAATTAATTAATTAATTAAAATTTACCTCCCATTCCCATATCTTACGCGCCACGTGGTGTTCGTACAACACAAATGTAACCACTGGTCCTCCAGGGAAACCGGACTGCTGATCCTCATCAGCACCAACCTCATGTTCAGCTGAGTCTAAGTCCATCTGTGCAGGCTCATACTCCATCTGTGCATGCTCATCTTCCTGAACATGCTCAGGCTCAGGGACATCCTGCTGAACTTCCTTGTGTCTACTACGGCGGTTGGCTTCATTCCGTCGTCTGTTTGATGCTGTAGGCAGAATTCTATCCGCAATAGTGCGAATAATCTATCCAAACGCACCTCTAGTTCTAGGCACTGCAAAATTTAGTTAATGTTATATCAATATATCAATAATTGAAAAAATCTGGAAAATCTGGAAACAATTTGGAAAATCTGTAAAAAATTTAGAACATCTGGAAAATCAGATGGGCAAAAAAAATCTGGAAAATATGAAAAATCTGGAAAAGTTTCAAAAGTTTGGATGAACACCAAACCTTCAAAGTTCAAATTCTGGCAAACCTTCGAAAGTTTCCAAGCAAACCAAAGTTTTGAAGTTCAAATTCTGGAAAAACCTTCGACAGTTTCCAAGCATATCAAAGTTTCGAAGTTCAAATTCTGGAAAAACCTTCGAAAGTTTCCAAGCAAACCAAAGTTTCGAAGTTCAAATTCTGGAAAAACCTTCGAAAGTTTCCAAGCATACCAAAGTTTCGAAGTTCAAATTCTAGAAAACCATAAACAAATTCAAAACCTTCGAAAGTTTCCATGCATGCCAAAGTTTCGAAGTTTCGAAAGTTTGGTATTCAACCAAACTTTCGAGGTTCAGAATCTGGAAAATCAGGAAACATTCGAAAGTTTGGATAAATGCCAAATTTTCGAAGCTTTAAAATCTAGAAAACAGAGTTTCGAAAGTTTATAAAGTTTCGACAAAATCAAAAAGTTTGAAAGATACTTACTTTTCTGGAGATAGGAAATACTTGAATGTTGTTGGAGGATGAGTTTCGAAGCTTTGAACTTTTCAAAGGTATCAAAGAATCAAGAAAACTTCCGAATCTGATGGGTGAAAAAATGATGGATTTTTGGTTGGATTAGGGTTATAGTTAACAGTATGGGCATTTTAGACATTTTACAACAAATGGGGGGTGGGAGGTTTAGGTGTGGGGGTGCATAGTATAATACTAGGTTAATTCAAACCTTCAGTCCATCTGTCTAAAATGACGGGCCGAATGGGTCAGCCCTGTGAGTTTGATTCATTTTACCACCCTAATTCTGACAAGGCCAAGGTGCTAGAAGATATATAGGGTGTGGTTAGAGAACATGTGCAATTGGTGAGTGGAGGTTGAACCTTTTCTTGATGATGAGGTGTGAAGCATGATGAAGGACTTAGAAAATGTGTTGGCTACCAGAACGCCTAATCCAACCAAAATATATGAGTTGATTTGGTTATCGGCATGTGTTAAGGGGTTCTCCATCAAAACGTGTTACAATGCAATGCTTCAAGGTATGTCTCAATCCTCCATCTCCCTTTTACTCAAAGAAGCGTTATCAGGTTCATGGAGAATGAATGCTCAGTCTTAATTTCGTATTTTTTGTTGACATTACTTTTAGGAAGACTTTCGTCGAGAAAGGTATTGTTTAAGATAGGGGTGCTAAGTGGAATACATAATATCTCGTGTTTTTTGTTTCCAAGCTATCGATTTGGTACCACATGTTTTCTTACTTTGTATATTTGCAAATATAGTTTGGTTGCAAATTTTGGGTGGTTAAGGGTGGAGGAGTGGCAAGAGATGGATTGTGTGTCGCATTGTGTTACCTTTGGGAGAACGATTGGAAGAAAGTTGGGAAGGAAGGTACAATATCTGATATGAGTGACATCCACATGGTGTTTATGGATTATGAGAAACAAAATTTTGTTTAATGGGGAAGTAGGTGATGTGATGGCTCTTTTTCACATTATTAGAGTTATATCTTGGTCTTGGTATGTTGCTAAAACACAAAGTATAAGACAACTTATGATTTTGCATATTGATGTGCTAGTCTTTTAGCGTGTTTGCAAGATGACTATCACATATTGTTTGTAATGGGTTAGAGTACCCTTGTACTTGTAACAACTCTCTCACTATCTTAGTAGATTAAGATTAAAATTAGATCATTAAAATAAATTATTAAAATAGAATATTAACATGATTAAGAAATACTTAGATTATTAGAATCTTATTATTTATTAATAATGTATTTTTAGTAATATTAATTTAGAATCAAGGGTAGAATAGGAAAGTGAGTGTGCCAATAAGTCCAAGTGTCAAAAGAAGGACACACTGCATTTCTTCTCTCCTTCTTCCTCACTCACGGGTATTAACTCATCCTCGAGTTCATTTCTTTCACTTCCACCTACAATCTTCTCTCAAAATACTCCAAGACACAACCACTCAATTATTGTTCATCATCTTCCCCATTTATCATTTTTGCCTTTCCTTCTAAATTTCTTCAAAGACAAACAGCCTTTGAAGTTCTCTATCTCCACTTTAACTCTTTGCATGTTCATTTCATCCTCTCAAAATCCAGTAATCATCCAAAATAACATTAAAGGAAGATACATAGTAGACTTGGGAAATCTCTAAATTCTAACCCAGTGCATAAAGGGCAGAAGAGTTAAGAGTTTAGAAAACAAGCAAATCTCACAACCCAACTCGAATTAAAGGAATTTCTTCTCGGCAAACTGAGTTTTTTTTCTTATAACAAGTGTCACTTTTGCATGTGAGTTTTCTGGGGTTCAGTTGTACTTTCAGTTATTGTAGAAATGATTTTTATGGGTTTGATATTGGGTTTAATTAAAATATGAGAGTGAGGGAAAACTACGAGTTTTGGCATGTAGGAAATGTTTGAGAACCTGCACTTAACTATTTGAAAATAATCCATTTTGCATTATAGTTTGGCTGATTAGATTATATTAAGAATTGATGGAATTTAAGTTGAATGTAACAGAATAATTGTCAAGTTAATATGTTTTCTTAAACTCTCCATGAACGATATTATGCCTCTGATTCTTTATTTTGTTTCTGATTCATCTTTGATCCTGATTTTGTTTCTGATTCTATTCTGCTTCTGATTTGTTTCTACTTTTGATTATGTTTATGTTATGTTCTGCTTCTGATTCTATTTATGTTCTAATCCTGTTTTGCTTTTGATTTTCCTTTTTCTGGTTGCCTTTGATCACACTGCCTCTTATCAGAATGTGTCTCTGATCACACTACCTCTAATCATGTTGCCTTTAATCCAAGTAAGCCTTTGATCACACTGCCTCTAATCAAAATGTGCCTATGATCCAAGTAAGCCTCTAATCATGGTGCCTCCGATTCAACTATGCTTCTGATTCCGCTCCTCTGATTATGCTACCTCGAATTTGAATGGGTTCTGATGATTAATGTGAACCATAGTTATATGCTCTGATTTCAAAATTACAATGTTGAATGAAAATAATTATATTTATTCAATTGATGTTGAGATATGCATTGCATACATGATGTAAAGATATGTTGCAATGCATAATTAAGACAATGAATTGTATGATCTAAAGAAATACGGTGGGGATTTTAGGCTTGGTTTCATACATGAAACAATGAGTAATGGAAAAATAATTGGGATGCCAATTAAGATCATGACCAAACCACCTTTACAAGAGAATTCAATTATCTTGGTGACCCACATTAGGATAATTGGAGGAGCTTTTCCGTACTTGGAGGAAAAGAAAGGATCATGAAGCTTTTCTAAATTAACAAAAGAAAAAGAAAGTATAACTTTTCCATACTTAAAGAAAAAGAAAAAATGACTATGAAGGTTTGGCCTAATGGCTAATGTAAATCACTGCATATTTATGTCAAATTTTCATTATATTTAAGGAAAACTATTTCAAACCGCCCCTTCCCTTTTTAGAACTCATTGAGATTATTATCTCACCCTTTATTTTCTTATATATTATAGCAGCAGAGCGAGGCTAAGGCTGGATGCAGAATCAGCGGATGCAATCCTGCATCAATATAGATGTTTATGAACTTATGTATTTTGTAATTTTGGTATATCAGAGGGTAATTGTAAACTATTTAATTTGTAGTTACAATTTGTTTCAATGATTATACTCATAATATTAAAAATGATTGCCTTTGTTAATTAGAATGTAAAATTTTATTATCATATTCTAGATACATGGTGATGGCTATTACAATACTCAATCAATAATATTTTGCTTATAAAAAAAAGAGAAACTAAAAAATTGAGAAAGACCGTTGCCATCACAAATAGTACAATAATTCTAATTAATAAAAGTTATTTAAAAACAAATTATTGATCTTTTGGTTGAAACGAAAAATATATAGAACGCTATGATAAAATTATACATGGATGATTCTGATTAAAAGATATTTAAATGTCATATGTGTTAGATTAATTATTTAAAGTTTAATTGCAGTTTTGGTCTCTCTATTTTCACCAATTTCTGAAATTGGCTACCTTATTTTAAAATCCAACAATTTTAGTATCTCCCTCAAATTTTTTAACAATAAAAATGATTATATGACATATTTTAAACGAAATGTCATATCTTACGATGATGTTGAATGTTGAACACCCAATAAATTGAAATAAAATCCTCTAAAAACTTCACTTCAAAATATAAAATTATTTATTTTTGAAATTTAATAAATAACATATAAATAATTAATGCGTTTAGATGGTTGTACATCATGAGATTGTATGCCACATTATTTAAAATATGTCAAATCATAATTTTTTTCGTTAAAAAAATCTAATTGATGAACTAAAATTGTCGGATTTTAAAATAAAGAGACCAATTCTACGAATTGCTGAAAATAAAAAAATCAAAACTGCAATTAAGTCATTATTTACTCAATCAATTATTGAGAATGATTATTAAATATAAATTATGATCTATAAACCAATAAGCGATTTTGGTACATTTGCTCTATAAACAAATATGATGTTTTGGTACATTTGTTTCTAAAGGAAGTGTGATGAGTTGGAACATTTTGTTAAGTTCAATGAGAGATTTATGTCCTCAATTATTTAACTATTTAATCGTTATCTCGTTAGACGGTTAACTTAACTCTCTTAACCAAGATGACAATAAGGGTAGTTATCGTTGTTTTTGATATTCTTATTATAAAATATATGCTATAATTTGTATTTTTCACGGTTAAATCCAACAACATGAGTACTTAGAAAAATCATATGGCTTTTTGTTCTAATTTTGATAATTCATGATTTGATCAATAACTAATAATTATCCATCTCATTTTCTCATTATAAAAATTATTTTATTTGATATGCTTTATATATATATATATATATATATATATATATATATATATATATATATATATATATATATATATATATATATATATATATATATATATATAATAGGAGTTAGTATCTCTTGACACCGCATTGTAAAACCTAATACCACGACACTTTTAATTATTATATGTACTATATATCTGTATTAAAAAATTCATCATTAGATTGAAATCTATTATCACATAGATCATATTTATAAATTTTAATATTAATTTAAAATCATTTGATATATTAACGAGTATATCAAATTTAGCGTCTTGTGAACTTTTACTAAACGAGTTAATTTTGATTTATATGATTGATATTTCAAATGATTTTAGATTAATCTCAAATTTTATAGGCTTTAATCTATACGATTGTAGCTTTGAATTCAACAATGTATTTTATAATACAAATACACAATTAAAAATTATTAAAGATAACATAATATTAAGTTTCACACCACGGTATCATGTGGGTTGAGTTTCAAACATATATGAGGTATCAAGAAATTGATAAACTTGTGAGTTAAAAAAACTTATGGATGAATATATTTTGGCCAAAAAATTATCCATAACATCTATTTTTTTTGTTGCCGCTAGACCAAGAGAGATCGATCAAGGGAAAATTATGATGATAAATGTTTATTTCTATTTCGGTGATGAACAAAAAGAGTGTAAAATCTGTTGTTTTAATAATTGTTTTAGGCCTTTAAATTAAATAAAATGGAGGGATGATATATGATGTGAAACTAAACTTTGATACAATATAATAGTCAATGAATCTCATCTATATATATATAATATGACCGTTGACTACCATTTTTATTCATATTCTACTGTCTGCTATTCAGTTTCCAAACAATTTTTAATGTGTACTGTAGCCGAAGGACAGATAGATGGTGTGACTGAAGAATAATAAACCATTCAAATCGTGGATGGAAAAAATGGTTGCAAACGTCCAAATCCAAGAAAGGAAGAGACACACTTTGAATTGAATGGTTTTGATTTTTGACCATCTTGACCCGTATCTTACAAATTAACACTGGTCAATGGAAAAGAGTTTACAATAAGAACGTGACGTCTAGCATGGAGTCATCATTAAATATAACCATCATGGTCTTATTATATCCAACAATATGTACAAAGCTCGGTATGCGTATGACCCATGGTCCTATTTAACGTGTTCAACTTAAACTCGTATATTAGATAGATCGGATTAATATGTTCGTAAATGATAATGAGTTGTAATATATTAGTCCTAATTAGTTTTATGTGAACTATCCTTCTCAAAATGATAATAAGTTGTAATATATTAGTCCTAATTAGTTTTATGTTAGTTCACACTTAAACGAACTATAATATGCATACTATAAAAAATAAATAAAAAAATTACTACTATGAATTCAAAAAATTAACAGTTGATTTTATAAAATCTATTTTTTTAAATGGTAAAAATTACTATTATTGATAATTTTATGTTATAACTTGTAAAGATAAAGTAAGAAAAGATCACAATGATACTTAAAAAGAACAAAAATCTTGAACAGTCTTAACCAATATTAACAACCTATAACGTGTACACCTATTATTATTTTTATATTCATTCAATATTTCATTTTCTTTTTGTCTCTCGTCGTTCAATATCTAATTCTCTCTTTGTCTCCCTAGATGCTTGGGTAGATAGGTCTACACAAATAATTTTTCCACTATTAAAAGTATTAAAGTAATAAAAAATATGACATAATATAACACACACAATTTTACGATAAGTTACTTTACTTAATAACTCAATATAAACGATAAATTTTACTAATCTAACAATTGATTTTGACATAATATATTAATGATCAAGCACACAAAGTTTTATCAAAATATGAAATTTGTAGCTATGTATTATAGTCTTCAATATTTACTTATACTTTTTAAAAGTTTATTATCCAATCATCAAATAGTTTTAAAATTTTATAAAAATGTGTAGATTTGATATACTCAATAACTTTTGTTTTGACGGTTGAAATAATAAAATTCATCGTTTATAATTAGTTATTAAGAGAAGTAACTCATCACATAGTCACTCTTAGAGTCAATAGATCTTCACATATATATATAAGTTATTACCACAAAATTATTAATGGTCCAAATTATTGTTGCCTAAAAAAAGTGTAGTTATTGTTTTTTTTTTAAAGTTATAGGATCGTGCGCGCCAACCAACTTGTGAATCTCTGAATATAAACTATTTATCTCACAGTCTAAACGGTTCAACCCACACAAACTAAAATTTAAATGGACCAGAAAAATTTAGTCCACAGCCACCCAGGCCACAAATTTTACGGCCCAATCTACATATCTTAATCCATAAACCTGACTCTATATAGATATATAATCCCTCAATCCCTAAATATAAACATTTAGTGCATATTTCATTCTTATTAGGAAAAATGAGCAGTGCAATTAATGAGTCCATTTTATGGATAGATGTCCCTAAAATATAATTTGTATTTGTATATAATTAATTTTGACTTTTTATATTCTAAGATACTTAGTACCCAAATTGGAGCTCCCCACTTTTGGTGCTTAAATGTGTCTCATGTATATACATAACTCATTTTATAATTTTTTAATTATGCTTAACAATTATTCTTCTCTCCAACTCAACATCTTAAAAAAAACTATTAAATGAGTCTCACCAATAACTCTATATCATTACATATAAAAAATATTCATTTATTTTAATATAACTTATTGAATGGACCTACAAAAAAGTGAAGAGGGAGTGCTTCCTTAGACACCATTCTCTATAAGCGCTCATATTTTTGAGTCCATAATGGATGTGTTTAACTGTTGTGGTGCTTATTAGAGAAAACTCTCCTCATTTGTAGATGCTCTTAGAACATCCACATCCAGTGGCGGATCTTGACAAATTTTATTGAGGGGACCAACACAAAATAGATTATATATAAAATATTTTCAATTAACCACATATATTTGATTTTGGTGTAGTGGTAATTCTAATTTTTAGATGTATTAAAAGTGTCCAGTTCGAATCCAAGTATTTACAATTTTGTCAAACAAGGGTGGCCGTTGTTAAGACAAAATCTCAATTAATTGTTTTGATGAAAACAAACAAAGATTAATTCTCCACATTTTTCATTTTATTAAAGAAGTTCAAGTCAACTTTTTAAGCATGGAAAGATTCTGCAAATTTTAAATGGACTTTCAATACATCTATCAGGAATGTACAACTCTCATATTAGCAAAAGAAATACTCCAAAAGATCAATGGAGAAAAGACATGACTCAAGACAAAATGACAGAATCATTCAAGATCAATCATTCTCCATGTTCAAGAAAATTCTTCCACTTTTGTGATACAGACCAAGAACATTCTTAAAATTGAAACTTAAGCATAATTTCTCGTGATAAATGGATTCTACCAATAATTTTATATTATTATATTTTAAAAACATTTCAGTGAGGTGTGAGAGAGTGGTCGTAGAGCCACCCACCTCTTAATAGCCACCTATTTTTTCTTTTCCAATATGAATGTCTAATAGATGGTGGTTCATATTAAGTGAAATACTTCTTTCAGTCTCAAATATAAACAAAAATAAATAAAAAAATTAATATATTTAGTATTAATTTTAGATCAAATATATGATTGATATTAATTAAGAGATTTATTTAAAAATAACAGTAAATATATCTAATAATTACAAAACGGCTTATATTTAGGGAACCTTTTATTAAATGAGCGTTATAGATAGAGTACATTTAATAAAACCATAATTGAGATTGTTTACGAGATATCTCTTATTACTTATTAAACGAGCTCAACAAAGTTTAGTTATTTGGATGAAAGGACATTTTGAAGTTGTGAAGTATGAATCTAAGCTGTTTGAGGAATTTGTATACTAAATTCCTTTTTTTTCTTCTCATCGCGCACTAGTTATATACTTCTTCTATCTTTTAATATCAGACTGAATTCTACCCTTTAATTTATACTATTAATATTATTTTTAATATAATATATTTAATTATGTATTTATGACATTGATAATGTATCAATATCTAATTAGAATAATTTGGTAAAAATAATATTTTTCTTCTTTCATTTGTACACTTTTTTAATACGTGTAAAATGATCAAATGACTCAATTATTATGGGACAAATAGATTAATGAATAAACCATCGATTTTATCTCTAGACTATTACTCTCTTTTAAAATTAGTCCCTAAACTATTAGAATCTACTAAAAAGATCCCAAACTATTCCTCAATCGAATTATTTAGTCCATTCATCAATTTTCTCATTTGGATGTCTATCAATTGACTATTTTTTATTGTTTAGTTCTTAAACCATAGTTTTAAATTGCAATTGTAGATGCGATCATTGTGATTGCATACGATGTAGCTGTTGCGATATAGTTGAATCACGTTATGTAATCTACAATTTAAAATTATACCCTAAACTATGAAATAAATCAATATAATTTATAAATTATCATAACAAATAATTTAGCTCATCAACTATACGAATAAATCAATAAAAAAACTAAACTAGTACATCTACTATTCTTTCAAGAATCTTTGTTGAGGTGAAAGTCCATCTTCACATCCCACCTTTAAAAATTGGGTTCTTAATAAAAAAATTGCAATTTTAATAATTAAAAGAATTGATAAAATAAATTTTAGTCTTTAAAAAATTTTAAAATTTTGTTTTAGTCCTATATAAAATTCTCAACCTTTTAGTCCCTAAAAAAATTTATTCATTTTTACTTCCTATTTTGAAAGTTTTTTTGTGTAAAAAATGATATTGTTGTCCCTATAAAATCAAAATAAAGATAAAAAATATTTAGGGTTAAACCTAAAAATGTTTTAATTTTGTAGGGATTACAGATATATTTAACAAAAAAAAATACTCTCATTTTATTATATTATAAAAAAGTAAAAAATTTAAGAGTCTTTACCAATTGAGGACTCTGTGTTATTAGACTGTTTGCACAGTCCAATGGTCGACCCTATATGGTGGTTTACATAATGCTTAATGATTTATTGGTTTTTCATGTTTCTTACTAGTTTAAGCAAAATTTAATTAATTTATTTGGTTACATTATTGAAACTCTATTCTAATCTTAAAAGTTGGATTCTTAATAAAAAAATTAATAAAATAAATTTTAGTCCTTAAAAAATTTCAAAATTTTGTTTTAGTCCTATATAAAAATTCTCAACCTTTTAGTCCCTAAAAAAATTTATTCATTTTTAGTTTCAATTTTGAAAAGCTTTTTGTGTAAAAAATGATATTGTGGTCCCTATAAAATCAAAATAAAGATAAAAAAAAATTAGGGTTAAACCTGGAAATGTTGTAATTTTGTAGGGATTACAAATATATTTAACAAAAAAAAAATACTCTCATTTTATTATATTATAAAAAAATAAAAAATTTAAAGTCTTTACCAATTGAGGACTCTGTGTTATTGGACTGTTTGCACAGTCCAATAATCGATCCTATATGGTGATTTACATAATGCTTAATGATTTATTGGTTTTTCATTTTTCTTACTAGTTTACGCAAAATTTAATTAATTTATTTGGTTACATTATGAAAACTCTATTCTAATATTAAAAATTGGGTTCTTAATAAAAAAATTACAATTTTAATAATTAAAAAAATTGATAAAAAAAATTTTAGTCCTTAAAAAATTTCAAAATTTTGTTTTAGTCTTATATAAAAATTCTCAACCTTTTAGTCCCTAAAAAAAATTTATTCATTTTTAGTTCCTATTTTGAAAAGTTTTTTGTGTAAAAAATGATATTGTGGTCCTATAAAATCAAAATAAAGATAAAAAAAATTTAGGGTTAAACTTAAAAATGTTGTAATTTTGTAGGGATTACAAATACATTTAACAAAAAAAAACTCTCATTTTATTATATTATAAAAAAGTAAAAAATTAGAGTCTTTACCAATTGAGTGCTCTATGCACAGTCCAATAATCGACCTTATATGGTGGTTTACATAATGCTTAATGATTTATTGGTTTTTCATTTCTCTTACTAGTTTAAGTAAAATTTAGTTAATTTATTTGGTCACATTATGTTTATGTACCGGTACCAGTAATAGCTTGAAAAAAAAAGAAGTAGCTTTAATCATGTGTGAATAGTTGGCGATCTATTAGTTTAAATGGTTTATTGATTTACATGTGCTAATCAATTTATTTGTGTACTCATGACTAAATTGTTGTTTCTTTTATTATACTTCTGAGGTTATATTGATTTACTTTTTAGTTAAATGGTTAAATAATTACAAATGATCAAACTGACATACATCAAAACATGAAAATTGTTGGAAGGACTAATTTGTTGGATTATGTAATTGTTTAGAGACTTTTTAGTAGATTTTAATAATATAGAAACCAAATTGATTAAAGAGTGATAATTTCTAAATTAAATTGATGACTTATTCTTAAATAATGAAGGAAAAAAATCCATCGACCATGTGTAACTTTGTTTGCCTTTCACGTAAAAAAAACAATTATGTATTTAAATTTAAGAAATTATAACCACATACTGTTAAAAGTTTTTTTAAAGAGTTTAATGGATATATACGAACACTGAAAAACTGTTATACGTCATTATCTAATAAAAAATTATCATTATTTTATGTCGTAGCACTAATTTTAAAATAATTATACAAATGTGAATGATATAGCATATTAAGGGGTTTTTGTGAATGTTAGTGTAAAACAGATTTATATTGATATTGTATGTTCTTTAAGAGTTCTACACTTGAAATTTTGTATTAAAAAAAAAACTTTAAACTTTTAAAAAAATTGAGAACACAACTTCTAATATATTTTCATTATAAAATTACTATATTTTTAGTTGTTTAACAAGTGTCTCAAAAATACTAATTCTTAACATTTCATATATATATATAATTTGATCATGTGCTTTAACGGCTTGACACAATTACAACTTTTAGCCATCCGTTTAAGATCGGATGAAATCATTTTAATAAGTGAAATTAAATGTGTGATTTAAACTGTTAGATCTTAAATCAACGGTTGATATTAATTATAACATAAATTGTGTAATAATTCTATAGCGGGCAATCCAAATCCACATATATTACTAATATGCTTTCAGTATGGAATAATTTTATATTTTTTGTGGGCATTGTTATATTTATTCAACAGAGTAAAAGTAGTGACAAATTGACGGTGTAAAATAATTTCTTATATATTTTTAACAATTTAATTTGCTGCTATATCACATATAATTTTTAAATTAAAAGTAATTTTCTAATTATTTAATGTCATAACAAGTACGATAAACCACACGTAAAATCATTTTACATTATTATGAGTATCAGTGTACTATATTTATTCTCATTATTTAAATATAGCATTGATTTTAAAATCTCATTAGATAAATGGCCAGCATAAATTCCATAGAAAAAAAAAAGTAAGCTTGGTATATAATCACAACATTTTATCAATTTACTATATATATATAAAAAATAGTACAAGTAAGAGTAGGTAAACTATTTTCTATAAAATAAAATATCTTATTCCCTCTCTTCCAAATCCTTTGAAGGTTAAAGATTTTTTGCACACACATAAATTATTATTTTAAGCCCATGTGCAAGCTAAGCATTTGATTTGGCTACTGACTGCATAGTAGTAAGTAGTAACAAACTTTGTTATTTTTTTTTAAAACAAGAAAACTAAGTCTGATTTTTTAATTTCGAAAATTTATTGTCCCAGCGTATAATTTGTTTCACAAATAATGACAATTTTTTATTATAACACTACAGTTTATTTTAAGATATCAATCTTTTCATATGGTTACACTTATTTGAAGAGTCGTTTTCCATGGCGTTGGAGATTAGTGCATTGTGGATTGTGATGGTTCCATCTCTTTTTCATAATTAATAATTAAAGGCCTTTTATCAGAAAGAAAGGGAAAAAAAAAATCACTCTGTTATTGAGTAAAGTTTTCGAAAGAAAAACTATATAATTACTCATAAGTTTTACTTGGGGAGAGATGTCTAGTTATAGGAAAATAGATGCAAAATTTCAAATAACAAAAAAATTAGCTAGATCAAAGTGCCACTATTTGGTTACATACAATTGGACCATGATAGTCTCATTTAACGAGAGGACAATGCTATACGCCACCAATAAAGAAATAAAAAATTAAAAGAAATAAATATAAGAAGTGAGTTCAATTGTAATTTAAATTTTTTTAAACAATTGAGTGATAAACACTTAGTTTATTTAAAAAACTGTTAAGAAATTATTTGCCAAACTTAGTTTAATTAGTTAGTGGTAAACAGCCGAAACAACAATAATTAAGATAAAAAATCAAGACTAGAAATACACAATAATTTACTCTAGTTCGCTGTCAAATTAATATCTACGTCAACTTTCTTCTGTACTTAAAATAGTTTTTCTACTATTCAAAAAATGAATACAACAACCTTGTGGAGTATCTCCTAGTTGACATTAATCTTATACTTTAAAGTATAATTAGTTAGTGGTAAACAGCCGAAATTATTTGTCAAACTTAGTTTAATTAGTTAGTGGTAAACAGCCGAAACAACAATAATTAAGATAAAAAATCAAGACTAGAAATACACAATAATTTACTCTAGTTCGCTGTCAAATTAATATCTACGTCAACTTTCTTCTGTCAACTTTCTTCTGTACTTAAAATAGTTTTTCTACTATTCAAAAAATGAATACAACAACCTTGTGGAGTATCTCCTAGTTGACATTAATCTTATACTTTAAAGTTCTTAACTAAGACAACATTTATGTTTTTTCATTAAATTTATCAATCTGGGATCGATCATAGAACAAGTAAATTCTTCTTTCCCCTTTTGACGGAAACATGTGTTATATTACAATGAAACGATCATCTTGGATTGATAAATTTGGAATTGATGGAGAAAGTTTTGGTCGTCAAAGAGTTGACATGAAAATTGGTTATTGCGTGGAATTGGGAGAGTGTTTGGTTCGGTTATGGAGTCTCTTGAACGTTTCTTGGAAGAAAAAAAAGATATTGTAATTGAGACTAGTTATTGAATTGGATAATAGAATTGAGATTATTGAAAGGGCGAAAAAGATTGATTAGACATTATTAAAGGCATATACATGATAGAAAGAGAAAATGAGAATTGAATTGGAATTGAAAAGAAGAAAATAGTCTAACAAAGATAATAAGTTGTATTTAGAAGATGATTTTTTTTAGTTTCTTTATTTCTTAATTTTTCACAAGATACAATAAATAGAATAGTTAATTAAGAAGAAAAAAATCATCATTAAAAAAATTAATTAATAAGTCAATTTATAATAATATTAAACAAAGTAGTGCATTTATTACATCTTAAAGTGTGCAATATTGCACAAGTTAGAAAAATCGATATTCTATATTTGTATCCGTTGGAACATAGAATATGTTAGTGTATAAATTTAAAAATTGTTGAAGTTCCACATTGAAAAAATCTCATATATTGAGTTGTTTTCAACTTTATAAATATTAAATTCCATATTTGATGGAAAACATGTGACTTTGTTTCTATCATTATATAATGAGTGTCAAACTTTTGAAAAAAGTACATCAAAATTGGATAAATTTATCAACTTTCTCTTTTTTCCCTTTTTTATTTTGCTCCATATATTTTCGAGCCACTTCTCCACTTTCTTTCTGTCCCTTCGAGTTTTAATGGTTCTAATACTTCTTTCTTTAGAACAGTTTTTATACTGTAGTCTCTTCGATTTTTTAGTGGTCATAATACTACTGTCGTTTCAGAGCGGTTTATGCCGTATTCCCTTCGATTTTTAGTGGTCCTAATACCACAGTCCTTTTTAGCGGTTTTGTGTTGTAGTTCTTATGATTTATGAATGGTTATAGTATCATATTGCGAGTGACTTTAACCATCATATTAAGAATGAATTTAACATTCATATTGAGAGAATGAATTTAACCGTCATATTGATAGAGTGACTTTAACGCCATATTGAAGATGTAATTCTATGAAAGTTTTCTATAGTGTAGTAGAACTTCGATACAGTTTGTCTGAACTATTTTATCTTAGGAATTTCGTGGTTGATAATCTATCTTGCACAATTTAGACAATACCACAAAACGTATTAAAAAGAACGACTTAATCCGTCATTCGATCCAGTTATATTTTTTATAACATAAATTTATTTTTAAATAGTTTTTTGAATTAAAAAATAAACGGCATCTCATTCCACACATCCAAAGATATTTGAAATGAAAGAAACACATAAATTTGGAAAAGTCTTCAGAAGGAAAGAGACTTTGTTGAGGAAACCGAAGGCCTTAATTCAAAGAGTATGTCCGTAGACCGTACTTTACTACTAATGTCAGTGCGGCCATCAAGTCAACAACAACAACTCATGCCATTTTGCGCAACACGTCGTGGGATTGACCTTTGCTTCAACTACAAAGATTTGTTGACCCCTTGAGATATTGTTACTTGTTTTGTTTACGACTCTCTCCCGTATATTAGATGTATTTGTTATTATTTTTTAAAATATAATTTTTTATTTTAAAATATAATAAATTAATATTGAATACATTTATATATAAAAAATTTTAGTCATTTTTATATAAAATAGACATATTAATTACATTACTGTTTTTTCTTAATAAATGTGAAATATGCATTGATTATATTTAAGGAAGAAAGATTACATGAGTATTAATAAAAATAAATAAAAAATGGGTAGATAAATAGATGATACTACCTCTATATAAAACTTTTAAAAAATTTGTCTTTTTATATAAAACTATCTTCAAATTATAAGAAGCATTACTTAGATTTTCACAAAATATTTTTAATTAAATGTACAAAATTAAAAAAACAACTTATTTCTTTTCCTTAATAATTGAATGATGGTTTAATATTGTTATGTGTTTCTTGAGCATGTTTTACTCTTTAATTTGATGATTATGATAGGGGGTTTTCTTGATATAGAGATCATATTTTATTTCAAGAAATTTCGAAGTCTAAAAAATAAATTAAAAAAATAGAGTGAATACTCGTTTAAGATTAGATCTCATAATTCTATTTAATGTTGTTTTTGCATTTTTCTTTTTTTTTTCTTCTTTTTTGTCTTGTTTTTCGTGTTAATTTATGAATTTTTACAGCCGTTAACATTGCTTAATATACTATTACCTCTTTAAAAATTTCTGTCATTTTTTATAAGACTCTATTTGAATTTTTAACTGCATTAATTATTTTTTATTAATATATTTTTTTTTCTGAAATCAATAATAAATACTATAATACAAACATTAATCAATTCTCTCTTTAAGAATAAATTGTAAAAAAAAATTAATTATCAACAAATTTGATATTGCTATCAACTTTGTTAATTCTTTCGATTTGATTAAGGGAATCCTATATTTAGCAACGGAGGTAGTATTTATAACTTAAAACAATTTTTAAAACTTAACTACATTTTTAATTATCATTTTGAAGAATAATTTTATCAGTTATATAATTATTATTGTGAATTATTTATTGATGGAAGATGCTTTTCTAGAAAAAAATCAATAGAATATGGTGTTTTTCTCTTTATATTTCCTAATTATTTAATTTTGTTTTTAAGGTGTGAATGGGATTAATTTTGAGGAGATATTCTTTGCGACTCTTACTTGTATGTGGTGTAGATAATATTTGAGGAGCAAAATTTAATATTTTGCAAACTGGCAGTGACATGTTTGCGCAAGATAAAATGTGAAGTCCACATCGATGAATTTAAAAAGAAATAAATAGAGCATCATTTAGAAAGAAAAAAAAAAGCTAAATAAAGTATCATATATAAATATGAAGTGTAAGACTTGATACCCAAGTAATTCTTATTTTGTTTGACTTTTAGTCAATAAATATTATTTTTGTTTGAGTTTTTTTAAAGTGTTATGCAGTCTAAACCCCTTGAACTGGCCAAACCGTGGGTTTTTCGGTTTTTATTCTGGTTTCTTAGCATATCGGTTTTTAGTCTCAATTAGATAAAGTATGGGTCTGGTTCCAAGTCTAATCAGTAGAGTCGGTCGGTCCTGTTCATTTTTCATTACCTTATTTAGAAGTATGTCTTCCTTAATCTAAATTGTTTTTCATAAAAGAAATATACCCGTATGTTTTATATGTATGATCAAAGTTTAAATTCCTATTAGAATAATTAGATTTAACAAAGTTGATAGTAATATTAAATTTATTAAAAATTAATATTATTATTTTTTTAATATTTTTATTATAATATTTATTGTTAGTTACATAAAAAGAAATAAATAATTATGAATATGTTAATAAATAAATAATTAATGTAAAAAAGAACATTGTTTAAATGTTTAAGGACATCATAGGTAATATATACTTCCTCCATCGTTGAATTCGGGCTGTCTAAGGTTTTATTACATTGAGATTAGGGAATAATAAATTTAGAAAATTTAGACAAAATTATCCTTAATTATTATTTGTAAATAACCGATCATTGTCAAAATTCTCATTGTATTACTAATCTCAACTATCCCTCTTTAATAATTGGTATCAATATATGTCAATAATTTTCAATAAAATATAATTAATGGTTTTTATCGGAAATATAATTAACGTTTGCTCTTGATTTTCTAAATGTTTAATTGAACCTTGTTATATTGTTTTTTGAAAATAAAAAAAAATTTATTAATAGAAGTGCAACTATACAAGAGGTACTACAACTCGTATATAAAAAAAATTATTGGACCAAACTCAACATTATAACCATCAATCAGTAAATATGTTTCTTTTTTTTATTAAAAGATTGTGTATGAATAAATTTATTTTTTTCTTCAAAAATAAGAAAGAAGAAAATTGTTCTTATAAAATATTAATAAAAATTTGAATCATTGCAATTAATATTAAAAAAGCACATCAAAATAAAATAAACTTACAACGATCTTGAATTTTCAGCAAAATAGTTATAATATACTTATAAATACTAACTTTTTCGTAAGTAGAAAAATACCTCAATTAGAAAAAATTGAATATAATAGTTGCTCTATCCCATATAACGATCGTATTAGGTCATTTTAAACAAAGTAAGTGTTGACACCTAATTTTGTCCACTTTATTTAGATATTTTTATATAAAAAAATATAATATTATATATAAAAAAAATAAGAAAAATATAATAAATACAAATAAAAATAAATAATTAGACTATAAACTTTATACAATCATGAGTGTTTTTAGTTCTTATTTATCTCTGATTTCTGTTCAGGCGCTCACTCTTTTCTAAAACAAAAAAAAAAGTACATAATCGAATAAAAAGAAACCGAAAAGAAATGGATTGATGGTAATAAAAATCAGCATAATGGTGATCATTTGAATGAAAAATAATTGATGAGTAGTAATAAAAATTAGCATAATGGTGACCATTTGAATGAAAAGAAACCGAAAATAAATTGATGAATAGTAATAAAAATCAGCATAATGGTGACCATTTGAATGAAAAGAAACCGAAAACAAATTGATGAATAATAATTGGTAATCAATCCACAATTATTTCTTTGTCTTTTGTAAGCTTCAACCTGAAGTCTATAAATAGTTTACATCATGAGTAGAGGAAGGGAGCACGATTGAAAACAAAAACAGAGAGAACAATAGGCAAAAATAGGGGGAGTAGACAATTGGTACTTTGATAAAGTCAGTCTAGCAAAAATCAATTGAGCAGTAAGGTATCAATGTTCTTATCCTCCTCTTATTTTCTTTTTATTATTGCTTCAATTTAATAAAATAAAAACGCAATTTAATTTTTCTAAACTTTCATTTTTTTAATCTATTGTACCTGTTCCTAAACTTTCATTTTTTAATCTATTGTACCTGTTCATAAAAATACATATACTACAAAAAATATATAAATAATTTATGCTTATAAACCAATCACCAAGTAACACAAACTTCACCAAATTGTAATATAACACAAAATTCACCAAATTGTAATATAACACAAAATTCAAATAATGGTTTATCAAATAAATAAAAAACAATCATAACAACGAATAAATAGTTTTTTTTTTTCTTTTTTTAGAATTAACAGTCGCCGCCACCGGATGAAATTTATCCTCGCTCGCCGCGTCACATCACTTAGTGGCCTTTATGCCATGACAGATCCGACAACGCGTAAGCAAATCCTTTAATAGGCTGCTTCACTGTCGTGTCCATCTGTTTCGTGCATAAACCACCGCATTACCGTTATTTTATAAAAAAAAAAAAATCAATTGTTCTTTATTTAAAAAACCAAAAAAATACAAAAAAAATTAAAATATACAATTTATGAACAAGACATCTCACATTTTTTGTTGTTATTATTATTGTTATTATTATTATTATTATCATTATTATCATTATTACATTTTTACTTCTGGATACATATATAATAATAACTATAATAAAACAATAGTCAAATAGAATAATAATAAAATTGGATAACACATAAATATTAAATATTTTCTACCCAAGAACTACGTGTGTTTTGATTTCCCTATTGCACATGGGGATACGTAGGAGTAAGGTTTTTTTCTTTGTCAAACCAAATTATAAAAAATATTTTCTTTCTTTTATTAATATAAATAATTTATTTTCCTTTTTATTATTCTTTTAGGGGGTAAAATAAATAATTAAGTAAATAAATAGTTTGTATACAATTAATTATAGGGTAACCGTTTTAACGGACGATGTAGGGTAATATTACTTTCTCTACTCGTAATGGACTCCCGAATCCATTTTTTTGTTTCAAAAACTTTATTTTAGGTTTTATCTAATTTTTCCTTCTTTTTTTAAATAAAATAAAATTAGTGTGGACTCATCGGACGCGACAGTAAGAACAAGTTATAAATGAACAACAATCCATATTTCTTTTTTAATTAATTAATTAATTAAAGATAATGTTTTAACTAATTGATGGATAAGAATATTTATCTGGTGTATATGGTTTATATAGTAAATTATATTTTTCTTCAATAATTTTAATAATTTAAAATGTTGATAAGTAGATATAATAATTTAACAGCAGTGGCACTACACTAACAATGAGTAATAATTGCTTTCTTTTTACAGCGTTTTTTTGAGAAAGCGTTGTTGTTACATGTATTAAAAAATACGAATTCAGATAGTCCTTTAGAAGACACTTGTTGGTAAAATGCTGTCATAAGCATATACTTTAGACATCACTTTTTTGCGAAGTGTTGTCTTAGGTCTTATAGAAAAAGAAGAAATTTTTTGGTGAACCATAGACACTTTTCTGACGAGCGTTGTCTTAGGTCTTATAAAAAAAAAAGAATTTTGTTGAACCTTAAACAATGCTTTTCAAAAAAGTGCTATCTTAGGTCTCATAAAATTTTTTTGGTGACCTATAGAACCTGTTTTTCTAAGAAGCATTGTCGTAGATTTTATAAAAAAAAATTTGTGAAACTTAGAAAACGTTTTTCTTAAAAGTGTTGTCTATAATAAATCAAATTATAAAAAATTTACAAAAATTAAAAAATTATATAACGAAACCTATACGTGCACCCATTAAAAACCTTCTTTCTTCTTCTTCTTGGCCAAAACCATTCATCTTCTTCGATCATCTTTTTTGCATGTTGCCTCCAGAAACCCTAAAAAAGAGAAATCTGATATTGTGAAACTAGAAACAAGATAAACCACAAACCCCAGAACTTGGCCAAAACCATTCATCTTCTTCTATCATCTTTTACGTTGATCATTTACATTGATTAATTTTAATGACTGAGTTACATTGAAGAAAGATCCAAACTCTATTTTCATCATTGTTCAGACACTAAATTCTCCTCTCAAGTTTGTAAGTCTCTAAAAAATTTCTCAGAGAAAATATTTGGATTGAAGTTTGTCAACTCTATTTTCATTGTTGTTTTTATGTTGTTGTTTGTCATTAGATTGTTGCTTATGTTGTTTTTTGTCATTGGATTGTTGTATGTTGTTGTTTAACTAAGAAAATAAAGAGAGAACTATAATAATGCAGAAAGATATGCTAACCCCTAAGATTATGATAAAAAAACTTACAAACCACAAACAATATGCAACTATTTTTCATATTAGGACTACTTAATCTAGATTATTATAGCAAACAATATATTTGCTGCTTTTTGATCATGTGTCATTAATAATGGGATCCAATATCTTCTATTTTTTTTCTTCCATTTATCTTAATAAAAAACGTTATACAAACACTCATTTGTTGCTTCTCAAAGTTTGTCTTAACTAAATTTGTGGTAACACTTTTGTAGTTATAAACTTTTAACTTTTTGTTAAAGTAATTTTAAAGAAACAATGAATAAAAGATGGATATACCCCAATCTATTGTAAAAGGAATATGAAAATGAAGTAAAATAGTTTGTAATGTTTGTCATGAAACATGCCAAAGACCCTAATCGAATAATCTATTCATGCTTAGATTGTTGTTATGGAAACCGGGTTAATGAAGTTGAGTTGAATTGACATTTAGGAAGAAACGACATTGATTAAAGCTATACATGTTGGACAATGCACGATTAAATATATAACGAGAACGCTGATTTGGGGAATAATGTGAAATATGTGTCGAACAATTTTGACACAAATACTTATGATTGTGATCGAGTTAAAGAGATTACAAATGTGGTTGAAGAAGATCTTTAAGATTGTTCTGAAATGTTTGAGAAGTTTTTAAGTGATATATAGAAATCGTTATACGATGGTTGCAATAAATTCACCAGATTATCTGCAGTATTAAAGTTGTACAACTTAAAAGCGAACAATAAATGGTCTGATAAAAGCTTCACAGACATATTAACCCTTTTGAAAGTATGTTGCCCGAGGATAATGTTCTTCCTCATCGAACGTACGTGGCCAAACAAATGTTGTGCTTTATTGGCATGAGTTATGATAGGATTCATGCTTGTTTTAATGATTGCATTTTGTTTTGAAATAAATATGCATCGTTAAAAGAGTGTCATAAATGTAACACCTCTCGATATAAGAAACAATTGATTATTGCGAAAGTTGTATAATATTTTCCTATCATACCTAGGTTTAGGTGCATGTATAGTAGTGAATGCGATGATATTGAAATAAATTAAAGATGGAAAGCTTCAGAACCTTGCATATTCTCTACAATAGACGAAAATTGATCACGATTATCCTGATTTTGGGCAAGAAGTAAGAAATATAAGCTCAATACTATTTACTAATAGAATGAACCCATAGTTTTCAAAGTATCTCACACAGCACATGGCCTATGATTTTGGTGATTTATAACCTACCTCCATGAATATGTATGAAGCGCAAGTTCATGATGTTGTCTATGTTAATTTCTTGGCCAAAACAACCAGGGAATGATATAGACATATATTTGACACCTTTAATTGATAATTTAAAGCATAATTGGGAGACAGGTGTGAATGTATATGATGGATATAGGAAATAACATTTTAATTTGAGCGCAATGTTATTTGGCATAATTAATGATTTCTCAGCATACGACAATCTGTTAGGATATAACATTAAAGGTCAATGTGCAAATCTTATATGAGAAGGGTATACACATTGGATGCGGTTGAAATAGTGTAGAAAAAATGTTTTTCTCGGACATCACATATTTTTACATGCTAATCATCACTTCTGTTGGTGGAGAAAAACATTCAATGGAAAAATTAGAAGAAGGAAGAGCTCTTGTGACATTGACATGTGATCAAATATTGATAAGATGAAGGATATGAACAAGAAATTTGGCAAAACTTTTGCGGGAGAGCTTGTTAAAAGCGGGTGGAAGAAGAAATCATTTTTTTTTGAATTGGCATATTGGAAATCTTTATATAAAAGACATTTTCTATATGTGATGCATATTGGAAAAATAATGTATTTGATAATGTTATTGGTATGTTACTAAATGTACCTGCAAAGTCTAAAGATGACATCGATGCAAGGTTGGACGTTATAAGCATGAAAACAAGAAGTGATTGGGACCCATGAAGAAAGGAAAATGAACATATCTGCCACCAGCGGCTCATACTCTATCTAGAAGGAGAAATTAGTTTTCTGTAAGTTTCTTTATGAAGTTAAAGTTCTAGAAGGAATTCTTCAAATATTAGAAATTTGGTATCTATGAAAGATTTCAAATTAAGGGGTTTAAAGTCTCATGATTGTCATATTTTGATGGAACATTTACTACCAATAGGTATACAATCCATTTTTCTTGAAAAAGTTACATGCACAATAAATACACTATATTTCTTCTTTAGGGCGGTTTGTAGCAAAGTGGTTGATCCAACTAGCTTGCCATTATTGCGAGAGAGAAAAAAATCATTGTTACTTTGTTTGAGCTTGAGATGGATTTTCTGCCTTCATTTTTTGACATAATGATTCATCTAACTACTCATCTTGTGAAAGAGACACAACTGTGTGGATCAACTTAAATGAGATGGATGTACCCAATTGAGCATTATATGAAAATATTGAAAGGCTGCATGAAAAGTTGAAGCCGACCAAATGATTGTATTGTTGAACGAGACATTGTAGAAGAAGCTGTTGAGTTTTGTATTGAATAACTGTCTAATGTTGAACCCATTAGAGTTCCAAAGTCTCATAATTTGGGAAGAATAACATAGAAAGGGATAATTGGAAATAAAATAGTGACCATATCAAGGACATAATGGGAGCAATTACATTTGTATGTTTTGCACAATGCCAATGAAGTTGAGCAATATGTTGAAATACACAAGGAGTACCTAAGGAGTTTGAACCCGAATAAAAATGAAAATTAGATAGCACAAGTACATATTCGAAGTTTTATAATATGGTTCAAAACCGATATTTATTCATAGTTGTCTGTAGGTGTTGCTTCAATTTCTGAAAGATTGAAATAGTTAACATATAATCTAAGTTTACATATATTTTTTTACACCGGATATGCAATTAATGGCTGACTACACATTTTATTCAAAAGAGCAAGATGATAATGTATTTGTTCTTTTATTTAATGTATTTTTTTTCATATTATTAATATAATTTATTTTTTTAATTATAATTATTTTTATTATTTTTACTTATTAGATCAGGAGAAAAATAAAGAGGAAGTTGTTAACAAAATAAAATTAAATGGCTAATTTATGTGCAAAATAGAAGAATTGTTATAATAATATAAATTTATCTACAAAATAGGAGAGAGTTGTTAAAATATTATTAACATTTTGTTTTGACACATTTACTCAACCACATATTTTTCTTCAATTTAATATATTTTCTTTTATTAATAGTATTTTATTTTTTAAAATATTTTAATTATTTTTAATTTATTAAATAATAAATAATCAAATTGTTAAAATAAAGAGAAAAAAAATTAAAACATGTAGATGGTGCATCCATGCGACCTCCTCCTAAGTTATCCTTTAGGAGGTTGCAGAGCGGGGATGCGACTCATGTGAACAAAAGTAAGACATTTTAATATATATTTTTTAAAATATGACATTTTGGTGACTTTTTTAAAAAAGTATGATATTTAGATAAATTATCCTATAATTTTACAAAAACAAAAAGTTATAACAAATTACATAAATCAAAACCAAAATTCTTTTTTTTTTATGAGAAAACTTTAGGGTCAGAGTGTCTCATTCCAAAATAAAAAAAAAAATTAAATTTATTAAATACTTACAAATAAATTTATATTTATTTTTCTCCGATTACACTACTAAAAATCAAAATTCATTATTCTTACCGGATTAAACATATACATAAATCAAACAAAAAATAAAGCTAATATTTTTCATGTCATGGAATATCCCAGAAGCTTACTTTCTTTGACTGGCAGCCCACCCTGTTATAATTCTATCTATCTATCGGTTTATGGTCCAAGAATAAAAATTCATCAAAATAAATAAATAAGAATAAGAAAACAAACAAGACTATACTTTATAGTACTAATATATATTATCTTTTTTAAGGGGTTACATATCCTCCTTATACAAACCCAAAAACCGGAACCAGCACGTGGATTAGACTTTTTTTGTATTATTTATATAAAATAAACAACACATATAAACTTGGAACTTTATAATCATCCCCATTTTATTTCCACATTCGAAAGTGTTGAGAAAATTCGTTGTGGAATTCAAAGACTACCCTTTTCACTCGTCAGTTTTGACACGTATTTGTTCAATGCCAACTTATATATAACCACTGAAATACAAACATTTTTATTCATTCATTTATTTTCTCACTAATCTCTTGTTCTTTTAGTCAAACTTCAATTCATAACTAAGATACACTTCTTCATAAGCAATACAACATCAAAGGTTTGGATTTTCCTATCTTTTCCTTTTAATCAAGTTAATTGTTTCTTATATAAAAGTATATCCATGCCAATTTGTTCTTTTCAATTGGGTTAGATTTATATCCATCATCTATTTAATCTATTTGAATTCTTTGATTGAAGTTTTCATAAAAATAAAATAGGAAAAAAAAATGAAAATTTTAACTTTGGTTAAAATTGTCCTATTTCACAAGTGATTTAAAACATTTTTAGCAGTTGAGCACGGAGGATATTCTGATTTCCTAAAAAAACAAAAGGAATATATTTGGAAGAAAAACAAACTCTTATTTAATATGAGGGGGTTGTGAAAATTTTCAATGGTTGTTTTTTACTTTAATTTGTGTTATATACTTATGATTTTTTCTTCTTTTTTTTGGATAAGATTATGATTTTTTTTTCTAATGATGAGATATATGTTAATTTGAACAGGATTCAAAAAAGGGATAATTTTTCATCAAAAAATTGAAGTTGGTGGTGAATCTAAATCTCTATGGGATTATCACTTTCTTTATTGACATCAGCTTGGGAAGAAATTGTTAGACATTCACTTTTTAATCTTTCATTCAACTTTAGTTTTGGTTCCAAAGATGGGGCTATGATTTTAAGAGCAAAGAGTTTCAACAAAACAGAATCATCAGAAACAACAAATGTTTCCACAAAAAGAAACAATTCAACAAGGTTAGAGGATTATAGACCAGAACATGTGATGCTTGAAAGAAATGTTGAAGAATTGCATCATAAGGCAGTGCCTTTGCTTTCTTTGCCACAAGAATTTGTTTTCTCTTCACCAAGACCAGTTAGTGAGCTTGATGCTGCTGCAACTAAGCTTCAGAAAGTTTATAAGAGTTATCGAACTCGACGAAACCTTGCAGATTGTGCTGTTGTTGTTGAGGAACTCTGGTTAGTCTCTTTCAAAATTTAGTCTTTTTATGTTTGGTTGATGTTTGCTTATCCGAAAAATCAATTTAGTCTTTGAAATTGTATATATCTAATAAGTTGGTACTTGAATTTATCGAAATTCTAGAAATGATTCGTGAAATCGAAAGATTCTCAATCATATTGGTTGTTTTAGGTCGGTCAATTTAGTCTATGATATTGTCCTGAATAAATAATGCGATAAAAAGGTTATAATTTTAGAGCCTTATGTTTTTGTATGTTATTAATGGATGGATGAATTTTAAATGATATGAAGGTGGAAAGCATTGGATTTTGCTGCTCTTAGAAGAAGTTCTGTTTCATTCTTTAATGTGGAAAAACAAGAAACTGCAGGCTCAAGGTGGGCAAGGGCGAGGACAAGAGCAGCTAAGGTTTGTTCTATTAGAAAATTCAACTTAATAATTTCTCTAAATTAAACTAACTTAATTTATTTTTATTTTTTCCATGTTATTATTTCATTTGGGTGTCTTTTGCTAATTATTGTTTGTCATACAGGTTGGAAAAGGTTTGTCAAAGGATGATAAGGCACAAAAATTAGCCCTGCAACATTGGCTTGAAGCTGTAAGTTATTTATCCTTAATATTCCATTAATTAATTAACACTTAAATAATAATAATATTATTATTACTCTTTAACTTATGGTCTAATCTAATATTATTAACAATGTCTTTTATTTCTTTTTTTTCTTCATAGATTGATCCACGTCATCGCTATGGACACAATTTGCACTTTTATTATGATCTTTGGTTTGAAAGCCAAAGCACTCAACCATTTTTCTATTGGTAATCTTTTATTCTATTGTGCTTAATAATCTATTTAGTACCAACACTTCATATTTAAATCATGTTCGGTGTTCCACACAACATATATAAATTATCATGTCAGTGTCGTTTTGATATTTGTGACTGTGGCGATGCTTCATAGCTGATGATATTGTTGGTTAATTTTTGAAGGTTGGATGTTGGAGATGGGAAAGAAATAAATCTTGAGAAATGTCCAAGGGCAACCCTTCAACGCCAGTGCATTAAATACCTTGGACCAGTAAGTTATAATCACTAAATAATACTATATTTGTAATTCTTAATAGTATAATTTGAAGCATAATAAACATGAATCATATCTAATCTAACTTGTATTTTTTATATTTACTGTTGCAGAATGAAAGGGAAGAATATGAAGTAATTGTTGAAAATGGGAAGTTGGTGTATAGAAAAGATGGGAGGCTAGTGGATACTGATGAAAAATCTAAATGGATATTTGTACTTAGCACCACTAGGGCCTTGTATGTTGGAAGGAAGCAAAAGGGTGCTTTTCAACACTCTAGCTTTCTATCTGGTGCTGCAACCACAGCTGCTGGAAGACTAGTGGCACATCAAGGTGTACTCAAGGTAAAAACTATTAAAAAACCGTTTAATCGATCCGAATTTTTTACAGTCACTTAAACCCTGCAAATCTCAGTCGTTAGATAAATATCAAACGGTCTGTATTATTATATAGATCGTCTAATTTTCATCTACAAGTCAAGATTCGCAATCAGTAAATTCATGACGAGAGATAACTTATTTTCTTAACATATCATAGAGATATGATTTTGTATTAACAATTTTGCTTACAATTGGATTTGTTTAAACATTGTAGGCTATTTGGCCTTATAGTGGTCATTATCATCCTACTGAAGAGAATTTCAGAGAATTTGTTAGCTTTCTTGAGGAGCACAATGTAGACCTCTCAAATGTCAAGGTGAATTTTTATCTAACTAATACTAGTGAACCAAAAAAAGAAGAAAAAATTAATTGTGCAATAAATTAACTAATTTGTTTTGCTATAGACATATCAACTAACTTGTTTTGCTTTTGTTGTTTTGTGTAGAAATGTGCTATAGATGATGATGCTCCTTCATTTATTGGGACCAATTCATTTATTGAAGAAAATAATGAATCACAACAAATTATGGGTCCTACTCAAACTTCCCAATCAATGCCTACCAATAATGCAACTATTAATGAAGAGGTTATTCAAGCCAAGAAATTTGATGCCCCAATGTTTGACTTTTCAAAGAGATTATCATGCAAGTGGTCTACAGGAGCTGGACCTCGTATTGGTTGTGTCCGTGACTATCCTGAGCACCTTCAATCAAGAGCATTGGAACAAGTTAGCTTGTCTCCCAGGCCTGCTTCTGCAAGACCATATAGCTATGGTCCAATTCCTTCTCCAAGACCAAGCCCAAAAGTTAGGATTTCTCCTAGGCTTGCATATATGGGGTTACCTAGCCCAAGAACCTTAATTCCAGCTAAAAATTAAGGCGAATATGGAAGAAATTAGGCTTATGAGAACTGTTTGATTTAGAGAGAAATATTTTCTCTCACTAGATCTATCAATTTATCGTTTTCTATAATTGTTGTCTCGTGCAACTATTATAGAGGATTCATTTCATCCAATAAACAGCCGTTAACTAGTAGAGTATGAGAGGATTACTCGTCAAAAGTTTGTTACCTAAGGTGACACTTGAATTGAGGATAGGTTTTGTGACGGAAGTTCGTAAATTAGTGATGAGAATAGATAGATTAACTCTATTAATCTTTTTGTTTTGTTTAGGAATTTTTTTATTTTTTTATTCTTTTGCAACAAACATTTGAATAAGCTACCTATTCTCTTGTAGTGTTTGTGGAACCTTTTTGAAAGGAAATCAAGCATGTTATTAGCCTTTTCACTAAAACACATGTATCCTTCACTCAAATTGTAACTTTTATTAATTTTATAAAAAAGTAGACAGATGATGATGTGTTTGTCTGCACGCAAATATAAGATAAAGGCAGTTCTCTTTTCCATTTAGTTTTTCAATATTTATACATTCTAGGACCTATTAGATATTTCGAAAATTTTATATTGTGATTTTTTGTTGTAATTGATTTAGAATGTATTTGTGTTAAAACTTAGGATTGACCATTAAATATTCATAAAAAGGATTGGCCATTAAATTAGTTAAAGTGATTGGTTCATGAATCATGATTCGTTAGTTATGGTGTTTGAACCAATAATAACTGATTTTTTTCTTTTTAAATTATAGAATATATTAAGTATAAAATTAATGAAACAAATTGAAATTTAATGAAGTTTAAAATGAAATGAAAAAAAGTTATAACTTGTAAAATAAAAGAATAACAATGAGTTAAATTAATGGATAAATACATTTTTTATACAAGGATAGATA
Organism: Cicer cuneatum; assembly: GCA_037974295.1. Lineage (NCBI taxonomy): Eukaryota > Viridiplantae > Streptophyta > Magnoliopsida > Fabales > Fabaceae > Cicer > Cicer cuneatum. The sequence goes on from JBBPBO010001984.1 coordinate 16,339,048, forward strand.
CATTTTTTTTAAGTAAACACAATATTAAAAAGAGTATATATAAGAGTACTCATATAAAAAAAAAAGGTCTCAAGACACATAGGATTTGACGATCTGAAGTATGCAATCCAATAAAGTTCAAGTTCCATGCGAGCTTAAAGTTTAAAGTTCGTTTCAAGAGTATTATGATATTTAATTAATCAATATATTATGATAAATTAATGATGAACACAATCGTATCGGATATTTTTTTTAAGTATACAATGATATCCAATTCTATTCTATTTATCTTAAATACAGAATTAATAGAATAGGATAAAAAATAATAAATTATTTAATTACTCTTATAAAATATAATTTAAAATATATAAAATTGAAATATAATAAATTATAATTATAAATTAAAAAACAAATGAATGTGATATTGAGGTTTATTTATTTAAATATTCCACTTTTTGAAAAAACATCACTAAAATGCTTTACTTGGAAAAATATATATTAAAATGTTATATTTTTTTATTTTCAACGGTCACATTTCCGCCATGTCTCAAGGATAATTTTGTTTAACTTAGTAGGAGGACGCATCCCGGCCGCCATCTACACCGTTTTATTTTTTTTATTTTATTTTAATAATTGGATTATTTATTATTTAATAAATTAAAAATAATTAAAATATTAAAAAAAACTATTAATAAAATAAAATATATTAAATTGAAAAGAAAAAATTGCGGTAGATATGCCAAAAACAAATAATGTATTATATTATTTTAACAACTCTCCCCTACTTTGTAGATAAATTTATATTAAAATAAACATTTAATTCTATTTTGGTAACAACTTCCTCCTATTTTTTCTCCATATCAAATAAATAAAAATTAATAATAATAATAATAAAAATAATTATAATTAAAAAAAGTAAATTATATGGAGGCAAGTGGTAGTGGTAGCATGTATAACCCGATACTCAAAATTATATAGAGGTAGGTAGGGGTGTACATGGGCGCGGATCGACCCGTCAACCCGATCACCCAACCCAACTCGTTCTTGATCGGTTCAAATTAAATGAAAAAAATATACGGGTTTAGAACTTAACCCAACCCAAAGATAATCGATCGGGTCGGGTATCGGATTTTGTCAAAATCTGCCCAACCCAACTTGCGTACATCCCTAAAAATATGAAAATTCATCAATTCTAACTAGTGTCAACTTCAAGTCCAATCACTTAATTATTAAGTGTTTGAACTTGAAGTTGACATTACGTAGAATTGATGAATTTTCATATTCTATTGATTTACTGTTGTTGAATTTATTTATGTATTTGAAGATTGTTGGATTTTTTTTTTGTGCGTGAGAGGTTGTTGGCTTTTTAAAGAAACGAATGATGTGATTGAAATTTTATAGTGTTTGAGACATTCAAGTATTAAATATATTTTCATTCAATATATTTTTTCGTAAAATAAAAAACATGTTATTATTTATGTATAACCCGCCAACCGAACCCAACCCGATCTTGATCAGGCCGGTTCGGGTTAAATATAAAAAAATGGGTTTATAACTTAACTCAACCCAAAGATAATCGATCGGGTTAGGTATCGGATTTTATTAAAACCCGTCCAACCCAACTCACATACACCCCTAGAGGTAGGTGGTAGTGGTTCTATTCCACCTACAAATTACAACAAAGACAATGATTAAATTGAAGATGAACCAGCACAACCTCAACTCGTCAAAGAGCTACACGAGTTCGACTACATCCTATATGTGGAACTAGAGGTCATTTATGTGAACATCATTAATTTAAATTTGATGTATTTTTCTTCTTCAATTTGATGTATTTTTTTCTTCTCCTATTTAATGTATTTTGGTTCATGTTATTAATATAATTTACTTTTTTCTAATTATAAATATTTTTATTGTTATTATTTTTATTTATTAGATATGGAGAAAAAAATAGGAGAAAATTGTTAACAAAATAAAATTAAGTGGCTATTTTATCTGCAAAATAGAAGAGAATTGTTATAATAATATAAATTTATCTATAAAATAGGATAAAGTTGTTAAAATAATATAACAAGTTATTTGTTTTTGAAGTAGCAATATCGATTTACAAGAAAAAGGGGGTTTGAATTGTAAATTTGCCCTTTTAAAATTCCTGTTAAAAACTTAAGAAAATAACTCAAGATTGATCTTGGTTGTGAAAACAGAAAAAGGAGAACGTTCTTGGTTTTCACTAGAAAACAGAGAACGTTCTTGGTTAGTTAAAATCAACAGTTCAGTTTATCTATTTAACTTGATAATTAACAGACTGAAAGTAAATAGAGATAAGAGAAGAGATATCACACACAGATATATCCTGGTTCACCCAACCCGGGCTACGTCCAGTCCTCACAACGATGAGATTTTCCACTAAGTGTTTAAAACAAGAACCTTCTTGGTTTTACAGCACCTAGCTTAGATCAACCTTGATCTTTGTTACAAACTTTAATCTAATTCCACCCAGAAAGAGATTAATCAAATCACCTACCAACCTTGAGAGTGATTTCTTACAATCTACCCCAAACTATACTTAACTCTTATAGTTTGAGTTTTACAATAATGATGAGATTGTTTAGAATCTGAGATGTCTCAACTCTTGTTTGAGATTTGATTCTTTACAAAGAATTCAGTATAAATGTATCAGAGTAAAAAGAATTTAATCAACTGATTCTTGTAAGTGATGAGAGATTTTCAAGTATGTATGTGAGTGATTGATGATATATCTTGGCACTTGAATGTCTTTGATTTTTGGACAGAATCTGAGTATGCTCAACTCGTGTTTGAGATTAGATTCTTGACAAAAGAATTCAGTAGATGATTCTGATATGAAGAGGAAAAACATAACTGAATCTTTTGTTTATGATTGAGAAGCTTTCAAGTATGAAGATGTATGTGAGTGATGTTTTTCTCTGTACTTGAAGCTGTGTTTTCTTCCTGAGCTTTGGCCTTCCTTTTATAGGCGTGAGAGCATTTAATGACGATCAAATAGAGCCGTTGGTAGTGCTCTTGTCAGGCTTGACCAAAGGCATTATTTCTGAATAAAAATAATCCAACTTTTGACTATTTTTATTTTCTGTTCAGACTGAGCTGTGTGTTGCGTTTTGAATCAAATTTTATTGAGTAATTAATGATCCTTTAATGCTTCTGATAAATGATAATATTGTAGGCTTGAAGTGGAGCTTTTGAATCACTCAAAACAGATTAAAAACGATCACAAAGCTTGTTGCAGAAAAACTGTAGTTGTTGGAGATTGATGATCAATCTGGAGCTTTAGCTTTTGGGTTTCTTGGAGATTGATAATCAATATGGAGTGATTTCTGAGCATACTGGAAGCTGTCTTGATGCATTGTATATTGTTAAGATTGTTAATCAATCTTGACAGCAGAACTAGAGTTTTGATTATGTCAAAACAGCTTGGAGAATGATGATGAACTTCTGTAGAATGTTAATGAAAATTCTGGAGATTGATAATCAATCTGGAGTCCTAGAATTTGAACTTTCTGGATATTCTGATGTCCAAGAACAGACTTGGTTCTTCCTCTGAATGTATATTCTGGAGGTATCCTCTGAATGTATTTTCTGGGGATATCCTCTGATATCGTTTTTTTGGAGATATCCTCTGGTATTCTTTGGTTGAGGTATCCTTTGGTAATCTCTGGTTGAGGTATCTTCTGATATCCTCTGGTTGAGGTATCCTCTGATATCCTCTGGTTGAGGTATCCACTGATGGCAGCTTGGTGAAGTATCCTCTGATGGCAGCTTGGTGAGGTATCCTCTGATGGCAGCTTGGTGAGGTATCCTCTGATGTCAGCTTCGTGAGGTATCCTCTGGTGACATCATCTGGTATCCTCTGGAGGCATCTTCTGGTATATCTTCTGTTAATGTTTATCGGGTAACATCTTCTGTTTTTCCAGATTGTGTCAAGAGTGTTCTTTATGCTGATTTCTTGGCTTTCCTTGAATCATTAACATGTTGTTAATTTTGGACATTCTGGAGACTGTTAAGTCTTGTTTTGGCAGCTTGATTCATGGCCTTTTTTCTTTGCGATTAGAATGGTTCCTTTTGATTCTAATTGATCACATCTGTTCCTTGTCATGTACTCTCAGTAGTGATGTAAATTCCAGATGCAATAACTTTAATTAAATGGTGGAGAAAGTTTGGTCTTTATGCTATCACAGTCTTGCGAACATTCTGCGTTTTCCAGAATATGTCAAGAATGTTCTCTGCTGCTGTTTTCTTTGATTCTTGCTTTGTTCACTTATGCATTTATGTTCCTTAAACAAACTTAAGTGAAATCATTAGTAGATCACCATTCATAAAACTTAATCATTTAATTTAAAAGGTTTGTTGTCATTAAAACATATATCAAAAAGGTTTTTTCCTCAACAGTTTTGACACATCTACGCATTTTTTTTCTAATGTATTTTATTAATAGTATTTTGTTTTTTTTCTTCATATTTTAATTATTTTTAATTTATTAAATAATGAGTAATCCAATAGTTAAAATGAAGAAAAAAAATTAAAACGTGTAGATGGTCGCATCCCCGGGATGCGACATCCTATTGAGTTAAAAAAATTAAAGTAAGTCATTTTGGTGTATATTTCTCAAAGTAGGACATTTTGGTGACTTTTTTTAAAAAAAACTGGGATATTTAGATAAATAAACCTAATATTGAATTTCAAAATAAAATATTACTAATAATTAATTTTTAAAAGTATGTATGATTTTATGACAAATGTGAAAATATATAAGATCAATGTTTTTGATGAAGACAAAAGACAATGAATAAAGATCAAGATGCAAGCTCAAAGTGAAATCAACATTCAAGTCATCTATTAGGAAACTTAGATTTTAAGGTACTTGATAAAAATCCAAATACATTTCAGATACAATTATATGAGAACCTTTGTATTTTAGCATATGCATCAAAATAAATTTTCGAAGTGTCAAAAATGCATAAACTATATTTGAAAATCAAGTTTTTGGCTAAAATCAAAGTTGTATTCGAGTACATATATGTGTAGCCGAATACAGATGAAGTTAGTAGCAAAAAACTGGACATCTGTATTCGACTACAGCATCTCGTAGCCGAATACAAAATCAAGTTAGTGGCAAAATTCATTGATTCGTATTCGAATACAAGGTTTTTCATATTCGAATACGACGCTGAAATTTTGAATAAAAACTTAACGTTAAAGAAGTGTATTTGAATTCGCATAAGCTGTATTCGAATACAAGTGCGAACTAATGCAATTTTTCAGTTCATATGTCATCTGGATCATTGCATAAGTTCATCAAAACTTATGGGAACAATTGCCACTGATCTGACGTGTTGTCTTTGGAGTATAAATACCTCATAACATCAGTTCTAAACTAATCAATCCTACTACCAACTTTGAACAACTTGCTGAAATATTTTGTGAACTTTTCAAAATTATATTTTCATACTTCAAGTACATGCTCTACATTTTCATATCATTAAGAAAGGTTCTCTATTTTACTTGAAAGTATATTAGATTGTTATCATTGTACAAACTTTTACATCCTGTTGTTCTTAATTAAGAACATTGTTGTAAAAAATCATTGAAGTTATTGTTTGAAGAAAGTGGTGTATTTTCTTCAAGTGTTGTAAACTAAGATAGCGGTGTGCTATCTTAGGCAGAGTGTTAGGAATTTGTAACTGAAGTCTTAGTGTTAGACTTGTACTTATTCTAACAAATAGTGGAAAATCTCTTGTGGTGTGCAAGAGGTCTTGATGTACCCTTGGTTGTAAGGGAAACCAGGATAAATTTCTGTGTGCTTTACTTTATGTCATTTACAAGCTTTCATACACTAACACAACCAGAAAAATAATTCACAAAACTCTAAAAACCAGAAAAGTTTTTTAAACACCTAATTCACCCCCTCTTAGGTGCGCCTCTATACTTACAATTGGTGTTAGAGCAGATTCTAGAAATTTGCTCCTCGATTCATGGTTTCCGCACTACCTATTTTTAGAGATGGTGGTAGCAGCAACAAACCACCCTGTTTTGTTGGTGAGCATTGATTTTTGGAAAATACGCATGCAGGCATACCTTGAGGCACAATGAGATGACATATGGGAGGCTGTAGAAAATGGTCCATATATTCCAACAATGGTCATCAACAATAAAGAGGAAATAAAGATAAAAGTCTCATGGACAAATGATGAAAAGAGAAAAGTATTGTTTGACAAGAAAGTCAAAAATATGTTACAATCGACATTAGGAATGGACGAATTCTTTCGTATATCTTACTGCAAAACAACCAAAGAAATATGTGATACTCTTGAAGTAACCCATGAAGGAGTAATTGAGGTAAAACGTTCAAAATTAAACACTTTGTCTCAAGAATATGAAATGTTTAGAATGCAGCCAAGAGAACCTATTCTAGACATGGAGAAAAGATTCTCTCACTTAACAAATCACTTGACGACACTTGGCAAAAGCTTCACTAATGATGAATTGAACCTAAAGGTTCTAAGATCATTAACTAGAGCATGACAGCCTAAAGTGACAGCAATCTCTGAAAAGAAAAGCTTATCTAAAATGTCACTCTCTGCACTTTTCGGAAAACTTTAAGAGCATGAAATAGAACTTGAAAGATTGGAAAAGAATGAAAGTTTAGAAAAAAAGACAAAGAGGATTGCCTTAAAAATAGAGTCAAAAGAACTGATGAATGAAGAAAATTCAGATGAAGATGAAATACCACTTCCTTGGTTAAAAAGTTCGGTAAGTTTCTTCAAAACGATAAAACGTTTAAGAAAAAGAAAACCTTTAGGAAGAAAGATGTCTCCACTACAAATCAGAATTTCACTTGCTTTGAATGTGGGAAACAAGGACACATAAAAACATAATGTCCTAACATTATCAAGAAAAATGCTACCAAAAGGAAAGATTTCAAAAAGGCATATATAGCATGGAAGGATAATGAAGTAAGTTCATCTTCAAATTCAGAAAATTACTGCGCAAATGTTGCTTTGATGGCATCCCACCAATCCGATGATGAAGAAGAGGTTAGTAGTAAAAATACTTGTTATAATAATGATGATTCATGTGTTGAAAATAGTGATGTACAATAAGCTATAAAAGAACTACTTATGGAATGTAGAAATCTTTACAAAATAGTGGCAAATCAAAAGAAACAAATTTTATCTCTTAATGAGAAGATTGACACTATGGAACAAGATTTTGAAAAAATTAAAACAGAATTCTACATGCAATAAGTGTGATTCACTTTCCTTTAGAATTGTCCAAATGAAAAGAGTTATTGAAAGGTATGAAAAAGGGCAAATTGGATTGGAAAATATACTTAACATACAAAGATATTCAAATGACAAAAGTGGACTTGGTTATTCAAAGCTTGATAAACCAAGTACTAGTAAAACTATCTTTGTCAAGGCAAGTAACCAATCCAACAATGAGAAAGCAATAGTTGTTCAAAAGAATCATCTTTGTTCTAAGAAAAGTATTATTCAAAAGAAACCTCTTTTGCCTAAAAGCAAAAAGAGTCCAACATGTTTTTATTGTGGTCTTAATGGTCACACACCTAATGATTGCCACTTTAGGAACGTTGGTGTTCCACATGGGCATTATGTGTGGGTCAAGAAAGGTACTAATATTCGAGGACCCAAAGCACATTGGGTACCTAGCAAACTATGATCTTATTTTGTAGGAATGCACACAAAGTACCTCTAATATGTGGTACTTAGATAACAGGTGTTCAAAACACATGACCGGTGACAAAACTAAATTTTCAGCACTAACTCTTGAATCAAAAGGCGATGTGATCTATGAAGATAACAACAAAGGAAAAATTTTGAGCATTGTAAAGGTTGTTATTGCTCCATCTCTTTCAATTGAAGATGTCCTCTATTTTGAAAGATTAAAACACAATCTCATAAGCATAAGCCAGACAAGGGTTACAAAATAACTTTCAACAAAGATGAAAGTGATCTCTAAAGGTATTTATGCTTTGTAAGTCATGTCACTTATTATTTCAATATTTTGCATCTTCACTTGCTAAACTGTTGAAATATGATTCTTTAGTGTATATGTGCTTTCTTAAAATATCAAGCTTTAAAAATATTTTTCAGTTGAAAATTCATTTAAAACAAAATTTTTGTTGTCGTATTCGAATAACATTATCTGTATTCGAATACACATTTCAAGAAAATTATGTTATTTGTTTAAACTTTATTAGACATTTCTTTTCATTTTTTACTGCTTTTACTAAATGTATTGATTATACATGGTTATTACTTTGAAACTATTTTTTTGTTGAAATCTTCCTTATATTATGTAACGATTGCGTTTATTCCCTATATATACTGTGAATGCTTGGATTTTTTGTTGTTTCTTCTTCCTTTTAGATCATGTCAAAAGGGGGAGAAAAGTGGTATGTTGTTGGTATTAAAATTTTTACAGGTCTCAAAATTCTCCAACACATAATTTCAAAAACAAAGGGGAGTAAGCATATATTAAGGGGGAGAAATCAAAGTCTTTGAAATTTCAACAACTAGGTTTTGTCATCATCAAAAAACGGGAGAATGAAAATATATAAGATCTATGTTTTTGATAAAGACAAAAGACTATGAATAAAGATCAAGATGCAAGCTCAAAGTGAAATCAACATTCCAGTCATCTATTAGGAAACTTAGATTTTAAGGTACTTGATAAAAATCCAAATAAATTTCAAATACAATTATATGAGAACCTTTATATTTTAGCATATGCATCAAAAGAATTTTCAAAGTTTCAAAAATGCATAAACTATATTTGAAAATCAAGTTTTTGGCTAAAATCAAAGTTATATTCGAGTACATATATGTGTAGCCGAATACAGATGAAGTCAGTAGCAAAAAACTGAACATCTGTATTCGACTACAACATCTCATAGCCGAATACAAAATCAAGTCAGTGGAAAAATTCACTGATTCGTATACGAATACGACGCTGAAATTTTGAATAAAAACAAAACGTTACAGAAATGTATTCGACTACGCATAAGCTGTATTCGAATACAAGTTATGCGTATTTGAATACAAGTGCGAATCAATGCAATTTTTTAGTTCATATCTCATCTGGATCATTGCATAAGTTCATCAAAACTTATGTGTGAAGTAGCTAGAATATCACTAGAAGAGGGGTTGAATAGAGATATTTGAGGTTTTAATATTTCTTTTTGAGTTTTAAAGCTTTATCCTCTTCAAGAGAATGAATAACAGCAGTTGTAAATTAAAGTGTAGAGATTTACCAAAAGATAAATGGATAGAGAGAAGATAATGACACACTCAAATTTATACTGGTTCACTCAAAGAAGGCTACGTCCAGTCCTCACACACTTGTGAGGTTTCACTAAGAATAAAAAATGATTAACCTCTCACTGAGGTTGGTTGCAGTTTGTGTATTCTAGAGCTTCACCAAGCTTACAATCTTTTCTCTCATATTCCAACTTCTCTCAAGTGAATCTCACTTGGAATTTACAAGATAATATGATGTAATTTGTGTTGTTTCTCTTTGTTAACACTTTCTAGAAAGATATTTCAATGATCTAGTGTAAGATTATAGAAAGTATGAAGAGAGGATAGTAATGCTCTTGATAGCCTTAAAATTTTTTATTTATATGCTTTGTTGATGTGTGTAGAATGAAGAAGAGCAACCTCCATTTTATAAAGATAAGGAATATGTTTCTTCAAGAAAGTTGTCCTTTATGTCCTTTATCTTAAGATGTAATGATCCTTGAAGTTTGTCTTGATTTGCAAAATTGCCATTGAATCTGTCCTCATTTTGCCTTGTACTTAGGAGTTGATTTTCACGAAGTTGCCTTGGAGGTTCTACCTTTCTAGGAGTTTGAACTTGTAAAGTGATTTTCCTTTTTTTTTTCAAGACATGTATAGTCTTACTTTTCGTGACAAGTGCAACCTTTTGTACTTTGGTACTGTTAGTCATTTCCAATGCAGGAGGACGAAGAAACAGATAGTCATCCTCTAGTGTTCATCCTCTGGCGCGGAACTGAAGACTTTGTTTCTTTATGCTTTTTGTTCATAATTTTATTTTCTCTTATTTTTGACTTGGATTAGTGATAATTATATTGCTTTTATAAAAGTTCATCCTCTGGATAGGAGGTTGATATGGTTTTGTCAATAGTCTATCCTCTTGCTGGGAGGTTGAGATCTTTTGACTTGAATCTTTGGGTTTGTTGTATGAATGAACATGTTCCTTTCTTAGCAAAACACTTAAATGCACACATTAGTATAATCATAATCTTTTGAGATAATTTTGTTATCATTAAAATAAATGAAAGAGATTTTTTCTCAACAATGGGAACAATTGCCAATGATCTGAAGTGTTGTCTATGGAGTATAAATACCTCATAGCTTCAGTTCTAAACTAATCAATCCTACTGCCAACTTTGAACAACTTGTTGAAATATTTTGTGAACTTTTCAAAGTTATATTTTCATACTTCAAGTACATGCTCTACATTTTAATATCATTGAGAAAGGTTCTCTATTGTACTTGATAGTATATTGGATTGTTATCATTGTACAAACTGTTATATCCTATTGTTCTTAATTAAGAACATTGTTGTAAAAAATCATTGAAGTTATTTTTTGAAGATAGTGGTGTATTTTCTTCAAGTGTTGTAAACTAAGATAGTGGTGTACTATCTTAGGCAGAGTGTTAGGAATTTGTAATTGAAGTTTTAGTGTTAGACTTGTACTTATTCTAACAAATAGTGGAAAATCTCTTGTGGTGTGCAAGAGGACTGGATGTACCTTTGGTTGTAAGGGGAATCAGGATAAATTTCTGTGTGTTTTACTTTATGTCATTTACAAGCTTTCATACACTAACACAACCAGAAAAATAATTCACAAAACTCTAAAAACCAAAAAAGTTTATTAAACACTTAATTCACCCCCCCCCCTCTCTCTCTTAGGTGCACCTCAGTACTTACAAAATGTGGTTGTCATTTTATGTAATCTAATAAACAATTATTTAAAATTAGAAAAATATGAATATTAATTTAAATTTTAAAATAAATATAATTTTTTATAGTATTTTTTTTGCATTCACATAATATATATAGTTTTTATTTAGCTTATCGAATAAATAATTTAGAATTATTTGATTACTGGTGATTTTTTTAAAAAAATTAAAATTATTTTCTTAGTAGTGTCAATTAATTTTTTAAACATAATTTTTTTAATTGTTTTAGTATTTTTTTTGTTCATTTATAATAATTATAAGCATTGTAAGTTAATTTAAAAAGAAAAAACTAATATGTAATTGTTTTGTAATGTTAAGTTTGTCATTTAAATATAATATATATTATATCGTGTTATGTTGTGTTTGTATATAACTTTTGTTCGTTATCATCATGTGTAAAATGTTGAAACCAAGTTGGTTCTAAGTACTTAGGAATTTGATGTTTACAAAAGCACTCCATGTAATCTTATATTGAACCTTGAATTATTAAATCAAATGCCACCAGAAGCTGAAGTAATCAGAAGCAGAAAATCAAAGGGTTCCAGAGATTGAATCCTAAAGGTACCAGAAGATACTCTAGGATGTCAAAACATTACCAGAAGATATCTTTGCTGGCCGAGATCAGAAGGAAGCAAAGTCAGAAGGAGACCTGGTCCAGACCAGAAGGAAGCCTGCCAGAGGGAGACTTGATCCAGACCAGAAGGAATCAAATGTCAGATTTATTCCAAAAGTTATTCTGACCAGAAGATGGTCTGGCAGTGAAATAATAAACAGCCCAGACTTGATCCAGACTTAATCAAAGGATAAGTTAATGGGTCAAGAACTAGAGAATCAATCCAGAAGATAGCATGGTTCAGGGTATGAAACTAAGTCCAGACCAGAAGAAATGATTTCTAGAATTGATCCATACCTGATCCAAAATCAAAGGTAAAATGTCCAGACTGAAATATTATTTGTCCAGAGTTAATTTCAGTTCAATCCAGACCAAGTCCAGAATTGGTCCAGATCAGAGGGAAGATATTCAGATCAACGGTTCAGATTTAAGTATTTGGCCCAGTGTTGGCCGAGATAAGAAGATCAGACCATGGCCTAATATTGGCCGAAATCAGAAGGTCAGAAAGTGTGGTCCAGCATTGGCTGAGATCATATGATCACAGCAGATCAGACCATGGCCCAGTGTTGGCCGAGATCAGAAGATCAGAAAATGTGGTCCAGGGTTGGCCGAAATCAGAGGATCACAACAAATCACTTAGTATGGTCCAGATGTGGACTAGCGCAGAAGATCAAACGGTCCAGATTTAATCATGAGGATTAACGGTGGAGATTTAATTAAATTTGATCAAAGTATTAAAAAGATTTGTTACAAAAATAAAGTGAAGTCGTATGGAAGATCAGGAGCTGTTGGTGGGAAGAAACTAAAGACATGATTGACCAGTTATTTTTGAAAGAAAATCTGAAGCATAAAAGAGATATGTTTTTTATTTAAGTGAAGCCCGATTGGTCAAGATATTTTTGCAAGAGAATCCAGCAAGATACAGCTCGAAATTAAGCTTGGAAGAGGCCCTAATCTACATCTATAAAATGAGGCTCAAGGAAAAATACTTAGAATCGAAAATCACAAAAGAGTCATACACTTACAAAGCAAACACTCAAGTTTTCAGTGAGGTTAATTGTGAGTTCCAGCTTTCCAGAAGCAAGCACTCGTGTTATTTTCTTTCCCTTGTGTTAGATCTAAGTTGTTGAAGTAGAGTCTACAATCTGAGGGAGTCAGAAGAGGTATCTCAAATCAATCAAACTCACAGTTGGACTCAAATCAATCAAACTAATAAAGGTTGGGTTTATTGATTTTAGATCATGAGATCATTTGGTTTAATTTTTATATCTCTAGATAAATTTTATAACTCACAAAGTTGAAATTTATGTTGAAAAATTTAGTTTATTTTATAATTATATATAATAGTTGTTTTAGTAGTTTTTTTTTATAAATTATTCCATTTGGTTTTTTTTTATAATAGACATTTGAGTTATAATTTGATCAATAAAAATTAATGTATTTGATTTATAATATAGATCAAATAGATTAATTTTTGTTGACAAAGTTATAACTAACATATCTCTTATAAAAAATTGAAATTAGTAGTATTTTTAAAAAAATATTAGGGACTTTGGAATGGCCGTGACCATAGAGTGTGGTGGTGGAATTGCACTCATAACAAGTGGTGTTAGGGTTGCAACTTAACAAATAATTTAGAGGAAGTGTTGCTTCAAATGGTTTAGGTCATTTGGGTTTCGGCATGTGATTTAGGTTCAATTTCTTTTGATTGATGCTCATCTAATTTCTTATATTTGTTCATTTTTATTGGAGATCTTCATTTCTAATAATGTAAAATATACTATTGAATCCTTACTTTCGATAGTGTATTAAAAAGCGAATGGACAAAATCGAATGGGCGGATATTTATTTTCCATTTATTTATATGAAAGAGTATGGATAGAAGAAATTTCCACTTTCATTGTTAATATGTAATTAGATGATTGGGTTGAGTTACATCATGTGCCTTTTCAATAATACAAGGTATGTAATAAAAAAAAATTTATCTTCTTATTATTTTTTTGGTATTCTTATCTTTTTTTTTTAATCATATTTTATGTTTAATATATTCTAAGTATCAAATGGACTCTTATTTTTTCTTTTGATATATTATTACGGTCACATACGAATTTATTTAGAGATAAATGTAACACCTCGAGTTTTAAACAGCGCGAGTGTATTTATTTTTTAAAACCAAAATAAATAACAGAATTTTCAGAATTAATTCAAAAGAATTAAAATAAAATAAAATTTAGTCATCTCATAAAATAATACATCTTAAATTCAAATGACAAGAATAATTAAATAATTACATCGTAAAGATAACTAAGTAATTAAATTTTGGGAATTAATAATTTTAATACAACAAACGATAATACGTCAACAAAAGTTAGTGTCATAATATCTCTAAAAACATCCATATCGCGGCCCACCAAAATACTATCAGAGTGCGGAAAAATATACAATTATCCCAAAATAAATAATTATATCCACTGAGCTCAAGACCTATACAACAAGTCTAAACTGATCATGCACTAAAGCTACAGTAGCAAGGGTTCCCTCCACATCCTATACAAGTCTCGTCTGACTCCGCGGCTCGCCTCGATGTGACGTCATCCTCCTCATCATACAGGGAAGGATTAGTCTCCTCCGAAGTCAGATCTACCCACGATCTAGGTCGCTTGGGCAGTGCCGGAATCTCAAAGCAATCATCTGCTGTCCTAGACAGACCCGAAATAATAACTGCTGCTAGTGTCAGTCCTTTATTCTTCTCTCCCGCCTCAGATTCACGCACAACACTTCCAGCTACCGGGTTAGGAGTCACCACACCTACTGTGGCCTCTGTCTCAACCCCTATAGTCGGACCCTCCGCGTCCACAAAAACCCCATACTCCTCCAATATCAGTCTGGAAGGTACCGGAAAGTCAATCCTCGCGTGAGTGTGCTCTACGTAAGCCACTGCCCCGTCGATCCTGCAGGTCCTCGTCAATTTCCCCGTGTAAGTAGCCCTACTTAAGACGGGGTCATACACCCAAGCAGTAGGTAAATGACGGTCAATGAAATCTGGCGACGTTTCTGTCGTTTGCGTGCCCATCGGTGGTACGGGTTTGGGGGTCATCTGAGGGCAAAATCCAATTTCCACAATAATAGTAAAGGGTCACCGACCGAAATTAACAATTACTACATAGCAATTATTTCAAAGATCAAATACTTTCATGGCATGTTTAAATGATATGACAACAGTAATGATGAAGTATGCTTACTTATTAAATATATACATAACATCTTTGCAAAATAGTCATTTTACATATTAATCATATTGCAAGGACAACCAAAATCAGCAATCACTAACACCCATTTGACACTTAGAATTCATAAGATACTTGCAACCCTCGGTTTCCACTCATCAACTCATTTTCAAATATGACTCACAGTCAACTATCCCGATGCAATATGTAAATGCCAATGTACACAACTCTTGGAATTACCAAGGTGCAGTCTCTCACGGACCAGCACACGTGCAGTCTCTCACGGACCAACACGATTTTACAAATAGAATGGACCGTCTAATACACGCAGAACCATTTTGTAGCCCGGATAGAATAGACCGTCTAATACACGCAGAACTACTTTCAACCCAGATAAAATAGTCCGTCTAATACACGCGGAACTATTCTACAACCCATCACGGTTACTACATTTACGTGTATTAGCCTCTCACAGGCCAAATACACAGAAGCTAAATCCTCGCACAGATATAATGGACCGTCTAATACACACGGAACCACTCTGTAGTCCAGATAGAATAAACCATCTAATACACACGGAACTACTCTGTCCCCTGATAGAATAGACCATCTAATACACGCACAACTATTCTATAACCCATGATTACTACTTAACTTCACGGCCCATCACGGTCACCGCATCAACTATGTGGCCCATCGCGGTCACCACCTGACTATGCAATGCATGGACATGCTATGTTTTCTCTTCACTGAAAACAGTATGCAAAACCAATCTGAAATCTAGATACTCCATCACCACATCAAACCATCTCAAATCATCTCAAACCATCTCAAAAACTTCACATAAGTTTGTCATATAGCTTCCAAATGTTTCCCAACTCTTTAAGTGCATAAACCAATGTTTAAAATAGAGTTTTTGAAAAAAAATCAATCTGTATTCAAATACAGTATCCTTGTATTCGAATACAGATGCCAAAACAGTGAAAAATCAGCATTTCTGGATTCGAATACGAGGTTGTCGTAGCCGAATACAGATGCAAAAATAGTAGCAAAAATCATGTATTTGTATTCGAATACGGAGTGTCGTATTCGAATACGACATTCAAAATTGGAATAAAAACTGGAAATTTACAGGAATGTATTCGAATACACTAGTACCGTATTCGAATATACCTTCGAAAATAGTAAGATTTTCCAGAAAACTTCACACAAACACCAAACATAATCACAACTTCTTTAACCACAAAACCTAGAACATGCTCAACACATATAACTGATTCTACTCATCAACCAAAGCAGCAACAACACAGAACATCAACAATAGCAACACCATTTTTAACACACATTTTCATCATTCATAACCACATGCAAGGCAGTTTCAGTATAAAAAACAACAACACCATTTTTAGCACACATAACTCATAACCATCATCCATCAAACATGCATTTACAGCCCTAAATGCAATCTAGAAAGTTGAAAGGTGCCCTTACCTTAGTTATGTTTAGTTGTCCGTTTACGTTACCGCGACAAAAGTCGGCGACACTCTCGCTTGCGTCGTCGCTACGAAAGTTAGTTCTTTAGCACCGTGAATATGAGAGGAACGACTTTCCTTCTTGGCACTTTCTATTTCAACGCTTGGATTTCCAAGTAATTTGACTTTTGAGTATCCCTCTTTTGTTACCACCAACACAAAACAGTTTGTAAAGAAGAGAATGAATGAGAAGAAGGTTCACGGCTAGTGAGGGAAGGAAAGAAAATGTTTCTGATTTCTTTTCCTGCCTTTCACTTCTATATATATATATAAGCATATATCCTTGCCACCTCACACATAATACATATTAATATTATAATATTACTTGACCATCAATTAACTAACTCCTCCCGTCATAATTAACAGATAACATCTTAATTAACTGTATGATATTTAATTGCTCGTAATTAAATTAATTTATCATTCGTTCAATAATTTTAATTCATCTCAAAATAAATATTTATATATATATATATGTAAAATATACATATATTAAATATTTTACAAACATTCCAAAATTACACTTTACAAATATCCATAATTTATTTTAAATTTAAGGGTCTTACAATAAATATGGACAATAATGACATACACCTAACTATGGAAAATAAATATTTTTAATATTTAATATATTAAAAAATAAATTATTAATAAGAAAAATACATATGTTATAGATTTTGTCTCCACTATATTTTTATTTTTTTAAAACTAAATGTATAAGTATTGTTATAATGGTTACAAAAATAAACAAAATATATATTTTATTAGTGATTTTTTATATTTAAATGTGTTTTTAGTTAATTAATTTAATACTAAATTTGGTTTATAAATTTACTGACAAAATAGACATTTAAAAATGTGTATAATTTTGATAAGTTTTGAGACTATAATTTAACATTAAAATTTATGCATCTATCCTTAATTACAGCAGTGTTAAACGGAGATGGAAACCGACAAGAAAGAAAAATACGAATATTAATCAGGATACATCAATTCTATTCTAATGTAAAAATATATCTTCCGGTATAATAAGCCTATTTCGAACTGAAATACATATCATTCAAAATAATAGTCGAATTAATTGATCTGGTTTATCAAAGAATAGAAATATGTGCCACTAAATATGTCTTGGCAGTACTAGTATCATGGTTGGGGAAATAAAGAAAGAAGACATATTTGGAGTTAAATGTTTGATTGGATATTAACTGGAGAAATAAAATTGAGCAGTGAATCATCAAATCATAAAATTAGTTGTGTTAACTAATTTAGGATAATAACCCCAATATTATAGGACAATATCCCCTTTCAGCTTTTAGCAATGATATAGTGATTTGTGACTGCAAATGTGCAGACTATAGGCAGCAATTAATATAGCTACAGAAGAGAAGAAGGGCACATCCCAATATCTTAATTCAGGTTACATGATACATCTCATGACTCATCTCATCTGGGTAATACACAAAGTTTTTTAGTACACTGCTAATTGGTTGCAGTACCCTCCTTTTTCATTGTTGGAATTGGGAGTGAGTTTTGGGTTATTTATTCATGCGGCTTTTTTTGTTCAAGTGATTATCACATTTATAATCATCATGTACATAATATAAAATTATACTGTCAATCTAAGATCATCCCAAATATTAGTACTTAGTGTTTGTGTTTTCATTTGTCTAATAGTGTCTTAATAGTGTGTCTTGATGATAAATTTTTTTAAAAGAATATAATTTTTTAAGGAATTCTCAATCCTTTAATAGAAATTATTTTATTTGGATAATATATTTTTAGAATTTTTAAATTAAAAGATTTTATGAGATATTATAACAAAATTAAATTTAAATTTTTTAAATAAAAAAAAAATTCTTTTTTAGGTTGTAATACGTGAATCATAAAATAATTTTTATAATATTTTTAAATTTATAATTTTAATCTTATAAAAATCAAAATTTGCATATAATTCTGTATAATTTTCCAAACTTTTGCAAATTGGTCTTTAAATTTTTTCAAAATTTTTAAAATAGTCCTTCAACTTATTCTAAATTTTATTTTTGGCTCAACTATTTTACTTTTATTTTTAATCCAAAACTTTCGAAATTTACAAAAATGACTCAATATTAAATGAATAATTCCTTTATTCAAATAAAAAATTTAAAATAAAAAAATACAATTAAAATATTTAAATTACTTAAAAATTTAATTATCTTTAAATTTTCAATTATCCCATTTAAATATACTCTAAATAAAAAAAATCATATAACACAAGTTAAGGGCTATTAGACAGCATTAAGCAAAAGCAATGGAGGATCATATATAGCCGTGTTACCGAAGCATGTAGGTATGTAAATGCAACGAGTTAAGCAAATTTAGAAGAACCCAATGCAAGTTACAACTTACAATACAGTCTTCTAAAATGTGATGGGTCCAATCCAATCCAATCAAATCAAAGTAAGACTTTTTCTTTGGATGTTTTCAAATTTCAATTCAACGTACCCTTCACTAATAATAAATTAAAGTTAAACTGATGAATGAATGGGCGTACAATTTGAGTCAGTAAGCCTAAATCAACATCGATCATGAATCAACCCCACTTCGTCTCCAGCTCCAACCCTTCTTTGACTCTGTCAGTCATAACTCTCATCAAGTGATTCAAATTCAATGCTTAAGTCAATAGGAAGAATTGATGTATATGAATTTGAAAAATGTTATTTCTAACACAAAAATAATTTACTCAATATTTGATACGGATGTATTGCTTAATGTATTTATATATAGTGAATAGTATTTTTGTAATTTTTTTTTTTGAAAAAATTTCATATTTATTTTTTAATTTTTTTTTATTGTTGAAACATTTTTTTTGACACATAAAAATTTATATCATTTACTATTTTGAATACTTTATTAACTACTAAAATAAAAATTATTAACTATTTATTTAACATATATTTTATTAACCACTAAAATACAATACATTAATCATTTTAGAGTATCGTGATTTAGTAGTTAAAGAAATACTATAAAATTGTTAATGTCATATATTTTAATAATTAATGAGATATATATTTAAAAAGTGAATAATAATATATATTTTAATAGTCAACTAAATATACAAAGTCATTAACAAAAATGTTATTATTATTTTAAAAAAATAATTTGTAAAATAAAAAAAGTAAACAATACACTATATGCTTACTGTGACTACTTCTGTATTCATATAACACACTTGTATGAGTTTATTATCATCTTTCCCTTCAAATCAACCACCCAATAACTAGGGGTGGGGTTAACACATATAATCGTTTTAAAATGATATTAAATTATTTATTAAATTAATATAATTAATTATATATAATATTTTTTAAATAATTATAAATTTAATCGATTTAATATTAATTGAGACAATATTGATTTTAAATAATATTTTATTAAATTTAATTTTGAAAACAGTAGAATAAAAGATCTATTTGTTAACTAAAAATTTATATTTTTTGAAATCTAAAAAAAATTGGTTCGATGACTTTACCTTTAAATCGGTTTTGTTTATCATAAAATAAAGGCTAAAAAAAAATTGAATCCTCTTCTATTTAAATAAAAAATAAAACGGTTATGTTTATCATTAAAATTTATTGAGTTTTACAACTTAAGAAATATATGTTGGACTCCAATAAATTTTAATAGGGAGATGATTAAAATGGCCCCTCTCATATTTTATATAATTCATCTTTTATCACAATGTGTGTAATTTTAACAAAAATATTTTCTCAATAAATAAAAATAATGAAAATTTTCCATTTATACATACTATCTAATTCATACTACTATATCGTATTTTAATTTTGATAAATCAATCAAATATTATTAAGAATAATTTGGTAAAATTATTATTTTATTTTTTATTTATATTTATTTATGTTTCTAGACAAATTTATAGTAGTTTTTTAATATGTTGAAATGAACAAAAACACAATCACTATGATTGATTGTTAAATTTTTGATGCCATAAATCAATCACCAATAATTTTTTGTATAAATTTTAAATAGACATAGTTAAAATTAAATATTTTAATAATTTAATAATTATAATTAATTAACAACATAGTATTTCTACCCTAGATGCATATCAATTAAAACTCTATATTTAATGTTCCGTAATTGCACCTAATTAGATAGTAAAAAACTGTAGAGAAATTTCATACTTTGTGACACAAATTCAAAATTATAATATGTCTTCATTCTTCGCATTTATGGTGGGTGAGTTTCGGATTAAATTCTTTTAAATAAAAGCGCTTCATTTAATGAACTTTTCTATTTAAAAAGAGATAGATTCATAAAATAAAAAGGTGATCCCTCTCTTTGATAAAGGAATTTGCAACAGTGGGAAATGGCTAGATCTCATTCTCTGGCATATCCATGGTCTGTCTACTATTTCTGAGGTTTTGTGCCAATCAATCACCTTCAAACTTACCACTAGTGCTAATTGCATCCTATAAAGTTCCTCATTGTATATCCCTTTAGGACTCCTACAACTAACTATGAAGAGAAGAATAATGTGCTACATTCTGTTTCTAACGTCTTTGTTGTTTTTTGGTGATGCAAATCAACAAGGTTAGTTATATTTACTTACACTTGTACCTCATTCAATAGTTGCACAAATGTGTTAATGTTAGTTTTCAACTAATAACAACAATGTTTTTTTGTTACCATATATACCAACAGCACTCTTCTTCAAAGTTGTTCCGACAACTAGAATACAAGATGTTCCAACAACTAATTTTGAGTCTACACAAGATGAAGAAGCTTTGAGTAGGATTGGGTCAAGACCACCAAGATGTGAACACAAATGTGGAGAATGCATTCCATGTAACCCAATTCAGATAATTCATACCAACAAACAACATCTTCAATATACTAATTACGAGCCTGAAGGATGGAAATGCAAGTGTGGCACTTCTTACTTCAACCCCTAATTCATATTAATTTAATATTCCTAGTGATTTTCGTTACTTGTATTTTTGTGTATAAGAAGTGGTATATATTGTAGCCCTAAATTTTGTTAGTTAATTAACTGAACAAGATGTTGTGTTGAAACAAGTCCCCCATCGGTTTGCTGCTTGCATTCTTGTGTATTACAGAGTACAGACAATTAAAAGAGATAGTCCCACATCGCTAATAAGATATGAGAAGTTCTCAAGCCCATGCTATAATATGAGATTTGGTTTCTGTCTTGATTGAGGAAATAGGCTTGTCATGAGAGATTTAGATGGGTTGGGTTGTTTTCTATCAAAATATCTAAACTAATTTGAACTAAATGAATTTGATCATGAGTGAGTTATATTGGATTCACTTATAATAAAAAAAAAAGTTATTTTAAAAAATATAATTAAATTTAAATATTTAAACAACATGTTTCAGGCCACGTTCATCTGGCTACTTATGTTATAATTTATTGTGTAATTTCAATTTTAGATAAAATGAATAAAATTAGCTAAATATAATTAGAAAAATTGACCGTAGGTGAATTTAACGGTTTTTGTTTTTGTTAAGTGTTAAAAACAAACATAAAAGATATATCGTCTTTATATAGTATAAATATCATTCATCTCATATTAAGTGTGGAATATGATTGGAGGATAACGAGTAAACCAGCCTAATCATAATCAACCTATCTTGGTGGATTGTTGGATCCATAATAACAAAAAAATTTATAGATTTTTTTATTTTAATTAGTTATGTAATTGATCATTTTATTTTAAAATTTGACAGTTTCGGTGTTTCATTTTAATATTTTAACATATGATATAACGATATAAAATGATTAACATATATGAAATCGCAATAAAGTTTTGTAAAATCTTAATTTTTAACTTTAATTTTTTATTTTTATAATTTAATTTATGATACAAACTTCTATGCTGAGTATAATGAAAAATTTTAAATAAAAAAATATATAAACAAAATATTCACAAACTGAACTTAAAAAAAACACATAAATCAAGTATGAGTAAAATAGGTCTTAGCTCCTTTTCTTTCCTTTTGTTTCAGTTTGCTTTACTTGGTATTCTCGGTCCTTTCCTTTTGTTTTAGTTTATAGTAGTTGTTTTTTTTTAATTATTAATAATATGTCTTGGAATTGGGTGAGAACTGATAAGTGATAACTGCTAAACATAAAATGGGCCTATATTTGAGGTTTTTATGGTCCGGTGGGGCAGTGTATGTATAATTAACAATTTAGGTTTTTTTTTTCCTTCTTGAAATTTTAATCATATATTTTTAAAATTGTTGATATTTATTTTTTTTTAATTTTAATTTTAATTTAGTGATGTGATAATTATTTAATATGATTGCACGTGATGATGTCAAATTTAAATTAAATAGTATCACTTTAATAATTTTTTATAAAATTATTATTTTTTAAATTATTTTTAAATAAAAAAGTTTAAAAGTCACAAAAATATCTTAAAATTATTTTTTTTAAATTACTTTTCTTTACTCTTTGCTTAAAAAAAACCATTCTTTGTGATAAAGGAGAGTAAATAATTATGTGATATTTTGATTATTTTTTCAAAAAAAAAAATTAAAGCACAATGAAATTTTTTTCTTTTATTTTCAGAAATTTTTTAAAACAAAAGGGAAAGGAAACATAGGAAGAATTATGTAAGAAAAAGTGAAAGGGACATTTAGTTACATGAAAGGAAATAAAAAGTAAATGACCAATTTAGCCCTTACCAAATAGAAAAAATGACCAACCAATTTCATTGTGTAGTGAAGAACATTAATTTATTTCATTTGTTGTTGCCTATTTTATGTTTATAAAAGTTTCAACAATTTTAATACATGTTTATAAAAGTTTCAAGCTCTAAACACTTTCTTTATATACAACTTCATGAACAATTCAAACTTTTATGTTAAAATTTATGCTATATGTTCAAAGAGAAGATTTAGTCCATGGTCTTGGGGAGTGGTTCTTTCAAGCTCCAAACACTTTAAACAAGTTAAGGAACAATCCAAACTTTATGCTTAAAATAGAAGATTTAGTCCAGAGTCTTGGGGAGTGGTGGATTGTCTTGGTCGTAGTCATGACGTAAACTACAAATACCTGCATAAGCTGAGGATTTTATAGTTTTGTTAAAGTGTATAAACCAACCACAAATATCCGCATAGACGGAGGAGTCGAATCATACCAGCGACTCTTTAAATTATGCGCGTATTTGTAGTAGGTTAAATAAACCATTAGAATACAAAATGAAATTCTCGAAACTTATCTGTGTTGTAACAATCAATTAATATAAGAGATAATTTTACCTATATAAATACAGGTTGAAACCTCAATTTAAAGACATTGTGAATATGGATTTCCCAAAAACATTGCAATCTTACTAATTTTTATGATCGCTATTGCATCACGTAATTAATCATACTTTACTCTCAATCTCTTCAAACAACAAAATATTACATTTGTGATTTATGATAAAACATGTGAAGCTCGTCATCCCCACGAAGGTTACAAACATAGGATAATATTCGTCAAAGTCCATCATTAACCCATAATACCAACCTTTTATTAGCACCAAAATTAAGTTTCTAGACAAAATTGTGATACAATTACGAATAATAAAAGTATATTATTAAAGAATTGTATTGTGTTAACTTTTAAGATTAAAAAGGGATCGTATGGTGTTTTATAGTGTAATCCAACATTATATATTGATATGAAATAAAATTAAAGTTAAGTCTATAATTAACAGTTTTACTCATATTTCTCGGTTGATTTATTATTTATTCGAGTATTAACATAAATTTAATTTTTTTATTCTAAAAACTATAGTAAATTCAATTTTGAATTATTTTACATTATTTCAAATTGATATGATTCCTTATTAGTATATTTTTATGAAGTTACTTTTTAATACGAAATTAAAATTACAAGAGACTAACAATAATGTTAGAATTACTTTTTAATATTTTTAAATACTTTATTGATATTATAAAATTTATAAATATGTTTTTTCGACAAAAAATATCAAGTTATTAAAATATGTTCCAAAATTTCAATAAATAATATAACTTTTTATTAAAAAAAACTGTTTAAGGAGAACATCATATATTTCGTGATTATATAATTAAAAAATATATATTATATAATTTTAAAATGTTTATTTTTAAATATATTTTTAAAATTAATAATTTGAATACATTTTTATAATGTATTTGAATTGTTTTATCCTGTTCGTGGTTGATAGTCTGTCTTGCACAATTTAGACAGTGCTGTAAAACGTCTTAAAGAGAGCTACCTAGTCCGCGACTCAATCTAGTAATATTTTCGGTGACATAAATTGATTTTTAAACAGTTTTCAAAATTTAAAAATAACATAATGTTATATTTGAAGTTGAGACTTTGTTTTATAATTTGATATTGAAGTTGGGACTTTGTTTATAATTTGTTCCTTAATTTTCTTATTTTACAATTTTCCATTTTCCAATTAATCCAAACTTGAATCTACAATTTTAATTGTCAAAATTAGATGTTAGTATTTGAAGTGGCTAGAATATCACTAGAAGGGGGGTTGAATAGAGATATTCGAGGTTTTAAAAATTCTGTTTTAGTTTTAAACTACTGTCCTCTTTCAGAGGATGATTATCAGACGTTGAAATGTAGAGAGAGAATAATGACACATGTATTTTTATACTGGTTCACCCAATGAAGGCTACGTCCAGTGCTCACACACTTGTGAGTGTTTACTAAGTATCAAAAGCTATCAGCCTCTCACTGAAGTTGATTACAAATCGTGTATTCTATAGCTTCACTAAGCTTACAATTCTTTCTTTCTAATTTCTCTCAAGTGTAACTCACTTGAAGTTCTAAAGATGATATGAAGTAGTTTGATTGGTATTACTTTCTACAAGGATGAATCAAAGATCTAGTGTAAGTTTATAGAAAGCTTGAGGGGAGGTTGAAAATGCTCTTGATAGCCTCTTGATATTTTCTTTTTGCTCGTGTAGTTGTGTGTAAATCTGAAGAAGAGCAGCTTTCCTTTTATAGAGAGAAGGAAACTTTCTCTTCAAGAAAATTTTCCTTTCTATCCGTTTTTCCAAGTTATAATGATCCTGAGTTTTGTTTTGAATTTACAGCATTGCCATTGAATTCTGTCCTTTTACAGCCTGACACTTGGGAGGTTACTTTTTTACATAGCTTTCTAGGAGGTTAGATCATTCCATACGTTTTTAACAACTGGCAAATGCTCTTTTCTGGTTCCAAGACATGACCCTTCTCTGTTCGCGAATGATGCAGCTTTTGATACTTTGGAACTGTTAGTTGTTTTGTAGGAGGATGAATAAGTAGCTAGAGTTCATCCTCTGGTGATCACCTTATGGTATTCATCTTCTGATATTTACCTTTCTGGTGCTTTATCTTCAGATGTTTACTTTCTGGTGTTCATCTTCTGATGTTTACCTTCTGGTGTTCATCTTCTGATGTATATCTTTTGATGTTCATCTTCTGATGTATATCTTCTGATGTTCATTTCTTATCCTTTGTTGTTCATCTTCTGATATATATCTTCTGATGTTCATTTCTTATCCTTTGTTGTTCATCTTCTGATATATATCTTCTGATGTATATCTTCTGATGTTCATCTTCTGAAGTTCTGCTTCTGGTGTTCAACTTTTGCTTCTGGTGTTCGACTTCAGGCTTTTATATTTCTAGTTTTCTACTTCTGGTTTTCTGCTTCTGGATTTCTGCTTCTGGTTTTCTGCTTCTAGTATTCTGCTTCTGGTGTTTTGCTTCTGATTTTAGTATTCTAGTGTTCTGCTTCTGGTTTTAACATTCTAATGTTCTGCTTCTGGTTTTTTGTTTCAGATGTTCCACTTCTGGTGTTCAACTTTCAGGTTTTCTGCTTCTGGTGTTCTGCTTCTGGTTTTTTGTTCCAGATGTTTTGCTTCTGGTTTTCTGTTTCAGATATTCTACTTCTGGTTTTCTGTTTTAGATGTTTTGCTTCTGTTTTTCTGTTCCAGATATTCTGCTTCTGGTGTTTTAACTTCAGATTTTCCGCTTCAGGAATTAATGATTTTGTTTCCTACATACGTTCATTCTTCTGGACAAGAGGTTGCGATCTTTGGATCCTGTTCATTTCTTAGTACAATACTTAAATGCACGCATTATTGTAATCATAATCTTAAGATAATTTTGTTATTATTAAAAGAGATTTTTTCTCAACAGTCTTATCAATCAATTTCGAA
This sequence comes from Cicer cuneatum, assembly GCA_037974295.1. Classification (NCBI taxonomy): domain Eukaryota; kingdom Viridiplantae; phylum Streptophyta; class Magnoliopsida; order Fabales; family Fabaceae; genus Cicer; species Cicer cuneatum. Next base: position 16,365,671 of record JBBPBO010001984.1, read on the forward strand.
TACAGGTTTTTATGAGTTTTTTCTGGGTTTTTTGAATTTTTCGGATTTAGGTTTAAAAGATGAGAGAAGGAAAAAGATGAAACTCATCATGAGTACAATATGAGTCAACATTATATTGCCACTATTTTTTTTATATCAGAAATGTTACAAAAGGAATTTGTGCGAACTAGCTAGAACATAAAGGTCAACGTTGCAAATAAAAAATAATTTAAAATATCAAATTTTAAAAACAAATCCTTAGAGACTCGAATAGAAACTAAACAAAACTTGCATGTGTACAAAAAGAAATTGTAATTTTTGTTGTAAATATTTATAGTTAGATATAAATATTGATTACTATTTTACCTAACTATTTGAATTGATAGATCGGTTTAAAATAGATAAGAAAATTACGAATATTTTTTTATAAAAGGAAATTGTTAATCTATTGTTTCGTTTATAATTTATTTGGTTATATAAATTTGGATCATTTTCTTAGAATTGATTGATTAAATGACAATTTTGTTAATTAATAACTTTATGATCTAATTGAGTCAATTAATTAAATGACATGAAATACTTTATTTAAAAATGAATAGACACGATTATAATTTCGTTTGAAGAGTTATTAAATATAACTATTTATTAAATATACTTTATTTAAAAATGAATAGACACGATTATCAATTGTAATTATAACTATTTATTAGTCTTGACAAATGTGAAGAGTTATTAAATATTAGATGATTCAATATCATGCCATACTATGTTATTTTGCGGGGCACTTATTTATAGTGTAGGAAACAGTTTTGATTATTGTTAGATTGTTATTATATCGTCAATTCAAATCAATTTTTTTACCAGTTCGATAGTAAAATATATCAATTCAAATCAATCACGGATATTCAATGAAATATTTTCTATCTCAAATTATGTTAAAAATGTAATAATTTAAATATGGCAGTTTTCTATAAAAAAAAAATCAAATATTTCATATTTAAATATAATTGAAGGGAATTGTTAAAATAATATAGCCTTAACTTTAAAATATCTTTTAAAAAAAACTAATTATATTTGTGGAATAAAATTGAATTTTTTATATATTAAAGGAGTACAAATCAAATTATGGAATACCAAATTTAAATTTAATTTTTGTAAGAAAACATGATTAAATATTGGTGTCCAAGTCCGATCCTTTATGGGCTACGAGTTTTTAGGATTGATACAATGTTTATTTATGTTAAAAAAGCTGATTTAAACCATATTAAAAAATGTTAATGCTATAGTAACCATATCAAAGTCAGCCAATGAATACATTGATATACAATGTAAAGAAGCTAAGGATGTAATAAAAATTAATGAGCAGCTATTATAATAAAACTGAAGCCATATTTGTAAATGCCATATTATAATAAAGTTCAAGTCATCTTAATAAATGCCGATATTAAATTAAATAGGCTAAATAGATTCGTGGTCCCTTAACTTAATTTCAGTTAACGTTTTAGTCATTTATCTTTTTTTCTCCTGATTTACTCTTTTATTTTAATTTTAAGTGACAATTTGATCTTTAATGTTTCAAAATGTCAACAATGTTATTTTTTTTTTTTACAAAAATTCATCAAAATTTTCAACCAAAATTCATAAAATTATTTATATTCTTCAATATAATACAAATTTAATCAAATTCGAAACTCAAATCTTCAAATAAACTCATATTTCCATTTTTAACAACATCAAATCAAGAATGAAATTTGATGAAATTTTTGTATGAGTTTATTTAAAGATTTGAGTTACGAATTTGATGAAGTTTGTATTATATTAAAGAATATAATTAATTTTATGGGTTTTGGTTGAAAATTTTGATGAATTTTTGTAAAAAAAAATATCATATTGTTGACATGTTAAAACATAAAAGATCAAATTGTCACTTAAAATTAAAATGAAGGACCAAATCGGAAAGAAAAAAAAATAAATGACTAAAACGTTAATTGAAATTAAGTTAAGGGACCACATGTGCTATTTAGTCAATTAAATATTATATATTGAATTTGTATTTGAAATTTTTAAATTGTATACACATTTCTTTACTATTTTATCTAGACAAAAAACACTGAAGCCACAGACCGGAGATATTTTTTATTTATATCATTTTTTTATTTAAAACTCTCTATTATATCTTATATTAAAATTTATATATTAAAATGTTTTACTTTTTTTATCTTTAGAGGTAGCAAGGTGGGGGGGATGCTGACTACATCAAGGATTTAAAAATAATTATAAAAAAACCAAATTATATTAATAAAATCAAATTGAGTAGATGTGCCAAAACAAATAACGTTTATTTTAACAACTATTTTTTATATAGCTTTGAATATAAGAAGGAATAGTTGTGATAAAATAGGAGAAAATTGTTATCAAAATAAAATAAAGTTGTTAATTTATTTGCAAATTTGGATGAAGTTGTTAAAATAATATAACACATTATTTGTTTTGGCATATCTACTCAACTGCATCAATTTTAATGTATTTTTTTTATTAAATGTATTTTGTTTGATTTTATTAATATAATTTTATTTTTTTTAATTATTTTTATTTATTAAATTAACAATTATTCATTTGTTATAAAAAATTTAAAATAAATGGCTATAGATGGTCGCATCCCCGGATACGACCTCATATTGAAAGAAAGTAAGACATTTTTATATGAATAATTAATACATCTAGATGTCTTATATCATAATATTGTATGTCACTTCATTTAAAATATGTTAAATCGTCATTTTTTAGTTACAAAATCTGAACAAAGAGACTAAAACTGTCGACTTTAAAAATAGAGGACTAAAACTACAATTATATTTTAAAAAATTAAATGTATTGACTTTTACAAGTTGGTCTTTTAAAACAAATACTCAAAATTAGTCTACTAAAATTCAACCTAATCTAACAATTATTATACAAGTAATAAAACTCTTCACAAAATTGATTTTCAAGGAAAAACATTATGTATTTAAAATCAGTCAAAGATGTAAGGGTACTAGTATGGAGTTGACTAACATAGATAAATGATTTTTTCAGTATAAAACCATGAATGAGGGTTGAGCTCAATGATTTTTCTGGGTTTTTAATACTAATGGTGGGATGGTGAAGTGAAGTAACGAATGTGAGTACAACATGTGCATAAGAGGTAGAAGGTTTAGATGTAAAAAAGGACTTGGCGAAGAGAAAGACACATTTGTTAAGGAACAAGAACAACAACATAAACATACAATTGTCAACAACTACCTGAGTTGGAATATGCGCTATCCAAGTCTTAGATCCTACACTTTTTAACAGCCTAGCAAGATTATGAGGTACAACATTCAAATATTTCATAACATGGTATTCATTAATATATGGTCACACTCTCTAATAGGTTGAGATTCACTGTAGTTTGGAAGCCCATGTTCCTAGAGCTTTAGTCAATAGAGGCTCTATTACAATTGGCTCCAACTTGCATGCTAAGAGTGATATAGCTTTGGTACTGTCGTAGATAACTTGCTCCCATCCTGTTTGTCTTTCTGCAATTTCTTAAGCAAAATACATTGCCTCTTGAGCTACAACAATTGAATCCATTTGCTTGTTTTTAAAAACAACTCTGGTTTGGGTTCCCTCTAGTTTCCACATTAAAATACAAACCAATTTTGAGGTATGTGGATACTAAGTTGTGATGAAAATCAAATCAGTTTAGCCAATTGACACTTCACATATAAAGAGGTGATCAACTCTTTCAACCTCATTGTGAATAGAGAGCAGAGGTTGTTTAGTTGGACTCCTTTTTTCTAGATGTATGTTGTAACCTCCTAAGTATTTATTATTTAATTTTAAGTCATTTAGTGTCAGTTGTGTTAATTGTTATGTGTTTGGATTAGGAATAGACATTAATATAGGATACTTAGAAATAGTAAATAATTGTTCAAAGCTACGAATCAATTTATAAACAATATCAAAATGTATTAGGAAAATGATTATCTTATTTTTACGCAATAATTGCTAAACCATTAGTTATCGACCAAAATTAAAAAATGACACATTTTTTCTTATGTTTTGGGTAGCCAAATTTGCATCTTATCCTTTAGTAACTATTTGATTACTTAACCTATATATAAAGGGTTGTAGTTTAAAAAATTCATAGTAAGTTCAAGTGTCTCATAATTCCTTAAACACTCAACTTTATTAAATCTAAATTGATTTTGATTTTGTTTGTTGCTATGCAACCGATAATTCAAAAAGCTACAAACCAAACTTTTTTTTCACCCTTCAGAATCGTTAACCATTATAACTTAACACCAAACATTTTATTTCTATTTATTCTCATAGAAACTTCACTTTTTTTAACTATTTTTTATTCTATTCAAACATTCATTTCATTTATATGTTGAACAACAAGGAGTCATCCTTTCTAAAAATCGAGTTTGTAATTCATGAATGTCGATTAGGGTATCAATTAGTGGGGTTTATATATATATATATATATATATATATATATATATATATATATATATATAGGAGATTGAATAGGTTTATTAAATAGAAATAGACTATTTTTTTTTGAATCTGCTACATCTAGCGATGAAGCTATCCTCCACTTTTCTGCAAGGTATGAAGTAAACCATTTTGGAGAATCTTTCAACTACCACAAAAATTGAATCCTTTCTTCTTTTAGATCGAGGAAGACCTAAAACAAATTTCATAGATATATTAATCCAAGGAGAGTTAGTTATTGGTAAAGGAGTATACAAACCATGAGGTATAACTTTAGATTTAAATTTCTTACAAACAATGCATCTTTCACACAATTTACGTACATTACGTTTCATGTGTAGCCAATAAAAATGTTTATGTAGCATGTCTAACGTCTTTTTGTACTCCAAAATGTCCCGTTAATCCCCTCTCATGTACTTCTTTCATAAGTAAATTCATAACGGAACTTTTTGGCACACATAACCCATTTTCTTTGAAAAAAGATAGTCACTGTGCCTAAAATACCCATTTTGCGCAGCATGCGAACAAAATATATATATATATATATATATATATATATATATATATATATATATATATATATATATATATATATATATATATATATATAACATTTGAGAAAATTCGGGATCATGCTCATACAATTCTTTAATTACTTCAAAACCAATAAACTCAAGAGTAGAGAACAAAACATACCTTCTTGAAAGTGCATCAACAACAACATTGGACTTACCTTTATAATGCTTGATCACATACTGAAATTGCTCAAGAAATTCAACCCACTTGGCATGTCTTTTGTTGAGCTTACCTTGGTTCTTTAAATACTTTAGTGATTCGTGATCACTATGTATTACAAATTCCTTTGGTAAAAGGTGAATGTGCAAACATGAGAAAGGGGGTTGAGTTGTGTTTGTCAAAGTTGATAACTTTTTGCTAATTTGATGAAGGCTGGTTGGTTTTTTATGAATTACTTAGATAAGAAGCAATTGAGTTCGGAGACAGCAAACAATGAAAGCTTAAATAATTTGATTAATTGATTTATCCTGCTTCACAACTAACTTGGCTAATTCCAGTCCCCTCATTCAAAAGACTTTCATCCACTAATTCAAATACCTTGAATACAAAACACCTGACCCTCCAAGTTAGTCTTCTTAAACAGCCTCACAACCTCAGACTTTTGAGGAACAACACCACCTTGACCCTACAAGCCAAGTCTTCTCCTAACAACATGAAAATCCCTAATTGAAGAAGTAACTAAACCACTATTAGGTTGGATACAAAAGATTGGAACTTTAAGTGTTTGCTTCTAACAAAACTGATAATAATAATAATAATAATAATAATAATAATGACTCTCACACTCTAAGAAAAGAACACTTAGAAAATATTTCCCCTTTGAACAAGTGTTTCTCTCTTTGAACTCTAAGATGAATTTCGAATTTGAGCTTGAATTCTTCTACTCTCTTCTAATTTTCGATGCACTTCTTCTTCAGCCATGAGTATCTATTTATAGTTAAAATTTGGGCTTCAATTTAGTCCTTGTTTAATTCTGAATTGTATTTTCTTCAGATTGAGTTTGTCAATTATTCAGATTGATTCTGTTTGTATTTTGTTCATATTGATTTTGTAAATTCTTTAGATTGATTATGTTCATATTTTGTTGTAGATAAATCTTGATCAAATATTCTTTAAATCTTGACCATATTTTCTTTTCAACTAGGTCAGAGATTTTCTTTAATTAGAAGTTTGAATCAAATCTTATTTTAGATTTTTATCAATTAAAATTTTGAATCAAATCTTATTTCATATTTTCTTCAGTTATAACTTTGAATCAAATCTTATTTTAGATTTTATTCAAAAACATGAATCTTCTTTCATATTCTCTGAAGTTCATAAAATATTTTTGTTAACATCAAAACTCTAAATGTAAAACCAACTTGGCTCCAACTTGGCTAATTCAACTCCAGAAGGAGAGAATGATGAGGACATAGAAAACATAGCCAAGGAAGGAAGCATAGAGGTTATTCAAGGTCTTGGAACTCCAATGACAAGAGAAAATTCAAAGAAGGCCGTAAATAGCTTGATAGCTACTTTATTTGAAGCAAGTCCAACTCATAAAGAATTGAATCCCATTATAGTAAATTGTTTAATCTAAATTGAAAAAGTTAAGGAATGAAGATTGCGTCTATGTGTTATCAAACTTTAATATTAGTTTTAATTAAAGTAGTAGACTAAATTTGTAAGAAAGTTTGAGTCTAATTGTAAAAGATTTAGTTGGGCTAAATTTAGAGAACTTGTAAGGTGGTGCCACTATAAAAGGCAAACATCTAGCTTATGCAAAATAGATTTTGAACATATCATTATTTTATGAGGCTTTGCTCTCACGAGTTTTTGAAAAATATTCACTTTGAATTTATCAAGGTTGGTTATCTTTGTGGCGTTCTTTTCATCCTATCAATCCCTAGATTGTGGCGCCATTTCGTTCTTGGTTCATTTGCTGAATTATAATTGTCAATTTCCTTTACATCAAACCCTAATACACAAATTTTACCAGTTTTCATGTTCAGTAACTTGCTCTCATATCTCACATTTTACATAGTCTCTTTTGGTGATTCAATAACCTAATTTGCATTTTAGAACGTCTTCTTTCACTTCGTTTTGGAATCGCTCGATTATGAATTTTGTAGCTTCAGTTATCGTGTTCTCTAACAAAATATGATTTTGGCTCCAATTTATAAGTTTTCAACCTATAACGACCCTAAAAGTTATTAATGACAAAGAACATCATATCACCGTATCTTATGATGTGTCACCTTTTATTTAAATTATGAAAATTGGTGATGTTATGTTGATACTTGATGTTTGCTACGATTAGTACATGTGATGATTGTTGAGACAAAATCTCTCTCAAAGGTTTTAATGATAACAAAAATATTTCACATATTATGATTATGTTTGTTATCTAACATGTGATCTTGAGTGTATTAAATTTAGAAAACAGGTTCCTCACCTCCTTTATCAAATCAAGTGTATTTTACACATTTTAACATGTCCTCTACGTTAGAGGATAAACAAGTGGAGGATGAAATTGTAACCTCTAAGATAGAGGACAAACAATATTGAAGAGAGGATGAATGTACGTCATAAATTAAAAGAAGATGAATCTATGTCAAAAGACAAGCAATGCTAAAGTTTAAGGATGACTTCATGACCTCTATGTTAGAGGATAAATGAAATAGAAAAGAGGATGAACAAAGTAGAAAAGAGGATGAATTCATGTAATTTATTTCATCCTCTCACATGGGAAATAGGTAAAAGTACAAGAGCACAAAAAACAATGTCCTTGATTGATAAAACAATACACTACAATTGTTGGGAAAAGGAAAAGTCAAAAAGCACAAGTCATATCACAAATGAAAGCTTTATCCTCCTACAACTCAAACATGAGGATAAAGGCTAAATGACAGCTTTGCAAATAAAGACAAGTCCAAGGAAACTTAGCAAAGCCTCTAACAGCTATATTTTGCTAACCCATATGTTTGAATCTCAAAAGGCAAAAGTACAAGTCATGTCCTAATTTATAGAAGCTCTATTCTCTATCAGAAGATGAACGATAAGAGGATAAATCTTTATGGAAGACAATATACTTTATGACTGAAACACTAATCCAAGTCAACAAATTAAGTGAAGATAACATTCTGGACAAATACCATAAAGAAACAAAGTCATCAGCACCAGAGGATGAACAATAGATGATGAATGACTGCCTCTTTGTCCTCCTACATTGGAAATGACTAAAAGTACCAAAGTACAAAAGGTTGCACTTGTCACATAAAGTAAGATTACATATCTTGGAAAAGAAAAAAAGGGAAAAAGCACATTCCAGTTGTCAAGCTTTTAAAGGTCTAACCTCCAAGACAACTTCGTGAAAATCAACCTCCTAAGTATGAGGCTGAATGAGGACAGATTCAATGGCGTTTTTGCAATTCAAGACAAACTTCAAGGAGCATTTCAACTTGAGATAACGATTATAAAGAACAATTTTCTTGAAGAAAAAGTTTCCTTATCTCTATAAAATGAAGGTTGCTCTTCTTCATTCAATACACACAACTAAGCATAAAAAGAAAAAGTCTAAGGCTATCAAGAGCATTTTTATCCTCTCATCATACTTTCTATAATCTTACACTAGATCTCTGAAATATCTTTCTAGAAAGTGTGAACAAAGAGAAACAACCCAAACTACATCATATCATCTTGTAATTTCCAAATGAGATACACTTGAGAGAAGTTGAAATCTGAGAGAAAAGATTGTAAGCTTGGTGAAGCTCTAAAATACACAAATTGTAACCAACCTCAGTGAGAGGTTAATAGTTTTAGATACTTAGTGAAATCTCACAAGTGTGTGAGGACTGGACGTAGCCTTCATTGGGTGAACCAATATAAATTTGTGTGTGTCATTATCCTCTCTCTATCTCTTTATCATTTGGTAATCAACTAAACCTCTACGCTTTAAATTTACAACCTCTGATATTCATCCTCTCGAAGAGGGTAAAACTTTAAAACTCAAAAGAATTCTTAAAACCACAAATATCTCTATTCTACCCCCCCTTCTAGTGATATTCTAGATACTTCAATGATATGTGTTACTAAATTTTGTGCTACATATGTGTATATGCCTGGTGATAACGAATGATAATTAATGTTTTGGATATCTCTATTTTGATGAAAATGAATTATGTTATGTTTTCTATTATAATAACTTATTTGACTTAGTGTCTAATCGACAAGTCTATAGAAAAAGGGATTAATTGATTAAGATTAATTGAATGGTGGCAAAAGACAATCGATTAGTTTAAGTTAAGACACTACAAGAAAAAATTTCTATACCTACGAACCTTATTTCGTGAGTAAATTATTAATTACCCACGGAAACACCGTAAGTAAATTCCTTATTTTGAAAAAAAAATTTTTTGACACTATACCACAGTTAGTCCATGGGTAATGTTAAAAATAATCTGTGGGTAATGTTAAAAAAAATGCAACTGAACTTAATTTTTCAAAATATTTTCGTATTTTATGTTTCCACGGATGTCCGTGGGTAAATTTAATATGTAATTTTTTTTTTAAAATTGTTTAATTTTTTAAAACTGATAAAATAAAAAAAATAAAAACATAATCACATAAGTTACACTTCGACCTTAACCTTACCTACCTCAACCTCAACCTTACCTTACCTACCGTTACACCTCGCCGCCACCAAACCTCAACCTTACCTACCGTTACACCTCCCCGATATCGACACAACTTTGCCGTCTTCATAACTCTCGCGTACGAGCTTCAGCGCCGTTCTCGCGACGTCTTCAGCGCCGTTCTTGCAACCTTCGGTGCCATTTTCGACCTTCTCTTCAGTGCCGTTCGGTTTCTTATATCTTCGATTAGGTTAGTTTCCATTGCTATGATTTTATATTTGTTAGAATCTCAAGAAATTTGAATGTGATCTACTGTGAGCTTTGTGTTGTGAGCTTTGTGAGCTTTGTTCAGCGTTTTGTTGTGAGCTTTGTTGATTCTTCTGATTTAGGGTTTTTCTTCTGATTTAGTGTTTTTGTGTGTTGTTAATAATGTACTTCTGATTTAGTGTTATAGTGTTTTAGTGTTTTAGAATTACCTGGTTTTGCAGTAGTTCATTTAAATATCCCATCTTTTAATTGCTAGATCACAAACATGCGTCATGGTGTCTGAGACTGACTTCTATTATTTTGGAAAGCATTTGCTCCTTATTCTCTTATGATGAACTATTGACTTCCAATATTTCACATTTCTAAAGCTTGGAGCACAACATTGTTTATTTATTTATCTATTTATTTATGTGCAAGTTTTCTTCATCTGGGCAGGACATACAAGCATTGATTCACAAAATAAACAAGTCTATAGTGGCTCCACTTCCAACTATGTATTCTGGTGCTTTGTGAGTCCTTTGTTCCATGATAATCTTATGTTATTTTTGAATTATCTTCCTTTTTCCTGCTATATTCAATTGATATATTAGTGCCCTTACCTACTAAATTCGAAAAGGATCAATGGTTGGCTTATGTGAGCTTGAATACATATTCACCAAATTAGCAATGACCATCTTATCCATTCTTTCATTGTTTATCAAACCTGCATCAGATTTTATGTCTTCCTTGATATGCTTCTAAGTTTTATTGTGGATGTTCTGACATGATCTGAAAAGTTGAATAAGTTTTAGGCTATACAAAATACTCATGTTTAATTTAAATAGAAAGGCATTTCACATACTCATGATTTAGTAATTCTTGTGATATATCCATCAACATAATGGTTAAGCAAAATTCTGATTTTGTGATTCTTCTGATTTTGTGTCATGTTAATGAAGCCAAATTCAACCTGCTTACTAACTGCAAGGAATCCAGGTCCTTCTTTGAGTTTAACAACCTTAACTCACCCAGCTGATCTCTTCAGGTTTGTATTCCTGTCTCCATTTTAATTTGGTGCTATTTTGTTGTGTGCTGCTCGTTTAGATTAAGCTTGAAATCACAGTTTATAACTTGTTGCTTTTTTCTACTAATAAGCCATTTAAACCCAATTTCTTTCTATGGACAGAAGGTTCAATGTCTTGCAATGCAACCATTTTATTACCAATTGAATAAGTTTTACGGAAAGTGTACCTGTTAGTTTTTTGCAATTATTTACTGCAGTTTGCACCATGTGCTTGTTAGCATAAACTTGAGATAAACAAGATTAACAAAATTATGGATGTTCTGACATGATCTGAAAAGTTGAATAAGTTTTAGGCTATACAAAATACTCATGTTCAATTTAAATAGAAAGGCATTTCACATACTCATGATTTAGTGATTCTTGTGATATATCCATCAACATAATGGTTAAGCAAAATTCTGATTTTGTGATTCTTCTGATTTTGTGTCATGTTAATGAAGCCAAATTCAACCTGCTTACTAACTGCAAGGAATCCAGGTCCTTCTTTGAGTTTAACAACCTTAACTCACCCAACTGATCTCTTCAGGTTTGTATTCCTGTCTCCATTTTAATTTGGTGTTATTTTGTTGTCTGTTGCTCGTTTAGATTAAGCTTGAAATCACAGTTTATAACTTGTTGCTTTTTTCTACTAATAAGCCATTTAAACCCAATTTCTTTCTATGGACATAAGGTTCAATGTCTTGCAATGCAACCATTTTATTACCAATTGAATAAGTTTTACGGAAAATGTACCTGTTAGTTTTTTGCAATTATTTACTGCAGTTTGCACCATGTGCTTGTTAGCATAAACTTGAGATAAACAAGATTAACAAAATTATGGATGTTCTGACATGATCTGAAAAGTTGAATAAGTTTTAGGCTATACAAAATACTCATGTTCAATTTAAATAGAAAGGCATTTCACATACTCATGATTTAGTGATTCTTGTGATATATCCATCAACATAATGGTTAAGCAAAATTCTGATTTTGTGATTCTTCTGATTTTGTGTCATGTTAATGAAGCCAAATTCAACCTGCTTACTAACTGCAAGGAATCCAGGTCCTTCTTTGAGTTTAACAACCTTAACTCACCCAACTGATCTCTTCAGGTTTGTATTCCTGTCTCCATTTTAATTTGGTGTTATTTTGTTGTCTGTTGCTCGTTTAGATTAAGCTTGAAATCACAGTTTATAACTTGTTGCTTTTTTCTACTAATAAGCCATTTAAACCCAATTTCTTTCTATGGACAGAAGGTTCAATGTCTTGCAATGCAACCATTTTATTACCAATTGAATAAGTTTTACGGAAAGTGTACCTGTTAGTTTTTTGCAATTATTTACTGCAGTTTGCACCATGTGCTTGTTAGCATAAACTTGAGATAAACAAGATTAACAAAATTATGGATGTTCTGACATGATCTGAAAAGTTGAATAAGTTTTAGGCTATACAAAATACTCATGTTCAATTTAAATAGAAAGGCATTTCACTGTATTATCTCCTATCACATATTATCTATAAATGTAATAACTAGAAACACCAGTAGCTTTTATCTCAGTCTCATTGCATCCATAACAAACGATACTCTTCTTGTCAGATTCTTCCTTTCCTTTGTTGTTATGTTTCTTCTTGAAGCTTCTCCTCTTCCTGTTTTCCCAGATCTTAACCATCTGTTTGGTTAAGTAAGCCATATCATCACAGTCACTGTCGCTATCCTCTGATTCTGATGCTGCCCTTGCAGCTTTCTTCTGTTTCGACTTCAGGGCCAGATTCTTCTTCTTTGGTTCATCTGCTTCTAGTTCTATCATGAGACCTGAGTGAGCTGATCAGATCTTCAAGTTTTAAGATATTCAAATCTTTGGCTTGCTGAACTGCAGTAACCATTAGTCTCCACTTGGTTGGTAAACTTCTAAGAATCTTCTTGACATGATCTGTTGTTGTGTAGCTTTTCTTCAAGACCTTCAGTCTAGATATCAAAGTCTGGAATCTACAGATCATTTCATCAATGTCTTCATCATCTTCCATCTTGAACATCTCATATTGTTTGACCAGTATGTTAGCCCTTGCTTCTTGAACCTACTGGCTTCCTTCATAGGTCAGAACCAGACTGCCGAATATGCTCTTTGCTGTTTCTTTATATGTGCATCTGTCAAATTCTTTGAATGTGATGGCACTGATCATGATGTTTCTGGACTTGTGATGCAGCTTGTATAATTTGCTCTGATCTGGTTTCATATCTTCCATGTCTAGTTCTTTAGTTGGATCTCCTGGAACAGTAGGTGCAGTATATCCTTTGACTACCAGCTTCCATAATTCAGTATCTTGAGATATGAAGAAACTTATCATTATGTCCTTCCAATACTCAAACCTTTCTCCATCAAACAGTGGTGTTCTATTGATGTTGCCTCCCAGTTCTTCTGACATGTTGAACCCTTGAACCTTTCCTCAAACACTGTTAAGTGCTTAGCCTTGAGACCGAGCTCTGATGCCAATTGAAGGTGCAAACACGAGAAAGGGAGGTTGAATTGTGTTTGACTAACTTGAATACTTTTTCTGTTTTTGCAGTTTTAAAACAAAACTTGATGTATGAAGAAAACAGAGTTAGCAGCGGATATAAAGTAAAAATAAAAACACATAATTTTATACTGGTTCACCGTTAACGAGGCTACGTCCAGTCCCTTCACCTTAAAGGATTTCACTAATTCAAACCTTGAATTACAACAGTTCCACTGACCCTCCAAGTCAGTCTTCTCAAATAGTTTAACAATCCTAGACTCTTGAGGAATACAGCACCTTGACTTCCTAAGTCAAGTCTTCTCCTACCAATCTAACAACCCCAGATTGTAGAAGGAATTACAATGCCTTGAATCTAATTGCCAAGTAATTTGCTACCCCTTCTGTCTCCCTCAGATTGTAGAATCTACTTCAACAACTTAGATCTAACACAAGGGAAAGAAAATAACACGAGTGCTTGCTTCTGGAAAGCTGGAACTCACAATTAACCTCACTGAAAACTTGAGTGTTTTCTTTGGAAGTGTATGACTCTTTTGTGATTTTCGATGCTAAGTATTCTGCCTTGAGCCTCCTTTTATAGATGCATATTAGGGCCTTTTCCAAGCTTAATTTCGAGCAGTATCTTGCTGGATTCTCTTGCAAAAATATCTTGACCAATCGGGCTTCACTTAAATAAAAAAACATATCTTTTTAAGCTTCAGATTTGCTTTCAAAATTAACTGGCCAATCATGTCTTTAGTTTCTTCCCGCCAACAGCTTCTGAACTCCCATACGACTTCACTTTATTTTTGTAACAAATCCTTTTAATACTTTGATCAAAATAAATTAAATCTCCACCGTTAATCCTCATGATTAAATCTGGACCATTTGATCTTCTGCGCTAGTCCACATCTGGACCATACTCAGTGATCTGTTGTGATCCTCTGATTTTGGCCAACCCTGGACCACACTTTCTGATCTTCTTCTCTCGGCCAATGTTGGTCTAGCAAACTGATCTGTTGTGATCCTCTGATCTTGGCCAATGCTGGACCATACATTCTGACCTTATGATTTCGGCCAACACTGGGCCATGGTCTGATCTTCTGATCTGGACTTAGTTTCATACCCTAAACCATGCTATCTTCTGGTATGGGTCAAATCTGGAATGATTCTCTTGTTCTGGACCCATTAACTTATCCTCTGATTAAGTCTGGATCAAGTCTGGGCTATTTATTATTTCACTGTCAGGCCATCTTCTGGTCAGAATAACTTCTGGAATAAATTTGACATTTGATTCCTTCTGGTCTGGATCAAGTCTCCCTCTGGCAGGCTTCCTTCTGGTCTGGTCCAAGTCTCCTTCTGACTTTGCTTCCTTCTGATCTGGGCCAGCAAAGATATCCTCTAGTAATTTCAGGATGCAATCTCTGGTACCTTCTGGATGCATTATCTGGTGTCTTCATTTGTGCCTCTGGAAACTTCATCTTCTGGTGGTATTTAATGTAATAATTCAAGGTACAAAATAAGATTACATGGAGTGCTTTTGTAAACATCAAAATCCTAAGTACTTAGAACCAACTTCGTTTCAACAATATGGTGATGCTGAAAATCTGTTTTGCAAACTGTCCATGAGAACCAGGGAAACTATACAAAGTATATTTTCTTCCAATTTTGATGATCAAATCAAAATCCAAAATTCTACATAAACAAATTTTTTGATTATTTATTGGGGAATTACTGTTAGATCATAATAATATATGTTATGTGTATTGTTGTTGTTTTGTATTGCTGTTTTTCTGTGTATTGCTGTTGTTTTGTTATATATTGGTATAAATTTCAATTTAATAGGATTTTGCTATCCAATTTGATATGCAAAATTACATTTTGTTAATCAGTTCATCGCTCCTCCGTTATTTGTTTGTCCTTCAAAATATGGATGGCTACCACCCATATCGTAGTTGGGTATATGATAGACTTTATGTTCAACGAGGGGGGTTGAAACCAGCCTTCGCAAAAGGTGTTGAAGAGTTTATAACGAAGGAAATAAGTCGAAATCAGTTTGTAAAAGATGGTGGCATTAGATGTCCTTGTCACAATTTCATGTGTAGCGGTTAATGCAGAAGCTCGCTTAGACATGTGGGTCCAATCAGTTGGGGGAAAGAATAAAGGGCGTATTTATGGTGCTGGAGATAGATCCTCCCTTTATAGACCAGGTGTCGCAAGTCTGGTTCCAGATTCTCGTCCATTTAGAGGTTGCACCAATGTCTTGTCTCAGCACTCTAACGAGATAACTGCATAAATAGCAGCATTTAAGGAGCGAGCAAAAGCAGCTGAACAAGAGGCACGAAAGGAGCTAAGGAAAGCAGAGCAACGTCGACAAGAGGAGCTAAGGAAAGTAGTGCAACGTCGACAAGAAGAGATTCAAAAAACAGAGCAGCGCACTACAGAGTTCCAGATGCAGCTAGCAACATTGGCAAAAAGTGTTGCTTCCATACATGCCGAGTCCTCTCGTCGTCGTCGTCATCCAAATTATGAAGAGGATGATGGCGTCGAGTAGTAATACTGATTTCAGTGTTAGTTTTATTTAGAAGTTATGACTACATATTTTGCTTAGACTTGTTGGCATTATCGATATATATTCTTACGATAGTGTCGTTATGTGTATTTTTACACTTATGGTAGTGACAATGTGCTTATTTTGAGACTTGTGGTAGTCACGATGTGTATTTTGAAAACACTATTTATATAAAACTTCACTTTATTTTGACAATGATGTTTTAATATGCTTACAATTTATTTTAAAATACATTTAAAAAAAATACAGGAATCAGTAGGATACAAAATAGAATGTATATCATATTTTCATCACCCACAAACATTCTATGAGTAAATGATAATTTACCCACGGAAAATCTGTGAGTAATTTTACCTACAGAAAATCAGTTACTCATATTTCCCACAGAAAATCTGTGGGTAAATTACCCACGGACATTCCTTAAGTAACCATATTCTACTGATTGTCCGTGGGTAAATATTTACCTACGAGCGAAATAGCTACGGACCCGTGTTCGTGGGTAATTTTAGGTTACCTACGGACTTGCCGTGGGTAAAGATAAAATATGTCGTAGGTAATAACACTTTTTCTTGTAGTGAGTTAAGATAACTAATTAAATGATATGTTTTTAACTTAGTAAGGTTAACTACTGTTGATATTGCTTGATCTGTTGATGATGAATGATAATTTGCTGTAGTAAGATTATTCGCAAATATGGAATGAGTGTGGTTGTCGATGTTTGTTGTCATAAATGATGTCTTATATATTGTTGTGACCTAAAATTTTAAATGCTTCTCGAATTCAATGAAGTCGCCACCAAAATTTATTTAAAATAGAGAAAACATTGGGAAACCCTTAAATAGAAAATTGGTCTTTGAAACCAAATTTTGAGTTCGAGAGTCGATTATGCGTAGGGAATGTTCTTTCGTTGAGATTTGCCAAACAATTGGACCATTCCTTTTTGCTCTTAGTTCTTAACTGATGTATGTCTTGGAAAACATGTTTGACGAACCAAAGATAGAGTATTGGCGAGCAGCAATGGATTAGGCCCCCCCTTTCTCATGACAGAAGTCGAGCGTGCAGTAAATGTCAGCCAGAACTGCCAGTATTAGGTTCTCCCCTATATGCTTGTGGGCCAAAATGACGTCTATCACCGTAAAATCCACAAAGTCCTTAATGCTTGGAAATATAACAATTCCATATATAATTAAGGCGAGCACATCCGTGAAAGTGTCTCATTTTCCGTCTCTCACTAAGTTTACCACTTTCTCTTCAAGATATTTTCTTGGGAACCCCATCAAATCATCTTTGTTGGTTCTATTTTCTTCTATTTCCTTTATAGGGATATCAACTGTTTCAACCATTGTTTTCAGTGAGGGGTAGTGTTCCATGTATAGGTAAGGTTGGCTCCCTTCATCAGATATCCCATTATTCGTTAGAACTCCTCCAACGTTGGGGCCAACTGAAAGTCCCTAAAGGTGAAACACCTGAAAGAAGAGTCATAGAATTGGACCAACGTTGTAAGGGCATCCACTTGCACATTAACTTCAAGTAAATCTAGAATTTTGTTAAATTTCCCCATAAAGATTACACATTGTACTTTTTTCAACTTCCGAGCAATATTCTTAAGCTTGCTTACATCTAGTTTGAGAACCCTTCATAACAAGGTCTTTCTTAATGCCAGAATGTTTGAGCCAACATTTGATCTCATGTTTCCTGCAGTTAATGTTATTCACAACAAGTCTTAATTTTCATGGTTCTAAAAATGATATGATAATGATTTTCTTCAAAAGTGACCATGATAAAGAATATGATGGAAAAAATGACGATAAGAGAGTGAAAAAAAGCTTGGGTATACTAGAGGGTAAAAGTGAACATGGCATAGGTTAGGGTTTTTATTCATATGTACATGTGACTTACATGATTCTTTTCTTTCTATGTTTTTTTCATGTGAACCTTGGCTATGGGCAGCTCTATAGTTCTAAATTGATTCCTAGAGCACACAACTCAATTCTAAAATATTAAACCAATTAATAAGTAAACAATTAAAATAGAAATATTCTAGAAAATGTCAACTTTAGGTGAGACTTCCACGACAACCAAACATGATGTATATCTAGAAAATTATCATTACATACTCTCTAAATTATGTTAGGTTGCACTCAGCCCGGGTATAGAGTTCACACTTCACAATAAGTGTGTGAATCATGTTAGGGTAGTGTGTAGAAAATTAAATAAAATAAAAAATCACCATAATGAAAATAAATTAACATAGACATATATAATTATATTCACATAATAACAAAAAAATTAAACAAGAGGGGAAATATAAATAAAATAATAAATAATTATATACAATTAATTAAATTGGGTTTGACTCTCAAAAGTCCTTAATGGAGTCGTCAGTTGTTACATCTGGTTTGTCCGCAAAAAAGGAGTCGCCACCAATTTTATTTTTTAAAAAAGAAAAATTTGATAACCTAAAATAAAGATCTTAAATCCAAAAAACAGATTCGGAAGTCGAGTACGAGTAGGGAAAATAATATTACTCTACATCGTCCTTAAAACGGTTACCTTATAATTAATTGTATACAAATTATTTATTTATTTATTTAATTATTTATTTTACCCTAAAAGAATAATAAAAAAGGAAAATAAATTAATTACATTAATAAAAGAAACAAAATATATTTTTATTAATTTGGTTGGACAACGGGAAGACTTTACTCCAATGTATCCCTAGGTGCAATAGAGAAATCAAAACACACGTAGTTCTTGGGTAGAAAATATTTATGTGTAGTCTGATTTTATTATTACTTGATTTTAATTATTTTATTATTATAATTATTATATATGTATCCAAAAAAAGGTAATAATAATAATAATAATAATAATAATAATAATAATAATAATAATAATAACAACAACAACGAAAAAGAGATGAGATGTATGTTCACATATTGTCTCTTTTTGAAAAATGAAAGCTTAGCATATGAGTTCATTTTTGCAAAAAAAAGAAAATTAAACTGCATTTATTTAAAAGGACGCAATACAAAGAAGCTAATTAGAAGAAAATTAGAGAAAGATAAGAAAATCCATACCTTTTATCAAGTTCAGATTCTCTGCTCTCCCTATTTTTGTCTATTATTCTCTCTTTGTTTACTTAGTTGTGCTCTCCCACTCTCTTTCTCCTCTTGGTGCGAATTATTTATAGACTTTTTGAGTGTAGGTTACAAAAGAATGAAATAATTGCGAATTGATCACCATTTTTATTACTGTTACTCCATTTATTTCCGGTTTCTTTTCATTCAATTGATTTTTATTACTATTGATCCATTTCTTTTCGGTTTTTTTTTCATTTAGTTGATCACCATTATACTGATTTTTATTACCATCAATCCATTTCTTTTCGTTTTTTTTTTCATTCAATTATATACGTTTTTTTTTATGTTTTAGAAAAGAGTGAAATGTATGAATAGGAATTACAGGAAAATAGGAACCAAAAGCACCCATGATTTTCTAAAGTTTAAAGCCTTAATTATTTATTTATATTTTTATCATTATATTTTTTTATTTCATTTTTTATATTTTTTTTATAAAAAGTCTAAAAATAGCGCACAAAATTAGGTGTCAACATTTGGCAACCCTATTTTGTTGCGACCTAGGAGTAGGAATGGCAATAGGTGGGGTTTGGGAAGGGTAGTATAGTACCCATCCCCGTACCCGCATTTTAAAACAATACCCGTGTTTATTTTTTAGAAGGATCCGAAAATTATGAAATGGAATACCTAAATTCATTGATTTGCTTGGAATAAAAAGGAGAGGCAGAGAGACATGAGATAATAGAGAGTGATAGAGATAGTAGATAAAGATTGGAGGGGAGATAAAGATGCATAACAGAGTAGAGGGACATATATGTATTTAGAAAAATCATATATTTATAAAATATTTTTTCAAACAAACATGTTTTCTTGAAAATCATTTTTATGTCCTTTATGGTAATTTTTAGTTTTAAAAAAATCATTTTTATAAAATTATATACAAACATGTTAAAAATCATTTTACAAATACATAATACCCGCACCCATACCCGTTTAATTTTGCAGGTGATTATCCGTCTCCATACCCATTATGCGGGTTTTTACCCTACCCATTGCAGGTTTTTTTTGCGGGTACCCACTGGATCCGGGTCTAATTGCCATTCCTACCTAGGAGCTATCACTCAAGAAAAAAACAAACCCCTTTCTTGACGACATCATGTAGTTCAATCAAAGAAGCCATCCTAGTGAGACCAAATGACAAGATGTAAGTCTACCAACTAGAACTAGGTCTCCTCGAAGGAAGTAACTTCACAAAAAACATTAGCCTTAAGGCTCCTAAGAATCTGAGTGACTTCCTTGCCAGATCTTACATGTACATCTAGTACGAGGAGAGGTTGAGCACTATGTGAATTATGAGAGGAAAATAGGGGAAGACTTCGACCATCTATTCCAAGGAAAAGGTCCATCGGGTGAATCTCTATGAAGACATTTACTTAACAGGCACTATGAAGACAAGATCAGAATGGAGAAAGATTTTAAAGGTCCCTTGATGTGATTCAACCAATATACCATATCACTATATCGATAGAACGCATCCTCGAATGATGCATGAATGTTAGATTAAGAGAAAGGGGCGTCCATTTTCCCAAACCAGCGATACCAAGGCCGTTAGTTGACAGGCCCAAATATTGTCGGTTCCACCGTAGCAACAAACATAACTCTGGTGACTATGTCCACTTAGATGCTATAGAAATCTTGATCCAAAGGGAAAAATTGAAACAATACACAATGAGGAAACCAATGGTAGTGCATAAACGACATAATGGCTACCCACGTTCCTAGAGAACAGGAGACACCAACGATTCACCCTGACCAAATAAGGATAAAGAGAGTCTCTAGATGAACTCTCTGATGCCATGACTGGTTGTGATAACAACTCCCTTTTTAAATTTCTAATCACTCCTTAATCGTCTCATGAGGTATAACACTTTTTTCTTCTGGTACGACCTAGTCATTTACTTTACAAAATTATTTTCAAAAACAACCAGTGAATGAGTGTCACACCACTCGCAGGTTGTGACTACATCGATTTTTGGTACGACCTTGTTGGCTCAACATTTCCAAGATAATCAAATAAAAATATCAATAGATTTATCATACCCTCATTTCATGATTAAATATACATTATCTCACAAATGCACAATCAACCATCATTTCATCCACAATCGTCTATCCTAAGGTGATGTAAATTCATATATTAACATATAATCAAATGCCAATTCAACATATCACAACAATAGTCACAAATAACATATAATCATTTATCACACAGTGTAGATAATTCATAACAAGAGTATAACAAACATCATAAAGTATAATTATTAATCATTCTAAGTGATGGGTAATTAACCACAACCTACGTTTATCCAATGTTACTATGAAGAGTCACTAATTGAATGTTAGTCGTGTTAACTACACATATCTAGTGAAGTTTATAGGAACCTCACTAATACTAACAATATAGCTTTACTCTAATCGTTCTAGTGAGTACAAAATCTTTCCCTCACATTTTGATGAGCTACAACACTTCTAATAATGACTAACAACGACCAACAACACCACACAATCTCAATCGAGTGTCCAAAGTACCTAAACACAGACAACCATAACCGACATGTCTCAGCGTCATTTTTTTGCCTCAGATAAATATGCAAGAATAAACTAACAACCTAAGAATATTTGAGAGTCATTAGTGTATACTTAACACTACCCAACAAGTATCGATATGCTCCGATGAGTTGACGATACTCCTGTTTATGCCGGAATGACCTCTGTTTCGAAAGGAGCACAAAAACATCAATGAATTATGATTAAGACATGCTTAAGATTGATATGCAAAGAAAATAGTAGCACAACATATTGGTGTTGATGTTACCCTACCTAAATGATTGTAAAAAATCAAAATCAAATCCTCTACTTGCATTGTAACGTCAACAACACAGCAACAATATAGTTGACTTTGAGTTAGACCGAACAAATGAAGTTCAATATGGTGGAAACGGTAGACAAATATTCTGATTGTGGTGGAGCAAAATTTCTGTAAGGGGAGCTAAGAAATGGTGATGAAAATGAGAGAGATGTGTCACCTATTTATAGGTGTTGATTATGCCAAATTTGTTATGCGAATTTAATTTTGGTTAGCAAATTTCTCTAAAGTTTGACATGTGGTAATGCATAACTCTGTCTTGAAATTGAAATGACAAAGTTGATCCCAGAAATGAGGGTTTGAATTGCGATTCCTTTTTCAAAATTAATTTTTGTATTATGTTAACTCAAGTTTGATCTTGGTTTGATAAACAATAAAGGCAGAATGTTCTTCTGTTTCTGATTCATCAGAATCATCCCAGGTAACCATCATGGATTTTTTCTTGAATGAAAACTTTTTTGGTGTTATTTTGTTTGAGGGACATTTAGTTTTGTAATGTTCTAGTTTATTGCATCCAAAGCATGTGATCTGACTTTTGTCTACTTCTATTTTAAGGTTTTCCTTTTTATTAGGAATACCTCTTTTGATTTGATCTATTCTCTTCATCATCCTTTGGATTTTTCTTGTAAAAGCACTATTTATTCATCAGCATCTTCTTGGTTGTCTTCTGATTCTTCTTTATCATTTGATTGTGGTGACATGTTTTGAGAATTTTGAGATGCTTTTAAGGCTATTACTTTGCCTTTCTTTACTGGTTTATCCTCCTGCAGTAGCACTTCATGTTCTCGTAAGGTTCCAATGAGCTCTTTCAATTCTAGTACCTCAAGATTCGTGGCTTGACTTATGGCTGTTACCATTGGTCACCATATGATTGGAAGATATCTCATGATTTTTCTTACTGTCTTGTATTGAGTATGCTTTGCCCAAAGAACGCATTTCATTTACTATGGTTGTGAATCTTGAATACATTTCATCAATGGTTTCTCCTTCATTCATTTCAAATAGTTCAACCTTTCGTATGCCAATATATATTCTTGTTTCTTTAACATGACTTGTTCCTTCATGATGAGTTTGTAGTGTATCTCATACCTTTTTTGCAATATCACATTCATTTACTCTTTCACTTTCTTCCCTGCTTAAAGCACAAGATAAAAATAGTTGAGCTTTAAAGTTTAGAAGTACCTTCGCTTTATCTTCAGTTGTCCAATCTGCTTCTTTCTTTTCAGTAGATGTTGGATTGTCTTGATCAACTCTCGGTATAAAGCTTCCATCTATTTTGATGCGCCATATTCTTATGTCTTGTGATTTTAAGAAGAATTGCATTTTACTCTTCCAGAAGTAGTAGTCTGTACCATCAAAAAGTAAGGTGGTTTATTCGAAGATTCTCTTTCAACGATGTTCTTAGCTTTTGACATTGTCTCCTAGATCTTTTCCTCTAACACTTTTTGAGTGTTAATTCTTAGAAATCAAGCTCTGATGCCAATTGAAATGACAATGTTGATCACAAGAAATTGGGGTTTGAATTGTGATTCCTTTTTTAAAATTAATTTATGTATTAAATGTTGTTAAATCAAGATTAACCTTGGTTTGATAAACAATAAAGGTGAAACGTTCTTCATTAGAATATAACAATAAAAACTTCATAACACGGTTAGTGTTAAGTGAGTGAAAAATACAAAGGAGATAAGGAAGAGAGAGTTCACACAACAATATATCCTGGTTCACCCAAAGTGTGTTACGTGCAGTCCTCATAGTTTGTGAGCTTTTTCACTAAAGTGTTCAAACAAGAATGTTCTTGCTTTTCCCACCAATTTTCGAGATCAGTCTTGACCAGTTACAATATTTCACCTTTCAACCTTGAAAGGATTTTCAATGATTACCTTTCAGTCCAGAAAGGATTTTACAAGTCGCCTTTTAAATACAAAAGGATTTCTCCAAAACACTCAAATTATTTCTAATTCTATAGTGTTTGAGTTTCAACAAAATCATTTGAAGAGGATTGATGGATCATCCTTTATTCAACACTTGTTTGAGTTTAATTTTCAGCAATTAGACTCATAGAATAAATCCTTAAATCTAGTGAAGAAGAGCTGAAGCCTTTTCTTGATTCAAGAGCTTATATTTCTCAAGAATGATGATTTAAGTGAATGATTGTTTGCACTTTGAACTGATGATATTTCCTTCGCCTTGAGGTTCTTTTTATAGGCTTCTTGAAGGCTTGTGTCAGCTCATATAGCCATTGGAAGTCAGGCTATTAGGTCTATAGATTAATAGGCACGTGTTGTAATTAAACGAAGAATGTTCATACTTGATCATCAGAATGTTCTTCATTTCTATTTTGGGTAACTGCTTGGATTTTTTCACTTTTGACAACTATTTGTAAATCATGTTTTTTTGTACTTGTGTCAGTGATGCAGCGCCTTATTTGTCCAAGATGTACTTGCTTATCTAACCCATCAATTTTGAAGATTAATTTTGCTATTTACTTTTTATGCATTGCTTTGATTTTGTTGATTCTTTTGACGAATATTTTCAAAATAATCTTGAGTATACAATTTTGTTCCTTTGTGATGAATACTAGTGATTTGCTATGCAGCTTGATGTATTTTCGTAGCCTAGAACAATCTTGATTTCAAGAAGGTTTTGTTCTTTAGTAAACCAGAGCATTCTTGGATTGATGTTGTAAAAGCCAAATCGATCTTCGTTTTTCTATTTTAATAATCAGAACAGCCTTGATATTTCAGATTGATCTGTTTCTTCTAATTTGATCTTTGTTTTGTTTGATGTCTATCTTTGATTAATTCACTCAAAAGGACATGTTAATAATAACACATTTTTAGAAGATTAAATTAACTTTGTTTGATTATCATCAAAATATTAATTTGGGATTTTGCCTCAACAGAAACGTGAGTTCAACACAATTCTGCTTATTGAATTTATTTTTGTTTATTAAAATTTAGCATGAAGCAAATAAGATCCTTTGAGCAAATTTTGTCAGACCTAGTCTCCCTTTTGGTGACTTGTTAAGCAAGTAGGATCCTTTAGGAGCCTTTCTGGATTCTAGTCTCTACGATTCTATGAATACAACAATACTTAAGATCTTAGCATGCAACTTATTTATATGGAAAATGAGGTGTTAATATTAAAAATGAATGCACATTGAGAAGGGAAAGAATGCAAAACTTTAATTATTATTATTATTATTTAATATTATTACTTTGCATATAAGAATGGCATGTCTCATGTATTATTGTGTAGAGACGTTTTTTTTTTACTGATAAATAAACTTTATTTAAATACAACTAAGAGAAAATACAAGTAAATTGATCATGATATCAGATATTCCCTATTCATATTTAATTTTGATATTAAATAGAATGAAATTATATACAAATAGAATGAATTACATTACTAATAACCAATTTTCAATGTCTCTATTACATTGACAATATTATCCACGTGTCTTTCAACAAACTACATCTCTCATATTTATTTATTTATTTTTAATAAAAAATTGTATTCATTACTATTTATGTATCTGGTTTATAAATAGAATGAGATTTACGTTAATTACATTATCAACCAATTTTCAACGCTTCTCACCTTGACAATGTCCACGTGTTATTCAATAAATTACATCTTCCATATTTATTTGTACAAGAAATTACATCTTTCATATTAATTACTATTTATTATTGTTTAAAATCAGATTCAATTTTAAATGTCTCAATAATGATTCAACGTATTTTTCAAAAAACACAAAAAATAATAATGATAAAGACCATCTTAATCTATTTGGTAACAATTTTATTTATTTTTCATTTTAATTTTGATTTTTAATGCCTTAAAATGACTCAAATTATATTTGTTTTAGCAATCATATATTTTACCATATATTTCACCATGATGGTGTTGCCTAATTCGGATTCTTAAATTTAGTAAGATGTTAAATTTGGAAATTATGAATATGACACAATATATGAACTATGTTGATTGAACTTGAATAAAATATTTTTTATGAAAATAGTTTCGAAAACAAATTAATTGATTTTCACATATAACATAAAAATAAAAAAATAAACATATTCCACAATCTATATGCATTCCATGATACGTTTGTCTATCTATAAATATATACACTGTATTTGTCATTTTTCTACATCAACTACAATTTTTAAAGAGTAGTTCTATACCCACAAATACAAAATGACTCTTAAATGTAACAAAAATTAATTTACAGTCCAGTCAAAGAGTCATGAAACATAACCTTTCAAATTATTAGACTATGTTTTATTCAAATTGTTGCATACAATAATCATCTATTTTAACTTGACATGGTTCTTATGGATTTAAGTATAAGCATTATTCTTAATATCATTGTTTTTCTTTTATTATATAAAGATGCAGTTATACGCTTAATTTAGAGTCATGGTGTCCTTTATTTAGTTTCCTTAAAGCCAAGTATAAATGATACAAACATTAAACTTCTATTATTATGTTACTAATGATATTACTTCTTAAACTGGTTTGGTCATTGTGACTTGAGAACTTCTTTTGTGTTGTCAAACCTCCATAATATGTTACTTATGGAGAATATAACCAACGAATTGGCATTGGGCTGAACTGATCAAGAGGTTTCACGTTTTATTTTATGTTTATCCTTGGCAGACAATATTTATAAATTATAATATTATATAGTATGAGACATACCTACAAGAACTTCACCAAATTAATTAATTAATTGAAATATTTAACTCTTAGTCAAAGATTATTGTAGGTAATAATTATTTTCAATAAGTGATAAATTATAAAAAAAATATATAATTAATATATTGACCAAAGAAGATGAAAATATACTATACATAGAGCCGTTAAATTTTCATAAAACTGAGTCTGTAATAGAGGTAAATATTACATATTCTTATAGGAACGAAAGTATTCTTCCTACATATATTTTTAGAAAATCTTCTTCCAACTAGGGGTGGGAATAGGCCAGAGGCCAGACCAGACTCTGAAAGGTCTGAGTCTGGCCTACGATTAATTTTTTAGGCCTAAGCCTGGCCTATGGCCTATCATAGGCTTTTTTTTCGGGCTAGTCTGGCCTTTTTAAAAATTTGGTCTGGCTTGAAAGCGTATTTAAAAGTCTTATTCACATTAAAATATTTAAATGTTATATTTTACATTTTTTTAAATAGGCTAAATTAGAAAGTTTTATATAAGGAAAACTAATAAAATTATAATCAAATCTAATATAATAAAATAATATTAAAATAGCCTAATTGACAGGTTTTAAAATAGGAAACAATAATATTAATAAATAACATTAATAAATAATAAGATATATATATATATATATATATACTTTAAAATAGGAAACTATAATATTAATAAATAATAATAAAAAATAACATTAATAAATAATATATATATATATATATATATATATAGATCGGCTTGTCAGGCCTAATAGGCTTTTATATAAGTCTGAACCTGGCCTATTTAAAAAAATAAGCTTTAAAAATAGTCTGAACCTGACCTTCTTATTAAACAGACCAGGCCAGGCCATAAGTAGGTCAGGTCATAGACCCCTGTCGGACGGCCTAACTTATTTCCATCCCTACTTCCAACATTTATTGTCCCTCTCATTTTGTTTAAGAGCTATCTACAATAGTATAAACATTGAGTAAGAAAACAATAGTATTTATATTTACAAAAAAATTTACATAAATAAACATACGTGACATAATTCATCTAGAAAAGAAGTATACATGACAAAATATTTTATTTTTGGTTTCTCGGGACATAACTTAATAAGGAGAGGGTTAATTTTTCTCAATAATTACAAATTCAAAAATAGCATAAGAAAATGATAATAGGAATAGTCTTTATTTTGATATAGAAAAATATTACAAATTAATAAATTGATACTTTACTATTTATATTTAAGGATGTACGTGGGTTGAGTTTGACTGATTTTGACAAAATTCAATACTCGATCAGATCGATTATTTTTGAGTAGAATTAAGTTTTAAATCCGTATTTTTTTATTTAACCCGAACCGAACCGACCTGATCAAGAAGGAGTTGGTTGAGTGAGCGAGTTGGCGGATTGACCCGCGCCGATTTATACCTCTTTATATTCATAATTAATTAAACTCATTGTGTTAAATCTATATTTATTGTTTTTCATAAAAAAAGTAAAACACACAAGTAGAATATATTATGAAAATTTTCTTAAATATATTTTTTTGTTTTTATTATTCTTTTATATAAATTTTTTTTATAAATAACAAGTCTATAATTATTTAAATGAAATACTAGATCGTAAATTTTGAAAAATAATTAAATGACATTGATTCTCATTGATTACAAATTTCTCTAAGAAAAACGATTACAAATTTCTTCTGATTATTTGAAATAATTTTTAAACGTAATTCCTTCCGTTAATGTGTGGGGCACCCTTTAGTTCAAAATTCAACTTCTAATTTTTTAGTTAATGTTATTAATATTTTGATCTTCAAATTTTTTTTTATTTAATATGTTTTTAAAAAATTGGGGATGGAGAAATTATTACAATTAGTAATATTAAATATTTCTAATTAATACACATCAATTAGAGACATTGGTCAAATAAAATCGGTGATTGTTGATTGATATAATAAATTTAATTCAATTGATACTGTATTAAAGATTATTGATTTCATGTTTCAAATATGTATCATAATTTCTACAAATATTGATTATTGTTTATTTTTTATACAAAAATAAGGGCTTCTTTTAACTATTTAAATTTTATCGAAATATATCTGTTTTTTTTTAATTTCTTATATATATTTTATAATGCACATTTAGCAACATAAGTTCATTTCATTTTATATATTCAAAAAAATTTATCAAAAATTTTACCTGTGTCATACCTTTTTTTGGTAACATTAGAAAAAAGAAAAATAGTTTGTCTAACTACGTCTTTAAAAAGAACATATTCATAGCACCAGCTAAAAGAGCTACTCAAGGAGCTGCTGACAAACTAGAAGGTGACTTGACTTTATTTTATTACAAAAATTCTAAATTCTAAATTCTAAATTCTAAATTCTAAGGTGACTTGACATATTCAATTCTAAATTCTTTTTTTTTTATTACAAAAATTCTAATTCTATATATAGTATAAATAGATAGACCGTCACCCTAAATTTTTTTAATAAACAAAATATAAATAGATAGATAAATGTCACTCTAAATTTCTTTAATAAACAAAATATAAATAGATAGATAAATTTCTGTAAAAAAACAAATAGATACCTTTTTATATTTAAAATTTATCAATTTTTATAGTCAAATTTATTTTACCAATTTTTTATTATGTAATAAATGTTTTTTTTTTAATTTTTTGTAATAAATGTATTGTGTTATATAATTGTCACATATCATGCATCATGTATCATGCATTCGTATATAGTTTTCCCAAAAAATATGTATTGTATACAGCGTAATTAATGTAATTGATTTCAATTATAAATAGTTTAGATTAGATATAGTTTAGATTTAGATTACATTAGATTATTTTCCTTTTTGTAAGTACTAATGTTTTCTCTATTTTAGATCGAACTCCTTCATTCTAATTTTTTTATTCTTTTGAAACTAAGCAAATTAGCTTAGGGTTTTTCTCTTAAATAAAAAACAAAGCTTTGGGTTTCAATTTGCTTTTTCTTTTTAAATGGAACCTCGCGTTGGTAATAAGTTTCAACTCATTAGAAAAATTGGTAGTGGTACGTTTGGGGAGATTTATTTAGGTTGGTTTGTTTTTTTCTCTTGGTTGATTTTTCAACGGATATTTGAAATTTTCCTGTGTTGCTCTTGTTATTGATTATGAGTGTTTTTTTTTTAATTTTTTTGAATTGCAGGTACTAACATCCAAACTAATGAAGAGGTTGCAATTAAGCTTGTAAGTCACGTTGTTGACCAATTGGTTTTTATTTTAATGATATTTAATTTTTTTTTACTCTCACAAAATTGAATCCAAAACATATGTGTAGCTGATTCTACAGTGATCAAAATTGATTTTGATTAAATCGACGACGTCAAATTGATTTTATTTAAAAGTGAGTTAAATATAAAATAATTTATGTTTTGAAATTGAGTCGAACAATAAATTTCAGTAAAAATAAATCACAATTGAACTCAAAAACTACAAATCTTAATTTTAAGATGGAATCAACTTTGGTCAAAAAAAGTTAGAATAAACCTTAAAGACAAAATTCATTCTATTTGATAACACCCAAACATGTTGCAATCAATTTTATACCTTCATAATCAATTTTGGGTCACCATGTGTGCTTCTATACTGGGTGTCTTTGATTGTGTCTTCAGAGCTTGACGTGCATGACTCTGTTATGTGTCAAAGGTGTCATTCACATGAAGTGTGCATTCAATATGCATATGCTTTATGAGAACATTATATAATCTTTCTAGAATACTTTTAGTAAGATAAAAAAAAAAGGAGTTTAATTTGCTGTTTTCTGCTCTTTCTTAATTAGGAAAATGTCAAGACAAAGCATCCTCAGTTGCCGCATGAATCCAAGTTGTACAGAACACTCGAGGGAGGATGTAAAGACTGTTCTAAAATCATTCTCTTTTTATAATTGATATTATTTATAATTTATAAATGTTTCTAACTAAATTTTGGTGTTGGCAGCTGGAATTCCAAAAATGAAATGGTCTGGAGTGGAGGGAGATTACAATGTTCTAGTAATGGATCTGCTTGGACCTAGTCTGGAAGACCTGTTTAACTTCTGTAATAGAAAGCTCTCCCTAAAGACAGTTCTCATGCTTGCTCATCAAATGGTAAGCCTTTTGATACAAAACTCATTCAATTTCCTTTCAATTACCAAAAGAAAATTACAATGAACTATTTCCTTCAAATGATACAAATATGATTAACTAGGGACTCATTTATGTCCTATTTATATAATTGATTGCTACTGACCTATGAATCACGAATACTGACACAGACCATAAACACGGACTTGACACTGACACATCAATACCAATTATAATTTGAAAAAATGAATTAATTGAATATAATCAATGTGTGGGTTTCGTGATAGTGTCCGATACTGACACGTGTTAGACACTAAGACATGCATTCGATCATAAGTGTCGGTAAATTGATGTATGAATTAGTATTTGTTAGCCATTTTAGAAAAACTTGGTTCTGTTTTTCTTGTTTGACAGATCGTTCGTGTTGAGTTTGTTCATTCTAAATCGTTTATCCATCGGGATATCAAACCAGATAATTTCCTCATGGGCTTGGAAATGAGGACAAACCAGGTGACTAATTTGTTTACATGTGGGCTTCTAATGTATTGTTTGTTCATGTTCATGTATTAGGTATTTAATGAATATTGGTCTACATCTAGGTTTACTGTATTGATTTTGGTTTAGCAAAGAAATATAGAGATAGTTCAACACATCAACACATTCCTTACAGGTACGATGATTTAGTTGGTTTGTGAATGTCTTTGATGGCATACTGGAATTGATGACTTAATTTGAAATAATTTCATTCGATAATGATTTCATGTCAAAACTTTGTTTTTCAGGATAAGTTATGATTCTTGTCAATGATATTTCATCCCGATTTTATATAGCCTAGTTTGGCTGTGTTCGGAAATTAATTATAATTTCTAAATATTAATGCATGGTGGTGAAAATTCAACCAATACATTCAAGAGGCAAATAAATGTATCTCGAGATTTAGAAATGTGTGACAATTAATGTCCACTAAGTCATTTATGAATGGAAGTCGCTTTTCTTAATGGAGACACTTGTAAATTAGCGAGATATCTCCAATCTTAGTTGATTATATGGAGAGTTAAGGCAACCACATCTTAGGATGATGATGTAGAGAGCCAAAGGATCATCAATCATGTCACAGTGAGATGAGGGTGTGAGTGATCACTTTATTACGTGTGAAATCTGAGTGTTACTATTCCTTGTATTGTAACTCTTAAGTGGAGCAGTATAGAGTGATACACATATTGAATTGCGTTACATTATTGTAATTTTATTTAAGACAGTGAATAAAATATGTTGAGGTGTTTCCATGGATGTAGGAAAAAGACACCGAACCACGTATAAATAATTGTGTATTTTCTATTTCTTTATGTGCATTTCATCAAAGATTATGTAACATGTGGGTTAATTTTTGGCATGTGCGTTTTTTTCCCCCAACAAGCTGCTTCTGTTTTAGTATTAGTTTATTTGTATGACTTGTCATGTATTTCATTTTGAAACTGCAGGGAAAATAAGAATTTGACTGGAACTGCAAGATATGCTAGCATGAATACCCACCTTGGCATTGGTATATACTATTTCTTGATACTTTATGTTTAATGTGTGGCAAAGTGTTATTATCTAACATATATATATGTTTCTTGGTACTTTTTTATGATCAATACACAGAGCAAAGTCGAAGAGATGATTTAGAGTCTCTTGGTTATGTCTTGATGTACTTTCTAAGAGGAAGGTATTTATTGTTGTCTACCATGCATTGTTTTCTTCTAGTGCTGTATTGAAAACTGTTGGCTTGATTTTCATTTTATATATGCAGTCTTCCTTGGCAAGGACTTCAGGCAGCAACAAGGAAACAAAAGTACGAGAAAATCAAAGAAAAGATTGTTTCTACCTCGATTGAGGTTGGAGGGTTTGTTCTATCATTGGCCCTTGATTACATAATATATACTATATCTTTTTATTAAAAGGAATATGTACTTTGGAAAATTCTATATCAGTGCTTAAAAGTTATCTAAAACTCTAATAACGATCCATGACTATACTTGGAAGTATGAGTTAATTACTCGACGAGTTGAGTTTTGAAGAATACATTCGTTTTCATTTTATTTTATCGAATTGACATCGATCGAGTTATTTTAACGACTATCCTTGGAAGTATAAATTAACTGTCTCACCCTCAAAAACTAAGAAGACTTACCATATACTTTCAAGTAATGTTGTCAATCGTAGTTAGAGATTCGGGTGACTTTTATGCACTGGTCTACAGTAGTATCCGCCTATGAACTATATTTTAAATTGCATTGATGACTTGTTGTATACCAGGCTTTGTGTCGAGGTTATCCATCAGAATTTGCATCATACTTCCATTACTGTCGGTCGTTAAGGTTTGATGATAGGCCAGATTATGCTTACCTCAAAAGAATATTTCGCGACTTGTTTATTCGTGAAGGTTAGAAATTATTCTCATATAAAAAACATACCTTTAGTCTCAATCTTCAAGTTTATTTTGTATTTGCTTGCATGATTTTGCCTTCAAACTATTGCAGCAAATTAACTCATCAATATATTGGCATTTGAACAGGATTCCAGTTTGATTATGTGTATGATTGGGTTATTGTGAAGTATCAGCAATCACAGCTAGCCACTTCTCCTGCACGTGCTATTGTAAGTGATTTTCTTTTCTCTTAATTTTTCTCATTTGGGATATTTGTCATTAGCAATGGATAGAATTCTTATGCTTGTATTTTAGGGGCCTAGTCCTGGAACTAGTTCTGGAATGCCTCCTGTTATGACTAATGCTGATAGACAGACAGGTAATTTCTTTGTTGTCTGTTTATTTTACATGAAATTTAGTTTGGTCAGTACAACGTTGTTAATCGTGGATTGCGGAAATATCAGTTTGTTCAAATTGTTACACAACGGTGCTATAGTGCTATTAACTATAACTGCTATTTGACAATTTTTTCTACTAAATATGTCGTAGAACAATAGCACTAATTCAATTTATCTACTATACTTTAGCACTATTGCGCTATTATAGTATTATTTAACAATACTGAGTCGCAGCATAACTAATTTATTGTTGTTTTCCTTATAATTAATTTGTTTTTTTATTAATTTAATATGCAAGAAAAACAATTCTTTTTTCTAATAGCTTTTCTGTATTTAGCTTCTCGTCTTTCGGATTCTAATTTTTTCCCATTATCTCATAGGAAGGGAAGAAGGACGTCGTCCTGCTCCTCCTGGATTGGTTTTGATAGACTCTTCAAGTCGAAGAATGTCAGGACCAATTTTAAATTCTTCAAATATTTCAAAGCAGCAAAATCCAGTCCCTAGTAATGCTGCTGTTAGTAAGAATGCTATGGTGAGTATTTTGATAGTGCATAATTTCCTTTTTAAAAATGGGATCATTGTTATTTTGTAATCGGAGGTATCATGCAGTTATCAAGCAGTGCCAATGTCTTGGGGGAGTCAAGCGGGTCATCAAGGCGAGTTGCTGTTATTAGTAGCCGCGGTTCGGATAATCTTCATTCTCGCACTACTGAAGCTATCCCCGGAGCAGCACATAGAAATTCAAGTTGGCAAAGAAGTTCACAAATTGGAACTTCAGATCCAAAGAGAGTAGCATCATCTACTAGAAACGGTTCTCATTTCAAGAGTTATGTAACTGCAGTCAAGGGCATTGATAGTTTGAAAATAAAGAATGATGCCCATTAACAATTTCTCACCTTTTTATTTTGTAATTATAAATTTGAGCTAACATGTACTGCAACAGATGCTTATGTTACTAGTGAGCTTTGAAAGAGACGTGGGTCTGAAGGCAAAATTTTTTGCTTCTATTGTTGACTGATTGACTCAGCTGTCATAATGATAAAGCTAAGAACCGTAAAGAAGTTGAACTAAATCAGAGATTGATGATGTAAAGCTTAGGTCTAAATTGGCACACTTATCTTCTGGTGGGAACACCCAAAGTTGAATAATCATTACTTCATTTGTTCTTAATTATATTGCCTTTTTCTCTATACATAATATTAAGAAATTTAAATAATAAATTAATGTTTATTTCATGTGTTATTTTTTAAAAATGTCTTTTATATCAAAATATATTTAACTTCAACTTTTTATTGTTTAAGATAAATTAATAGTGTTAATGAAAGGTTTGTTTGGAAACATATAATAAATAGATTTAGTAAACTAATGGGAAGTTTCCAAGATGTGTGGTGGATATTACTATTGCATTGAGAGGAATACATGTGTATTTCTTGGAAAGTTTGTATCTTGTGAGTTTCCTGTTACACCCGAATTATTCTTTCTCTTTGGTTTTCTTTTGGCTTCAATGCACTTCTAACTTTTATTTTCATTATTTCACTGTATTTATCCCTTATAATTTTAAAATCAGAAATATAGTCTTTGAAATTTTATTAAAAAAATCGGTAAATTGTAAATTTATTTTTGTTGATGTATCATTTGAGTAAAAGCATTCCCAATAATGATGTACCGGTACAACTTTTTCGAAAATCTCATTTTTTTTTCTTTTTAAGTTTTACATTAAGGTTTATTTTTTAATCAATATTTAATTAATAAAATAATAAAATTTTAATCTCCATGTTCATTTTCACAACACATAGCAATTTATAAGCTCATTATTCAACCTATCATATCAGTAATGCCTCATATTCAATTGAAAGAATTTTAAAAAAATTTAAAAGTCAGAGAGATTATATTTTCAAATTTAAAAATAAAAATTAAATTCGTAAATAAATAAAAAATTACAAAATCAAAAGTGTATTTAAACATTTTTCTTATATAATAAATTTGTATCATTTATATTTTAACTTGTAGGAGTCTATGTAATAGTTTTTTTTAACAAAATATCTCTTAAAGACCCTTGACTTAATTTCCTGTCTTTCATCTTTTGTTTCTTTCTTATTTGATTTTTTATTTAATTTTAAATAACGATTTAATTCTTTATGTTTTAAAATATATTGTTTTTCACAAAAATCTAAAAAATTTATCATCTTCAAACAAAACTCAGAAAATTAATAATCATTTTCAACAAAATTCATATTTTCATCAAATTCATAACTTAAATCTTCAAATAAACTCATTTTCATCTCCAACAACAACATCAAATCTATCAAATAAAGAACTCACATTTAAATAGTGCAGCTTATATACTGCACTACAATAATATCTTATTTCCTATTTAAATAGTGCAGATTTTCTATTTTTATAATATGATATGTTCTGTTTTCATTTCTGTAAAATATCTATGTGATTCAAGAAAGAGAATTATTTGTATTCTCTCTATTTATACCAGTTTAGACTGAAGAATAAAATTACAACGGCATTCTACCACTTTTTTCTGCAGCATATATTATACATTCTAGTGTTCCACTTAGAAATTGATAATAGAAACTGTAGCCATAGTAGTAAAGGACTCAAATAATGGACACCCTCTTTTTTCACATAATTTTTTTCTCTCTCAGGTAATGCAATAGTTTCTATCAAATGCCAGTCACAACAAAAAATGCAATTCAAATCTCTCAAAATAGGGAGTAGGAATTCTCATGGAAATAGACTAAACTAGACTAGAGATTCGAAACGAATTTCGTTCAAGGATAGAGTACAATACTCTTCTCCAAGTACTCATTTATGAAAATAAAAAACATGCTTGCAGAAAAATGAAATTACATGCTGATACTACTAGCCATCATTATTCATAGATAGAACTTCGAGAAATTATCTACAGCCAAACCATTTACGCACTTATAGATAAGCTTCAATTATCCGAAACTAATTACTCTTTACTCTAGCACATAACATTGTTAGTGCACTGCTTTCAAAATTGCTTGCATATTGCAGAAGTGCCAAAGCAATTCAGTTAAATAAATACATAGATGAATTAACTTCAAAAGACTCATACATGGAAATGCTTAGCCCATGGGAACCACTGTCAAAGCAGATTATAGTCACCAGAGAAAACATAGAGCAACATATGTACATCAATTTAGCTCTTTAAAAGGAAAAGCTCATCCACATAACTGTTAATGCTGTAATGATACCTCAGTCAAGTTCCCCTTTCCTATTCATCAAATCATGATAGTATAGTAGTACACACATTGGTTGACCAAGAATACAAAATATGAACCAAAAAATCATATTTCCAACCTGGCATGAAGACAATAACAATTATAAAACTTGAAGATAATGAGTATATAATAGATTATTAATAGACAAAATTCTTAAAAAGGACACTTAGGAGACATACCATTGAGTTTCTATATTTATGTTGCAAGTAATTAGTGATCAAGACCAAAGGGACCTAGAAAGAGCGCAAAAACATTCATCATTATCATGTCAAAATCTAAAATACAGAAGATAACATCATTAAGTTTATCAACTATAAATGAAACCGCACAAATTGTCAAGACAACATTTTCCTTCACTTGGCTGTAAAAGAATAGAAACTATATTTTCATTTCCTGTTTGGGTGAAAGTTTATTGTTTTGGGGGGTTCGATTCACAAAAAAAGTAAATTTTGTATTAAAATTAATAATTGAAGCTAAAAAATAGTCAACTTGAATGGACTGCTTAGAAGGCAAATATGGCACTAAGTTTTTACCTGAAACATAATTCCAATAAAAGCCCACAACTTGAACATGTGGCAAGGAACAGCAATGCATAACTACACTCAGATGAAAGAAAAATCATGAGCGTAATTGCCAAAGGTGGGATAAATGAAAGGCCTCATCAAAAACATAATTAAATCAAGTATACGATGTAATAACTACAGAATTACAATAAATAACTCAACTAAAGAAAACAGTATAACTACATTGGCAGAAACTAGAATATATAACAGTTTGCGGAATGCCATATAAGAATCCATCTTTAAGATATCAACTGTATTATCATTCATCAGTATCATCTTTCGGGTATGATGTTAACTATTGTCTTGACATTTATATTGGATTTCCTAGATCTTCTATGATAGAGCTTCTCATGGATTAGATATCCCAAAGGGGAAAATTGAAGGCATTAATAGTTAATGAGCCTTCTCAATACGATGATGAATTTGAGGAAAGTAGAGGACAAAGTTGGCGAGAGTTAATTTTTTTTTCTCACCTGGCTTAGGTTAATGTCCCCCCAAGTTTTTGTTCTTTTTCCTTTACTTTAATATATTTTTAGCTTATAAAAATAAAAATAAAAATCTGGGTGGCCTTTAAACTTTGTTGAGTCCTTTGATACCCATATTCTTGATTTTGATTGGTAAGCCAAAATCAGATCCAAACTTGCTTTGGGCAATGATAATTATAAATTTAATAGTAATATGCATCATAGGGCAAAAAATTTCAATGTTATAGAAATTAGCGACCCTAACCTTCACCATAATCTTATTTAAATAGTCTCATGCTAGAGTTTGACCGCCCTTTCTTATTCAAGGAATGTACATGTTTAACACATTTACTTCATTTTCCCAGTAATATGAAAATTTGTCTTTTTGTCGATGTGCAACATCTAAAACCTTATAAAGGCACATTTTTAGCCTCCTTTATTATCTTAGTTTTTTTGTTCCAGCCACAAATCTTCTCTTGCATTTGAGCCTTTGGGGGAGGAGGTGATAGGATTATTTAGTTTGTTATTTCATTTAGAATATTTATTTTGTAATTCAATGATTTTGATTTGAGATTATTTATGTACTTTTGTAAAGGGATCTTAGGCACTGTCAAGCCTATAAATAGTTATTCAATGTTAACATTTGAGATGCTTTTCATTTATATGATATCGGGTTTTTTATTAGCAGCGTCTCAAATTTGAGTCAGAAAGGAACTTTATCATAATAGAGAACTTTATCAGGAGAGAAGTTATCAAGAGTGACACATGTGTATTCTTTTACATCTGTAGCCTTGATCAGGTACCCCCACAACTCAATGAAGGTCTAAAGCTCAAGTAGCATCATAACCAGCATGTTTGTAGCGATAGCTAATGTGATAAAATTCAAGTAAAAGATCAAATTTTGGAACCCTCAGTCTTGGAAGTGGTGTGGATCTACCTATGGGAGAGTTCTATCTCAATAGTCAGCATCAGCCATGTCTCCAGCACCAGAGAAGACATAGACTCAGCTATCCATTTGAAATGGTTGGAAACATACATCAGACTCAACAGAAGTAAATCAAACAGACATACTTGAATGAATCCGAACTAAGGAGGTGTTTGGAAGAGCTTATTTGAACTTACCTCATGTCATATAAACATTTATATTAGTGTTTGGATACGCTAATAAAAATAACTTTTAAACATGTCCAAAAGTTGTTTTTAGCTTATGAAAGCTCCACATGATAGTTCGTGGGTAAGTATTTAATTAAAGTCCCTACTTTAGTTTATTGAACAAGTGCTTAACTGAGCTGCACGACCTAAGTTCCAAATATCTTGAAGGCAAACTTGAAAAACCTAGGAAATACGAATGGGAAAAGATGTTTAGGGAAGACATTATCAAACAATGGGCATCACAGCGGCCTCAAACATTGGAAAGGCATCGGGAGAGAGAATGAGAACCACACGCCAAGGAGATGAATGAAGAATCGAGGTACATTGAGCATTGGTTGGTGGTGCAGCACCTAGGTTTTTTGATCAAAAGCCTCTGAGTTGAACTGGGGAGATTGTGAACGAAGAACCTCAAGCAATGAAGCCAGTACTAATATGAAGAAACATCCACCACCAATGAGGATCTATGCTGGAAAACAGGGTTCAGTTGCTGATGGAAGTAGGCCAAGAAAGAAGGGTCAGAGGGAGATTGGATTTATCTCCACAAACAAGAGTGGAAGAGTCATGCTCATTGTCTATGAAAGGTGAACCATACACCTTGTGAAAATAACTTCCCCTCCATTTAAACAAGCAAACAAAACCAAAAGCAAAAGGTGGACAAAATAGACGGGAAATAGAAAGAGTGGCGAGCCACGCACCTCATGGAACACGGCAGAAACCAGAAAAGCAATCAAAGCAGCAGCACCCTGTATAGGATGAAAACCACAAACACAAATAACAGAACTAAGAAAACAAGAGTATATAATCTACTTTTACCAAAAAATAATCCAATTCAAATCAATGATAAACAATAATGCTACTAACAAGTAGCTTAAAGAAAAAACCAAAATTGAAGGACAACAAGGTTAGCACACTGGGAATAAAGTGAGCTCCACTTATTTAATCATATGTCAATCTACATGCAAATGCATTCTGGTACAGATGCCAAAATCATCTAAAGTAACAAAACATAAAATGGCAAGTTTGAATATTGTGATCAGTAAAAAACTTTCCACCGATAACCAATTCTTCAATATGGGATGGACAATTCAGCTGAGGTAAAAGTAAATGAACAAGAAAAAAAGATGAAATGGGGGTCGGATTTTAGAAAAATCCCATGTTGAGTTAACATTATTTTCCAAAAAATTGCACATTTCTTTGATTGATTTAAGTAATGGAAAACATTAACTTGCTTGATGTGAAAGTATATTTTCTGAAGAAGTTCATTCTTACTCCAAAAATGTCAAAACATACTAGTAATGGTGATATCATCAAGCAAGAAATTAATTATTATTGCTTACATTATATTTTTAGTTATCATGATGACCAACTTACTAAAGAAAGAAATTACTTTGAGGACAAATTTTTCATTTGTGTCTAAAATATGCTTACAAAAAGTATATAGCTCAGAGTACACTCAGCGAGGTAGGAGGATGCTTGATTACCTTAGGTATACCAAACCTTATGCAGGGAAAATACACGTGGCGAACCATCCATTTGTGCACAGGCTGCAATATGAAGGAATCCACTAAGTTGAATAGTAATGGATTAGAACTACAAGAATTTTTTAAAAACAGAAACTTAAATGCTGGAAAGGTAAGCCAGAGAGTCAGATGAAAACAGAAACATACTTTCCGGCTTAAATAACAAGTTCAAATAGTCTTAGATATAATCCATTGTTAGAGTATTGTGTGTGTATGACTAGGCCTTGTGTAGAGTTTCTAAGATATTCTAATCATGTTAGTTTATAGAAATTCCAACACTGTTGCAGTTCCTGTTAAATAATGTTAGATGATTAGGAGTTACCATTCTTTTAAGGCTTGTTAGTGGTTTCCGGCTTAAATAACAAGTTCAAATAGTCTTAGATATCATCCATTGTTAGAGTATTGTGTGTGTATGACTAGGCCTTGTGTAGAGTTTCTAAGATATTCTAATCATGTTAGTTTATAGAAATTCCAACACTGTTGCAGTTCCTGTTAAATAATGTAAGATGATTAGGAGTTACCATTCTTTTAAGGCTT
Organism: Cicer cuneatum; assembly: GCA_037974295.1. NCBI lineage: Eukaryota > Viridiplantae > Streptophyta > Magnoliopsida > Fabales > Fabaceae > Cicer > Cicer cuneatum. Next base: position 16,406,860 of record JBBPBO010001984.1, read on the forward strand.
GTTAGTGGTTTGCAAGGCAAGCTGCAACTCATGTATAAATACTATTGTAACCTCACAAATTATTTAGACAATTAATTCAGAAAGTCATAATTTCTCTCTCAATTTCTCTAAAATCTCGGGATGATTTCAAATATATGCATTTTACAATAACATCATCCAAAAAATTAGATCAGCATATCATTTTGGAGAGGCAAGTCTGAAAAGGAAACATACCATATTCCACATCCTCCAATACTGATGTCAGCCCCAGCATAAATGCATTCAACAAAAAAGAGTCATAGGTTTTCTTCGGGGAAGTATTGTAACTAAAAAGACCCAAGAAAACACCATGACAAAGAGCCTACCTCTTCAACCGTTTGGGCATTCCACCAATCTTTGTAGAACTCACGATCGCCAAACCGGAGAAGCTCCGCAAGTATATTTAACCTACATTCCAACAGTGCCTCGAAGGATAAAATGTTGTAACAATTAATTTGAAAAAACTATCAAAGACACACAGATCAGAACATAATAGGTAGCACTCGTGCAACCAAATACGAGTCTAAACTATTTCATAGCAGAAAATTTTTCAGATGAGAAGAAAGAAGAGGCGGAAAAAAGATATCCTCATAGCTCATAGCAAAAATACTCAAGCTTGTTAATAAAATAAAACTCTCCATTTCATTAGTGTTGCAAAATCAAGCAATAACAGACACATAAATGCATAATCGTTAGAACATTGCTAAGTAAGAAGCTAGTTTTGGTGCCTATTGCTAATGCTGACATGGAATAATCTTCAAGGGAATAAACACGAAAAACTAGGACTACAATACTTCAATTTATGGGGAGTGACGGAAATTTCATTCTAACATGCTTTAAAAAGAAAAAAATAGAAGAGGAATTACACACCAAAGATGGAAAAAGCAGTAGAACATGCAAAGCCACACATATACATTTGGAACAGAAAGCTTCAGAATTCTCTCAATGGCATATAGAAGGTTTCCCTTCAAAGGATGTTGTGAGTTCTGGACAATAGGATTCATATACTGCAAATTTATTTAAATAAAACAATTCATCACTCAGAATATCCACATATAAGTTAATAGAAAATTAAAGGGAAAAAGGATTGAAATGACCATTACATCTATTAACGGCTACTCCTTACTTGTTCTATTATAAATCCCATAACTCCTGTAAATATTATCAGTTTGAGAAGTTGGCGAAAGACCCAACCCTTTCGAACCGAAGGGGTGCGAGGATAGCTTGGCTATAACATAAATAACATCAATTTATCACATAAGAAACAGAAGTGCAAAATTCACCGGAGTAAAATCAATATCAGAATTTTCTCTCGGAACAAACTTATCACCAATCACTTGTAGAAGTTATAGGGTTTTTTTCGTTCATGTATAGAGGGAAGGAAAGGAATACTCAGAATAATAATATTATATTAATACTGATGTGAATACGTTACAAAAGATAAAAAATAACCCTTATTTGCATTTATAGTTGAACTCTGATTCTAATTAAATAAAAAATAAAGCACGAAAGTAAGGAAATTTAAAAACCAATATATTAGTTCTAAGATATTTCTAAATTATTTTCTAATAGAATAATGATTTGGTGAGATAGTTGAGATATTCTAGCACTCGACCTCAAGTGAAAGCTTACTATGCTGTAAGCTTGCTACAAGTGAAACCTTAAAAAGCAATATATGTATGGACCTCACATAATACCATTGGAGGTAAACTACAAAGTTGGGGGCAAAGCACATCAGAGGAAAGAATAAAACTAGATCGCATATGGCCCAGAGATGGGTTTAGACCACATTGGGGATAATATCTAGGAGCTGACCACATCATGCACAAGAGCTGGAACCAAATTGTATATGCAAATAAGCTGAAGCCAATCACATTTGAGACAAAAGTAAGGGTCGGACTGCAACTGGGGTAAACATTATCTGAGATAGGAGAAGCCAAACTGCATCTAGGACAGCTGGGAAAAAAATACATCAAAGATCAGTGACAGAAGCCAACAGGGGCTAAAGCTAAGCAGATGGCCATGAGGAGGACAAAATAGACAGTATGACGAATTGATTTAAGGATCAGAGACAAGTTGTGGAGACAGTACATAGAAAAGACCAACTGGTAAAGAGAGAACTTCATAGAAATGACCTCTCTCTAACTAAAAACCTCAAAATACTCCCCATTGAACAATGCCTTGTATGTGCTTCAATCATAAAAATTAAATGCTTGCAGATGTCAGTGGAAGAGGTGAATAAAAAATGAGGCAACATTGACCAAATAATTATACACTCAAGAAAGACATACATCAATACTTTTAAGTTAATTTCTGCTACCTGGTAGCATAATGTAGGAGCAACCATGAAGTATGTCAAACTCTTGAAGTTCACACTGGAAGGGTACTCCACATTCAAAGTATTGGCCACTGTTTCTCCCTATACAACAGGTAACATAATTGAATAAGGGAAAAAACATAACTTTTATCGGTCACTAATTTGGACAGATTATAGCATAATGTCACCATGCAGCAATAGCAGACGATTGAATGGGAAGCAGAATGAACTTTATTATAACAATTAGGAGATAAAACAGTATTTTCCCATGTCATGAAGTCTTCAAACACTAGAACCACAGAATACAGTGTGATAATGCGGAACTTCCCTGTTCAAATACTAAACATCATAAAGAACGTATAGCATAACCTCTTTAAATATATTTGTCGAAATACTAACCACTACCTTTGCTACCTTTTCATTTGAAAAGGTAAGTGCTCTCATATCATAGGTTGTATGCGCATATGACACCAATTTTAACCACACGATGCAAGTCAATAGCATCAATGTGGCACCTGATAAAAAAGCAGAATCACACCTGTACAGCAAAGGACCCATAAGATATCATTGCTATACCAATACCCATTACCGAGAAACTATAGTTACAGTTATTATATCCATGAGGTATTCACTTTTTCTGTATCTCTTATAAGGCAGATCACTGTTCAAATAAATGCCCACAGATGTAATCAACTTTGATCTAGGAGTGGGGATATAAGGTTAGCTTGGTGGCTAGAGTGAGAGAGTTAGGGGCTGGACTGATAAGAAGGTTGAGGGTTCAACTCCCACCCTCAGCAAAATACTAACAATATTAACATTACTAACATTGACTATTCAAAAAAAAAAAGAAAACTTTGATCTAGAAGTCAGTTAAAAGCTAATAAACGTCACATGGATGTCTGTGAAATGCCTTTATCACAGGCATCAATAAGTGCGAAGAAGCAACAAAGTTGCTTTCAATTGTTCGTTCCCTTGACATTACCTTCTATGTTTCTAATTATAATAACTTAAAAGATAATTTAAATTCTACATTGTATGAACCAAACACTACAATGAAGTCCCCTAAACGGCTTTGAAACTTTTCTCGTATGATGCAAAAAGGATGTTTAAACATTCCTTCCTAGATAATGACAACTTCATTTCTGTAACACCTTTATCAACTGAAGCTCATTAGCTTCTCCTGTTTTGGTGGTAATACAATTGGCTTGTCCATTATCAGGGTCAGTATTCTAATCTTCGTTGAACCCAAACCTTCTTTCCCCCCAATTTTTTTTTAAAAAGAACAAAACTCATTATTAAATCTTCAAAAAATTGATATATGATACGTGTGTGATCACAATTGTAAGAGAAAGTCTAGATAGAAGCCCAGGAGTAAATATTTAAGTCTATACTGACCTGAGGATTACTAAAACTGGATAGATAATTGCAACAGTTGTAATTACAACATGAAGTAGAACAACAACCTGCAATATTCAAGTCAATATTACCATACATCTTAAATATTGAAAATTATGTGATTAAAAATATCCTACCACAGTTAATTATGCTCTTAAACAGTCGTTGCTTGCACAACAAGCAAGGAATTGACATGGTTACAACAGAACAATTATTTTCCCCCATGAAATGAAATATAATAAAAGCTTACTAAGGACAATCACTTACTGGTTCAGAAATACGCTTTTGTTGTGCTAAGCTTTCGACTATAAAGGCAGCCAGTGGAAATACTGCAAGACTAAGACTGTGAAAGAAGCATAAATAATGTTACAGAATGTCAAATGACAATATAAGGCTATATTCTTAAAGGGATCATCAAACTCATTACCAACACATGAAGAGGGGCCAATCTCTCAACGATTTTGAACTAAACCAAAAACCAGATTTAATCAACCAACCATACTGCAAAACATATAAAAATATAAAAAAGTTTAGAAAGAAAATAATGAACTTTCACAGATGGAGCCATAAAGCTAAAACCGCTTACATAGATAAAGGTAGAAGCAAACCTTCATTAGATTCTCAATGATAAGCCTGCTGTTCACCGCAACAAGCACCACAATACAGAGATTGAACAGTCCTGCATGACTCTGTAATTAATTGATTAGTAACTAATTAGTAACTATTCATAAAATAAAACAATTACAGTAAATGCCAAAACAGCTAAACAGGCCCCTATAAGACAAAAGTAGTCGAAAATTTAAACAAACTCAAAAGTACCATTTCATTTAATTAAACACATAAAATTAATCAATTAATCAAACAAACAAAATAAAACAAGTACATGCAACCAAAAAAGTGAACACAAAAATCTATATAAAATATATTTACAATACACTAGAAATTACAACTAATTTTTTTCTCATTTTATACTAAATTATATTAATATTATATTAATAAAAATAGCTTATAATTTTCTCAACTATTATTATTTATGTTACAAAATATTGAAAACAGTTTATATCAGCAACAAATTGCGATGAGTTACATTAACAACAAAAATTCTCGTTAATTAAGTGGATTATGAGGCACGAAACAACCCATGCAAAACTGAAATCAACAAACAGAACGAAAAATCAACCTGTCTAAAAATGTTTCCAGAGCTAAGAGGACTCTCCTTGCTTCTCCGGTGAGCGGGAACTGAAGGACGGTAAGTGAATTTGAAATCCGTAACCGTTTCACGATCAGTGACGTCATTCATAACCGCATTATTATCAGTATCTGCATGATCCGTTTTGCGATCCTTAACCTCTTCGTTGTTCTTACCGTTTAACGAATCGTCGGAGCCTGAATCTCTAATAGCATCTTCAGCTGCACTCTCAGCGTCGAAAAGGTTGCCGGTTGATGTGGCGCTTGGCCTTCGTCGTAGAGAAGAACGCCTGAGATCTGAGTCGGTTTGAGCGGTAGTTACGGTTGCGGTGGCTCCCATACTTTCCGGTACATCGGAAATAGCCATCAGGTGAAGTGTGCGAAACTAAACTAATTTGTTATTTTCCTTTTAAACAGAGTGTGATTTATTTATTTATTTATTTATCAAGAAAGAAGAGGAATCGAAATCAAAGATAAAAATGATTCGAAAAGAGGTCGTGTATTCGTGTGACATATAAAAGTGAAATTCAAGAAAGTGGCAAAATTGTAAGAAAGGTAGATTAATTAATAGGTGATTTTATTTTTGGGCAATGATGATACTCCTCCGTCTTATAATAATAACAATTTTATTTGCAATGCTTCTTTGTCATAAATTATTTTAATCATCATAATTCATTGATTATATGTTTATTAATTGAAATGATAAAATCAATCATTTATATTAATTATAAGGGTAAAATTTATTTACACTAAAAATATACAGTCATTTTTCTTTAATATTAATACAATCTTCATTGTTTTTTCAATAATATATATTTATTTATTGTATATTAAGTCATCTAAAAACTTCGTAACTATAATTGTATATTGTGTTGTGACTTGTGAGGATGAAGAAATGGCATATGTGAAGAATATTATTTATTTATTTTTGAATTGCCCATATATGAAGAATATTGATGATGATATATAGAGCGGGTAGAAACTTTAGAGTATGTTTCGGTACTTTATTTTATTTTGGTGTTTGAGTGTTGGGGTGTGTGAATTGTGACTGTTGGTTTGTGACAGTGGACGTTGTGAAGTGGAGAGTGTAAATTGGTTTGAGGTAATGAACTTGGAAGGTTCCTCCATTAATCCGAGGGCGCGGGATTCACCGCTTTAATTGACACGTTAATTAAAGTATCCGCGGTCTTTTTATGGTGAAGCAATAAATAAATAAATAAATAAATGTTTTCATACGTCATATGCAGCTTACATGGAAATGCTATAAAGTTCAACCGCCTATTGGTTACATTTTGTCCTTTTACATTAGGCAAATGCATATAATTAACTTGGTAAACAAAAATTGCATATAATTAACTTAGGCAAATGTACTGAGCCGTGTCACTTTATTTTTTTGTTAAATCAACTACATCAGGGTTTGGTTTTTTATAATAAATTAACTGTTAATTCGATTAATTTGTTAACATGACATTTGGTGTTATTATCTCTTATATGTGTATTTAACTAAACAATAACTAAAATAATATTAAATTAAATAAATTATTAATTGTATAAAAAAATATATCTTTGATTTTCTTCATTTGATTTTTCATCTTCCGTAACCCTAAATTTCTTTCTTATCTTATTCTTCCAATTTCTTCTCCTACTAGCTCACTATAAAAACTATAGATTTTTAAAGTTGTTGTCATGATAAAAAAATATTTTCTAAACCTTGTTACACATTAGTGTGTGAAGTGAGAAAAGAGTTAACTACCATACTCATTTTGTAAATTGAGAACTTGAATCATTACGAAAAATAAAAAATTGTGAAGTGATGAACTAAATTTTTTCATTATTTGAAACAATTTCAAAACCACTAATATTTTGATTTCACAAAATGGTGTTTGTTGGATTTCAAAAACTAGTATAATTTCTAAAGATTAAGTTTTCATTATTACGAAGAACAAGTTGTGTGAAATTAGAATCACAAAAAATAGTACCATTTTTTAGAGTTTGAATTGAGAAAGTAAAGAGGTTTTGTGAATTTGGTATGGGGAAGAAACCAATAGTGAAGTTGGTATTTGGTGAGATTAAGATTTTGATTTGTGAAGGAAGAAAAAATTAGGGGAAGAAGATGAAGAAGAAATTGAGGGTATAAGTTTAAGGTTAAGAAAGATGAGGAATGAAAAGTATATTTTTAATTTTTTTTATAATTTATTGTCATTTTGATCCTAGCTGGTCAAATACACACATGGAAGAGAAAGAGTGACACATTTGATGACACACAATACTTACGTCAGCAAAATTAATAGAGTTAATAGTTAATTTAATGTCAAAGACTAAACTGAAAATATTTTGCTTAAGAGTTTTTGACGAGTTGACTATAATAACTACACTTTGCCATTCATGATTGGTTTATCCAAAAATTATTACTATCACCTTTCTAACATACCATCTTTGTCATTTTTTATAAACATCAATTTTTTTTTACTCTTATTAAGAAAAGTTAATGTGTTAATTTCTTAAAGTAAACTTTGTAGTTGAGTATGATATATAGAGCTACAAGTACAATACCGGTTATGGGTACTAGTACAATTACCAAATACAACATTTTATAATAAAAAAATCAAGATATAGTTACGTCCATATAAAAACATGATTTTTTTTATATAATTTAATTATAAAAATTATATTGTTCAATTTATAATATAAAAACATGATTTTTTTTATATAATTTAATTATAAAAGTTATATTGTTCAATTTATAATATAAAATCATAATAAAAGTCATAAATTGTTTTCGTTTAGAACAACAAATTAACTCAAATACAAAAAGAATAATATATTAATATATAAAACAATTATCAATTTAACTCGCAATAAAATAATGTAAAACAAATAGAGTATCGCGAATAGAGTCGTCTTAAACAAGTACCGCAAGCATAGCCGTCTTAAATAATTTGGAGGTGTTTTTGTTTTAATCTTAAAAATTGAACCTATAATAAATAAAAAACATGAAAATTTGAAAACCATATTTTTATCAATTTTAATCTGAACTGATTAAAACTAAAATTATGTAAAAAAACACGATTGGTGGTTTTGTCTAACTAAGAACACACAATTTAAAAAACTATAATTAATTCTATAATACATAATTGAATTCTTATTTTATTTTTGTTGAATATACATAATTGAATTCTGTCATCCATAAATAAGTTTTTCGTGTTTCAAAAATTAGTTTCATATAAGTGTGTTCTAATACTATTTGTCACTCACTAAGTTTCTTTTGAATACATCGTGTCACGGCCATCACAAAGTTCCCAATAATTTATTAAAAAATACTACTATTTATAAACTAAATTAATTTATTTCATATATTTTATAGACTATATATTTTATCTTATATTTGTGTGGCTGAATATAAGAGGGTGGTCTCAAATATAAAATTGGGATATGACATATAATTTTGATAAAACTTTTAGATATAAATGTGATTGAATGTACCAAAATAGTTAAATTTTATAAGAAACAAATATTTATGTTCAAAAAACTTAAAAAAGGAATAATTATTAATTATGATAAGGTTGTGAAAACCAAATTATTTAAGTTTATACGGTTTGTGTAGTTTAATATAGGTTTGTGTAGTTTAATATATGTTGATCAGTTATGATGAATTCTGACTAGACCTAACATGACATATGTTAATAGATATGCTAATTAATATAGATATTATGGTGTAACACCCCGAACCCCACTGTTATCGATAGTGCTACTCGGTTTTATCACCCCCCTAACCACCCAGTGGAAATAGTGAGTTGTTTCCTCACATTCCCACTACCAATTGATCCAGTGGGGTTCGGGGTGTTACAACATGCATAAGGTAGATTGCATCATGTAGATTGATATCAACATGTGTGGATCCTTAGTGTATCATGTAGATTGGTATGTGTATATGGACTAAAATTTATTTTACTAATTTTTTTAATTATTAAAATTGCATTTTTTATTAGACTCAAAGTTTAAGATTAAAATAGAGCCTCCAAAATCTTTAAGACCAAATACATTAATTTTTGTAGACCAAATTATAATTCTATTATAAAAAAACAAGAGGGAATAATTTATTAAAAAAATTACAAAAACTACTATAATTATACAATAAATAAATATTCCAACCAAAATTTGATCTAGATCCATTGCTAAGGAGAATGGTCAACTGGTCAAACTCGAACAAGACTTCGAACCCGATAGATGAGGTGGTATATGCAAGCACTTCGACGTTCAAGTAAGTATAACTTGAGGAAAGTGAGAGCTACTAGGATGAGAATAATGCATCTTTATTGGTGTCAGAGACAATTTTTATATAGAAAAGTGTGTTTTTTCGAGTTTTGAAAAAACTATTTAAAAATCAATTTATACTACTGAAAATATTATTGGGTTGAGTCGTGGACCATGCCACTCTCTTTAAGACGTTTCGCGGCACTGCCCATATTGTGCAAGACAGACTATCAACCACGAAGTCCCCAGGACAAAACAGCTCAGATACATTGTATCGGAGTTCCACTGCACCGTAGAAAACTGTTCTAGAATTACACCCTCAATATGGCAGTCAAATGGCTGCCACTCGTAATATGGTACTACGACCACTCAAAGAGAGAAAAGAAGAAGAAGAAAGAAAAGATAGGGAGAAGCAGAGAAAGCCTCAAAATTGGAGAGCTTTTGGTGTGCCTTTTCAACTGAGCAGAACCTTATGTTTATATATGAGATCTACAATTGGATAAGAGAAGGACTCGGGATCCATCAGATCAGATCCACACAGAAAATGTGCGAAATCGGGGGAAGGAACAGATCAGATCAGATATACAGTGTTGACTTAGTGGAGGGCAGACACGTGTACAATGTATCAATTAAATAAAAAACGCAACCATTCTTTTAACATTAAATAAATAAATAATTTATTCCATATACTAAAAAATAATACACCACTTAGCCCAAGCTCAGGCCCATCCTAAACGGCAACGCACGTGTGTGGTGGTCTAATTGCATGCGTTCTCACCCTTTTACAAAAGTGGGTATCCCTTGAGGCACACCTCAAGTTTCATACCTCCATCTTATAAACACTAATAGTGTGTGTAATCCCTCCTATGTGGAACTTCCTTACTTTTTTTCCAATTCACATCACTAGCTCCAACTATAACCATTTCCAACAAAGAGTCATAATGCGGAGGGGGACATACACATTGAATGGAAATCAATGCTAGCGCATTTGGTGGGATTACTGCCTTGGAGCCATTGCCGCTAGGTTTGATTATCGTAGCCAGGAGCCCTGATTGGCTGCTTTTGGATTATAAGGTTGGACCGAGTCGACATAAGCAGACAGATTGGACTTGGGTCAATTCGGAACATTCGAAGTCGACGACATCATCTACCATCTCGAACATATACTAAAGCCTAGAGAAAAAGGTGAGACCAAAAGAAAGGAAGGAGAAGAGGTAGAAAATTGTATGTGGTTGTTGTGGGGTGGGTTTTGTCGTGTGTGGGGAGAGTTTCCAAAACATGGGCCATGAGTGGTTTGCTGGTTTAGGAAAAAAACGAATGATATACAAAGATGGGTTAGAGTAGATCTTTGTAGTAAGGACCCTCAACTTCATAGGCCTTCTCCTTCTAATTCTTTTTACAGGAGACTGTTAAGTTATAATTTGATCAATAAAAATAGGTATTTATCGATTAAATATATTGATTTTTATTGATTAAATTATAATTCAATTAATGTCTCTTATAAAAAAGATTAGGAAATATTAATTTACATAATTTTTTTTACTCTTGGTCAAAATTTGTCTTTAATTTAAGAGTGGAGAACTATTTTGATTCTCAAGAAAATTTTATAAATACACTTTAGTATCCGAGAAAAATAAAATTGGGACTATGTAGAAAAATTGGTACTACAGTTTATAGAAACCCAATCATCTCAATTTATTTTTTTTCATAGACTAAGAGAATTTTAAATTTTCTCAAGAGATTCTCAAGAGACTACAACGAGTATTCCCTTTCATTTAATTTAGAACTTAACGATGGTAAAAATGATGAAAGGGTTCGTACCTAAAAAAGATGGTAAAAATGATGAAAGGGTTCGTACCTAAAAAAAATGATCCAAGTGCTTAATTCTTCAAATTTTATGCAACACCGCTTTTTTTTTTTACGGTTATATGGTTAAACAATTAGAATAAAATAAAATAAATATAACCGTAAAAAAAATATAAATACAATATCATATAAAATACAATAAAAATTACTCTTGTTTTATCAAAATATTATATTTGTGTCCCATGTTATATCAAATTGATTCTAATAATATTACTCTTGTTTAATTTATGTTGGCGGTTGGCAGGATTTTTTTAAAAAAACTATTGATTTTTTCTCTCGGAACATTGACCTAATTGTAGGTCAAATAATGTAATTTGTCTTAGAAGAAGAATATTCACCCAATTTCGCAACAAATTTAAAAAAATGAAAACATCCAAACATAAACTTGCTGCAAATTCAATATCAATCAGATATAATCTTTTTAATATCATTTGTCAACAATCTCTCCACCACATACACAATTCTGAGTTATTTCTTGTGGTTTCTGTTTAGTACTTCGATTATAATTAGAAAATAGTAAACACAACGGATAGTATAAAGTAGAAAGTAGGCTCCACAATCAATAGAAACATCATCTCCTATAAAGCTGAATCAGTAGATAACTGATTCAATTGGGATGGCAGTAACAAGGCCATATTTCATATTATCAAAAACACAATTTTAATACTATGCAGCAATCAAAAACACAATTTTAATACTATGCAGCAATCAAGTAAAAGCATAATTAATATATAACCCTTGACCTAAAATTGAGTCCTACTCTATGCTACACCGTCCCCAATAAACAAACACTTCATGGATACCAGCCATGCCAGCTATTCAACTTTGTATACATCAGAAAAATCAAACTATCTAAACATAAATATTAGAATAACTAAACTTAAATTGAAAACCTTGCTTGTTAGAAAGGTGCCACATCGATAAACAATCAACACACCAATTCAGACAATAATGGATTCCACATTGCAAGTACTTATCACTTAAGAGTATTCAGACGACTGACAATGTAAATTAAATTACTACACCTATTAAAAAGGTCAAACAAGGTTTAAAAACAGAAATACAACAAATGGGGCAAAAAGGGGGAACATTACATAACACTTATCTCAGAAAACAACTTTCCTCTAGTATGATGGAAGAAAAAATCTCATCACAGAAGTTCCGCAACATTTGAAGGCAGCTCCTCAATTATCACATTGTAGAACTTCTGGATGTCACCCAGCATTCTTTCATCTTCCTTTGTGACAAAGTTGATGGCAACACCTTTCCTACCAAACCTTCCACTACGACCAATACGATGAAGATAGTTCTCGGGCTGTGTCGGGAGATCATAATTTATAACTAATGACACTTGCTGCACGTCAATACCACGAGCCAGAAGATCAGTAGTTATTAAAACACGGGAAGACCCAGAACGGAATTCACGCATAATAATGTCCCTAGTGTTCTGGTCCATGTCTCCATGAGTTGCTGAGACTGTGTGGTCACGGCTTCGCATCTTGTCGGTCAGCCAATCAACCTTCCGTCTGGTGTTCACAAAAATAACACTCTGAGTGATTGCCAATGTCTCATAAAGATCACAGAGGGTGTCAAGCTTCCAATCCTCTTTATCAACATTGACATAAAACTGCTTAATACCCTCCAAGGTGAGCTCATCACGCTTCACAAGAATCCTCACAGGTTTGTTCATAAACTTCCTTGTGATCTCAAGTGCCTCAGGAGGCATTGTAGCAGAGAAAACTCCCACTTGAATCTTAGATGGCAACAGCTGGAATATATCATAAATCTGAAAACAAAATGAAGGTTAAACCAATAGCATGTATCCATCAATTCTTTAGGACATTATTAAATCAATATACCAATAAAGATTAAGCCTTCAAGACAACTAAAAGGGACTTATTTTCACGTTTTAATTTTGGACTCAAGAGTATAAGAGTTTTCTTGATTAAGGGCATGCAATAATATTCCTGGGAAAGTGAGCTTGAGTATATAAATTTCAATGTTTCATATTCATAAAAGTTCTAAGAAACTATCCTTACTAGGTGTTATTTATATAAATACGCAAATAAAAATTACATCTTCCGGAAATCTAAAAGGAACATATTTTCATATTTTAGTTTTGCTACTGACAGTAAAGTGTTTGTTTATAGGCATGCAAAAACATTCCCAGAAAAATATCCCCATGATTGACATAGGTAATAAAATATATATTCCTAGGTATTAATAATTAATAGGAATGCAAACTATCCATAATCTACTATAAGGCATGGGAAATGGATTGGGAATCTGGAGGTAGAATTCCCAGAAACATCATACCTGGGAATATGATTCTATGCCTCAAAAGAAATTTCACAGATTAAAAATTACATTTCAAGTCTGAACATAGAAAGTTTAAAACAATATGAACTGCTGGAAATATAAATATGGAAATAAAATAGATGCATAGAAGAAATTTTGTGAATGTGGATAAGAATGATGAGTTTACCATCAATAAATAACAAAAAGTGACGTGTGGGTATTATTATGTATCAGAAACAAGATATAAAATTGGTGTCGAATAAAGTGAGAAAAATATAAAAGGAGATATAAATTTATAAGCACCTGATCTTTAAAACCACGGGAAAGCATTTCATCAGCCTCATCTAACACAAACATTTTGATGTAATCTGGCCGAAGTGACTGTCTGCGAAGCATATCAAATACACGACCAGGAGTACCAACAACAACATGAACACCGCTTGATAGAATGCGTTGGTCTTCACGAACACTTGTTCCTCCCACACAAGCATGCACCTTCACACCTAGATAATCACCAAGTGCCCGCATAACCTTCTCAATCTGCTGGGCAAGCTCACGAGTTGGCGCCAAGACCAAGGCTTGGCATTCTGTTACACCATAGTCAAGTTGCTGCAGAATCCCAGAGCAGAAAGTTGCTGTCTTCCCTGTTCCAGACTGAGCCTGTTGTATAACATCAAGTCCCTTGCAGAATGGAACTATTCCCCTTTGCTGAATAGCTGATGGCTTCTCAAAACCTAACACAAAAATAAAACTAATTTAAGGATTTAGACATAAATTTATATATATATCAATAATAGAATCAGGGAAGTGCAAATAATTGTTTGCACAAAATACAACTCAATAAAGCCCATACACATGAACAAAGTGTTATGCTGCCACTAAACAGGACAAATTTTAAGATCAAACCCAAATAATTAAATTTCAATTCTAATCAGATGAAAGCATGAAAAAAATCTCATTTGGTTTAATAGTTAAAGATAAGAAAGTAGAAAAGGACAGAGAAGGTTTTAATCTACCATATGCGTAAATGCCTCTGAGAAGATTCTCTTGCAAGCTCATGGCATCAAAACTATCATAAACCTCGTCATAAGATGTGAAGAAGTCCTGTGCATCGGTTGTGAGTCTGTAGCCCCCAAGTTGTCAAAATCAAACAAATACAATTAGAATAATAAAATCATATATCAAGTATGTATCTAAAATTAGACAGAAACATGGCGAATAACAGTAAATAAATGCCAACAAAACAGAGTAGTATGCTTCACTTCAAAGTTCAAAACAAGAATAAAGAAATAGCAAGGGGATGTCCTTACAACTCATTCATTTTGGAATCAAACTGCTTAGCATCAAACTGGGAACCCTCTGGTGCAACTCCTGCCATGACTGCAAGATGAAAAGGAATAATATTACTATACAATTAATAAAGCATGTTCAGTTTGGCATTTGGTTTAAGAAGATTTGGAAGGAAGAGAATATGAGTTTAAAAAAATTTAAATTAATTGATTGAATTTTTTATTTAATAAATTGTAATTTAAAAGCTATAATGGTATACAAAGTTAATTAATCATTTTTCTCTTTTAAAATCTATTCCATCCCCCTAAACCAAACACCTAATTTGTAACTTACCTCCTCTTAAACAAACAAAATACTATAAAATTAAAAAATCGTTTACCTCCCTCCTCCTTTGAACCAAACTGACACTTATGACTATTTTCAATCTACCTCGAGAAATACTGCATACCCTTTTGTTTATTACAAATTCAAAAGTAATCAAAATCAAACTATATACATGCATCCTGATAAAAATAAAACACTTTCAAATAAATGTTCCAAAACATAAATCACTTCACTCTAACCCACTTCTAAAATATCAAGTTGACAAAAATATAATCATACCGTCGGAGCTCACACAGAGAAAACAAAAACAAGCAAACCAAGAAACAAAACATAATAAAATCGATGGAAATAAAATAAAATTAATATCAACGTGATCTTAAAATGAATTCGACAAAAAATCTAACCTAAAATAAAAATCAGGCAAATAGAACTATACCTAGGAAAGTAATAAAAAAAATTCTAAATCAGCGTACGCTATAAGCAAACCAAAACGAAACAGAATCGATATAAATCGAACTTCGAAAACGTTCAAACAGTGTTCAAAAGCAAAATAAAATAACCGCAAATCCAACGGAATAATAAGCATAAACAGATCCAATACTTAAAAGCTCGAAAACAAGTAAATCGATCGAAACACGAAAATACTCAGAAAGCGATTGGGTCGAATATACTGCGTTAGAAAAGGAAGAAGAAAAAAAAAGCGATAGAGAGAATCGAATCAAGAAAGCGACCTTAGGGAGATGAAAAAGTTGTTGATCGGAGAGAAAAAGGCGTGAGGTAAGGAAGTTGGCGAGAACGGTTAGGGTTTCCAAAACTCCTCAGATCTAAGCCGCGGAGTTGAGGAAAGAGAGATAGCAAAGAGCGTTTTTTTGCGAAAGCGAGTGAGTGAGAACTGTGAGAGAATAATGAAAGATTATAGCAAAAAAAATACACTCGATCTCTTTTTGGATACGGGAGTGTGCTTAATTTGACTAAATTACCCCTGGCCCCGCACCCCCCACTAGTTTTGTACCCCGTCATTGGGCCATAAGATTTAAGGATGCGTTTAGTTGGGCTGCAGCCCACAACCAGACAATAATAAATGGGCCTGTTGCAACACGAAAATTAACTTCTGGTATTATTTTTTGGGGCAAAATATCTTTATGCGATTATTTATTTAATTTTAATTAACGATTTGATCATTTATGTTTTTAAATGTCAATAATGTTATCATTTATGTTTTTAAATGTCAATAATGTTATCATTTATTTTTTTCAAAAATTCAGAAAATTCATTATCAATTTCAAGAAAATTCATATATTCATCAAATACATAACTCAAATATTCAAATAAACTTATACATTCACCTCCAATAACAACATCAAATCCATTAAATAAATAACTTACACTTTAAGATATTATTCTCAAATCACCAAAAGAGTGTCTTTTTCTTCTTTCTATCCTTCACCAAATTTTTTATTTGATGTTGTTGTTGTTGGAGATAAAAATATGAGTTTATTTAAATAATTGAGTTAAAAATATGATGCAAATATGGATTTTGTTGCAAAAAGGTAATTAATTTTATAGATTTTGTTTGAATATGATGATAAATTTTATGGGTTTATGTAAAAAAGATAACATTATTGACATTTTTAAGACATAAATGATTAAATCGTTACTTAAAACTAAGTAAAGGATCAATTCGGGGATACAAAGATAAATGACTAAATTGTTACTTGAAATTAAGTTAAAGGATCGTGGGAGGCATTTTACCTATTTTTTGGTAGATTCTTTTGCAGCCCCACAATTATCGGCATTTTGTTGGATTCTAGAATTCGGTAGTGAAAAAACTCAACCTGATAGTAAAAAAATGAGATAACGAGTAACCGGAAGTTCTAATACGGTAGTCTCTTTTGAAATTAAGTTAAAGGATCGTGGGAGGCATTTTACCTATTTTTCGGTAGATTCTTTTGCAGCCCCACAATTATCGGCATTTTGTTGGATTCTAGAATTCGGTAGTGAAAAAACTCAACCTGATAGTAAAAAAATGAGATAACGAGTAACCGGAAGTTCTAATACGGTAGTCTCTTTTGCATATTTTAAGTAAACATCGAGGGTGGATGAACAACCACCTTACTTTCAGTAATATAAGGCTAGAAAATTAAAATAGGTCAGACCAACAACGTAAGTTAATCATCGAGGGTGGATGATCTAGTTTACATCAGGCTTAATTTAACTTAGACTCTTTTGGGTTTTTTTTTACATGTTCTCTCTATCATAGTTAATCATATTTGAGACACATCAGACATTAAATGTTAGTACATCTCTCAACAGAGATTCGAATTCGGGTTCACTATATTGTGGGAGTCTAACCCCTTCCATTAGACCTAACCACATTGATAGTTGATAGGTTAGGCTAGACTCTATTTAAGCAAATAAGATCAATATTTTTTTAGAATTCTATTTAGTTAAAAAAAAGTCCGACTACAAACCACCAAAAATGTCTTTTAAGCTTACTAGACTTATTTATTTAAGTAAATATAAATAAATTATTTTATTATTATATTATATATTGTATTTTATGTTAAATCATTGTTCTCTATCTTTGTTGTTGTAATTTAAGTATATTTATCTACATCAACTTTTGACGTATTTAAACGTATTATTATAATATAAAGTTAGATTCTCTTATATGTGATGTTAGGTCTGAAAATAGAACTTACTAAAGAAAGATTAAATTTTTTATTTAAATAAGTTAATATGAAGTTTGTATTGGAACCAAGTTGGTTCTAAGTACTTAGGATTTTGATGTTTACAAAAGCACTCAATGTAATCTTATTTTGTACCTTGAATTATTAAATCAAATGCCACCAGCAGTTGAAGTAATCAGAAGCAGAAGATTAAAGGGTTCCAGAGATTGAATCTTGAAGGCACCAGAAGATACTCCAGGATGTCAAAACATCACCAGAAGATATCTTTGCTGGCCCAGATCAGAAGGAAGCAAAGTCAGAAGGAGACCTGGACCAGACCAGAAGGAAGCCTGCTAGAGGGAGACTTGATCCAGACCATAAGGAATCAAATGTGAGATTTATTCCAGAAGTTATTCTGACCAGAAGATGGCCTGGCAGTGAAATAATAAACAACCCAGACTTGATCCAGACTTAATCAGAAGGTAAATTAATGGGTCCAGAACAAAGGAATTAATCCAGATTTGACCCAGACCAAAAGATAGCATGGTTCAGGGTATGAAACTAAGTCCAGACCAGAAGAAATGATCTCCAGAATTGATCCAGAACTGATCCAAAACAGAAGGTAAAATGTCCAGACTGAAATATTATTTGTCCAGATTTAATTTCAGTTTAATCCAGACCAAGTCCAGAATTGGTCCAGATCAGAGGGAAGATTTTAAGATCAATGGTTCAGATTTAAGTATTTGGCCCAATGTTGGCTGAGATCAGAAGATCAGACCATGGCCCAGTGTTGGCCGAAATCAGAAAGTCAGGATGTGTGGTCCAGCAATGGTCGAGATCAGAGGATCAAAGAAAATCAGTTTGCTAGACCAAGATGGCCGAGATCAGAATATTAGAAGGTTAGAAGGTGTGGACCAGGGTTGGCCAAAATCAGAGGATCATAGCAGATCACTTAGTATGGTCCAGATGTGGACTAGCGCAGAAGATCAAACAATCTAGATTTAATCGTGAGGATTAACGGTGGAGATTTTAATTTATTTCGATCAAAGTATTAAAAAGATTTGTTACAAAAATAAAGTGAAGTATTGTGGAATTCAGGAGCTGTTGGCGGGAAGAAACTAAAGACACGATTGGCCAGTTATTTTTGAAAGAAAATCTGAAGCTTAAAAAAAGATATGTTTTTTATTTAAATGAAGCCCAATTGGTCAAGATATTTTTGCAAGAGAATCCAGCAAGATACATCTCGAAATTAAGCTTGGAAGAGGCCCTAATCTGCATCTATAAAAGGAGGCTCAAGGCAGAATACTTAGTATCGAAAATCACAAAAGAGTCATACACTTCCAAAGCAAACACTCAAATTTTCAGAGAGGTCAATTGTGAGTTCCAGCTTTCAAGAAGCAAGTACTCGAGTTATTTTCCTTCCACTGTGTCAAATCTAAGTTGTTGAAGTAGAGTCTACAATCTGAGGGAGTCAGAAGGGGTAGCAGCTTACTTGGCAATTAGATTCATAGTGTTGTGTGTTAAATATAAGTTGTTGAAGTAGAGTCTACAATCTGAGGGAGTCAGAAGGAGTAGCAGGTTACTTGGCAATTAGATTCATAGTGTTGTGATTTCTTCTACAATCTGGGATTGTCAGATTCGTTGAAGACAATAGCTGCATTCCTCAAAGAAGTCTAGGATTGTTAGACTGTTTGAGAAGACTGACTTGGAGGGTCAGTATAAAGGTTGTAATTCAAGGTTTGAATTAGTGAAATCCTTCAAGGTGAAGGGACTGGACGTAGCCTCGTTAACGGTGAACTAGTATAAAAATTGTGACTTTTATTTTTACTTTTTATCCGCTGCTAACTCTGTTTTTAATTATACATCAAGTTTTGTTTTAAAAGTATAAAAACAGGAAAAGTATTCAAGTTAAGTCAAACACAATTCAACCCCCCCTTCTCGTGTTTGCACCTTCAATTGGCATCAGAGCTCGGTCTCAAGGCTGAGCACTTAACAGTGTTTGAGGAAAGGTCCAAGGGGTTCAAAATGGCAGAATCCAGAGAAGAATTGGGAGGCAACATCAACAGACCACCACTGTTTGATGGAGAAAGGTTTGAGTATTGGAAGGACAGAATGAGAAGTTTTGTCATATCTCAAGATCCTGAACTATGGAAGATGATAGTCAAAGGATACACTGCACCTACTGATCCAGAAGATCCAACTAAAAAACTAGATATGGATGATATGAAACCAGATCAGTGCAGATTACACAAACTTCATCACAAGTCCAGAAACATTATGATCAATGCCATCACATTCAAGGAATTTGACAGATGCACAGATAAAGAAACAGCAAAGAGCATATTCGACAGTCTGGTTCTGACCTATGAAGGAACACAGCAGGTTCAAGAAGCAAGGGCTAACATATTGGTCAGACAGTATGAGCTGTTCAAGATGGAAGAGGATGAAGACATTGAAGCAATGTTTAGCAGATTCCAGACTCTGGTATCAGGTTTAAAAGTATTAAAGAAAAGCTATACCACTGCAGATCATGTCAAGAAGATTCTAAGAAGTTTACCAAAAAGGTGGAGACCAAAGGTTACTGCAGTACAGGAAGCTAGGGATCTGAATACCTTGAAGCTTGAAGATCTAATCAGCTCACTCAGGTCTCATGAAATAGAACTAGAAGCAGATGAACCAAAGAAGAAGAAGAATCTGGCTCTGAAGTCGAAACAGAAGAAAGTTGCAAAGGCAACATCAGAATCAGAGGATAGTGACAGTGACTGTGATGATATGGCTTAGTTAACCAAAAAGATGGTTAAAATCTGGGAAAACATGAAGAGAAGAAACTTCAAGAAGAAACATAACAACAAAGGAAAGGAAGAATCTGACAAGAAAAGTATTGTTTGTTATGGATGCAATAAATCTGGACATATCAAGTCAGAATGTCCAAATCTGGAAAAAGATAAACAACACAAGAAAAGTTCCAAATTCAGAAAGAAGGGTCTGATTGCTGCCTGGGATGTATCAGAATTAGAGGAAGAATCGTCTGATGAAGAAGAGGCAGAAACAACAATGAAAGCACACGTCAGGTCTGCTTCTAGACCTCATAAAGGAATGATTTCAGGAAGGAAAGCAGGCAGAAGGAAGAATGATCGAAGCAGGCATTCAGGCAAGTCTGGAAGCACATCAAAGGAAGTAATTCTGTCTTTGATGGCTCATACCAACTGAAGTTCTGAATACGGCTCAGGCTCAGGAACAGAATCAGAAGATGAAGACAATGAGGTATTTTTTGATCTTTCTAAATCTGAATTAATTGAGACTTTAAAAGACTTGTTAAATGCAAACAATAAAAGGTCTTTAAAACTGAAAACTCTTAGGGAAGATAAGAAAAATCTAACCAAAGAAGTCCAAGTTTTAAAGAATCGAAATTCTGAGTATGCAACTGAAAACAATGATTTTAAAACTGATGTTGCAAGACTCAAATCTGAAAACCAAACTCTCAAAAGTAATAATTGTTCCACTTCTGAAACTGTTTGTAAATCTGATATGCATGAGCTTTTCAAAACTTTATTTCAAATGGAATGGAAAGAAGTAAATATGCATCTATGATTTATGAAAATAGTAACTCTAGAAAAAGAGGTCTTGGTTTTACAGAAACAGTTACTGAAAATAAAGCTGTTCATTCTGATGTTTTATGTATTGTTTGTGCTAAGAAAGGTCACTCTGAATTATCTTGTCCAATGGTAAAATCTGAACAAGATCAGAGAGCTGTTACAACTAACAAACCTGGACCCAATCAGTTCTCGGTACCAAAAGACCAAATTGTCTATGTGGCAGATATTCTTAGCAACCAGAAGGAGACACCAACAATGGTGCCTGGACAATGGATGTCGGCAACGCACAAGGAGAAGAAGGTTTATGTTCCAATATCTACCAAACCGAAGCCAAGTGACTCTGGTAGAAGAAGAACTGGTAACACAATCAGAACCAGAACCAGAATCATAGGAGGAACCGGAAATATCAAAGATATCACACGAATCAGAACAAGAACTGGAACTAGAATCAGAACTGGAACCAGTATCAGAGGAACAGAAACTGGAACCAGTATCAGAGGCACAGGAACTGGAACCAGAATCAACACTGGAATCAGAATCAGTACCAGAACCTGAACAGGTATCAGTATCAAAGGTTGAGGTATGATAATTAGAATTCCTCTAATTATCAGAATCAGTATAATTACTAGAATCACCATAAGTTCCAGAATCACCAGAGGAACATGGTGTATGAGCCAAAGCAGAAATTAAGGAATCAGAATCAGGAGAGTTCTTCAAACAATCCAGTGAGATTCATCAAGACTACCAACCTGGAAGGGAATTCAAATTCCCTCATCCAAACCATGTAATCACAGAACATACAGATTAAGAATCTGAAAATCATAAGCAAGAGGATTTTCAGAGTTGACATAGAGGTTACATCTTGCTGTAAATACTATTATTATTTTATATTTATGCTTACTGTGATAACAAGAAGCTTGATCTTAACAAATCAAAGCTAGATAAGTATTCTGCAGGTTTTCAAACTGTCAGAGGAATCAAGTGATTCACACGAATTGAACACTTCAGCAGAAACAACATTCCAGTGGTTTCAAAAACAAGCAGAAACCACCAGAAGCAGAATTAATGGTTTGGCTGTATTGAGTTAAATTTTAAATTATTTGATTTGCATTATGTAATATGACAAACTGCTTGATCTTGACAAATCAAAGCAAGATAAAAATAGTGCAGGTTCACCAGAACCAAAGGGAGCAGAAGCACAAGAAACAAAAGAACCTGGAAAGGTAAAGGATACAAGCAAGTCAACAACACATGACAAATCTTCAAAAGATAAATCTGATCAAGTCAGAAACAGCCAAGATAAGTCAGAAGAGAAATCTGCATATTTACCAGAATCTGAAGCTGTTACAGATTCACCAGAACCAGAAGCTGATTTATCAGAATTAGAAGCTGTTACAGAACCAGAAGTTGATGCAAACCAAGCAATGTTGATGAAGCTTTGGCAGAGGAAGATTGGATACTTGCAATACAAGAAGAGCTGAATGAATTCCAAAGGAATGATGTTATGGATCTGGTATGCAGACCAAACAAAAACATTATTGGAACCAAGTAGGTATTCAGAAACAAATTCAATAAAAAGGGTGAAGTTGTAGCTCAAGGATACAGTCAACAGAAAGGTATAGATTACACTGAGACTTTTGTTCCAATGGCCAGGTTAGAAGCAATTAGAATTCTCTTATTATTTGTTGCTAATCATGATATAATGCTGTATCAAATGGATGCTAAAAGTGCATTCTTAAATGGCTATATAAGTGAGGAAGTCTATGTCAAACAACCCCCTGGATTTGAAAATTCTGATTTTCAGACCATGTTTTTAAACTAAAAAAAAAAATTTTTTATATGGTTTAAAACAAGCACCAAGGGCATGGTATGACAGACTTAGCAACTTTCTGCTTAAGAATGAATTTAATAGAGGCCAGATTGATAATACTCTATTTAGGAAATCCATTAAAAATGATATTTTAATTATTTAAGTTTATGTTGATGATATCATCTTTGGATCTACTAATGGCACTTTGTGCAAGGAGTTTTCTAACCTAATGCAGAAAGAGTTTCAAATGAGCATGATGGGAGAACTCAAGTTCTTCCTGGGAATTCAGATTCACCAAGGTAAATCAGGTATACTCATTCACCAATCTAAATATACTAAAGAACTTCTTAAAAAGTTCAAAATGAGTGAATGTAAGCCTATGGCCACCCCCATGCACCCAACCTGCTCACTTGAGAAAGATGATACCAGCCAAAAGGTAGACCAGAAAACATACAGAGTGTTTGTGTTTGTGCCCGATTTCAAGCTGACCCTAGGGAATCCCATTTAACTGCTGTCAAACGAATTTTGAGATACCTCAAAGGAACCACCAACCTTACCTTGTTATACAAGAAAACCCCCACATACAAACTCAAAGGTTTTTGTGATTCTGACTATGCTGGAGACAAGCTGGAAAGGAAAAGTACCAGTGGCAACTACACATTTTTAGGTGATAACTTGATCTCTTGGTCAAGCAAAAGACAAAGCACCATTGCCATGTCAACAGCTGAAGCTGAGTATATATCAGCAGCAGGATGCAGTTCACAGTTACTCTCGATGAAACACCAACTTGAAGATGACAACATCTTTGAAACCAATATCCCTTTGTTCTGTTATAACACTTCAGCCATAAACCTGACCAAGAACCCTATCTTACACTCTAGAGCCAAACACATTGAAATAAAACACCATTTCATTAGGGACCATGTTCAAAAAGGAACCTTAAGCATCCAGTTTGTGGACACTGATCATCAATGGGCTGATATCTTCCCCAAAGCATTACCAGAAGATAGGTTCGAGTTCATTAAGAAGTATCTCAGCATTACCTCCATATCTGACTAGCTCAAGTAGTCATCTTAGGAGTTTTGAATTTCTTGTAATATTATTTTCTGTTTTTTAGTTTATGTTTTTACTTTCTGCAGTTTGTAAAGAAAAAAACAAAAAAATACAAAAATAGTAGGACCACTTTTTGGCTGATGACAAAAAGAGGGAGAGAGAAAGAGAGAGAAAGGAGAAATAAGTAAGTAAAAAAGGAGAGATAAAAAGAAAGAAGGAGCGAAAAAGAAAGAGTGAAATCAGAAGGAGTTGAAAAGGAGAGGAAATAGGGAGAGAGAAAAACAAGGAAAGAAAAGAAAGAGTGAAAAAGAGAAGGAGTTGAAAAGGAGAGGAAACAGGGAGAGAGAAAAACAAAGAGAGAAAAAGAAAGAGTGAAAAGAGAAGGAGTTGAAAAGGAGAGGAAATGTGAAGAGAGAAAAAGAAAGAGAGAATAAAGAAGGAGTTGAAAAGGAGAGGAGAAGAGAAGAGAAGAAAAGAAAGAGAGAACAAAGAAGGAGTTGAAAAGGAGAGTATCAGTTTTAGGGGGAGAGATTGGTCTGAGGGGGAGTAATTCAAAGTTTTCGAGTTATAAGTTAGCAAAATAAGTTAAGGTTTTGTCACCATAAAAAAGGGGGAGATTGTTGGAACCAAGTTGGTTCTAAGACTTAGGATTTTGACGTTTACAAAAGCACTCAATGTAAACTTATTTTGTACCTTGAATTATTAAATTAAATGCGACCAGAAACTGATGAAATCAGAAGCAGAATGAATTCTAGAATTTCCAGAAGATATTCCAGGATGTCAAAACATCACCAGAAGATATCTTTGCAGGCCAATATCAGAAGGAAGAAAAATCAGAAGGAAACATGGATCATACCGGTGGAAAGCCTGCCAGGAGGAGAGTTGTTCCAGACCAAGAGGAATCAAATATCAATTTTATTCTAGAAGTTATTATGACCAGAAGATGGCCTGACAGTGAAATATTAAACTGCCCAGACTTGTTCCAGACTCAACCAGAAGCTATGTTTAAAGATCCAGAACAAGAGAATCAATCCAGATTTGACCCAGACAATAAGAAAGCATGATTCAGGGCATGAAACTAAGTCCAGACAAGAAGAAATGAATTCCAGAATCAATCCAGACCTGGTCCAAAATCAAAGGTAAAATGTCCAGACTGAAATAATTTTTTGTTCAAGTTAATTTCAGTTTATTCCAGACCAAGTTCAGAATTAGTCTAGATTAGAGGGAAGGTTTCCAGATCAATGGTTCAGAATTAATTATTTGGTCCAGTGATGGTCCAGATCAGAAGATCAGACAATGACCCAGTGTTGGCCGAAATCAGAGGGACAGAAGGTATAGTCCAGCAAAGGCCGAGTTTAGAGGATTATAGCATATCAAGTGCGCATATAGGATGGCCGAAATCAGAAGATCAGAGGGTCAAGAAGTGTGGTCCAGGGAAGGCCGAAATCAGGGGATCACAACATATCAATTAGGATGGTCCAGATGTGGACTAGCGCATGAAGATCCAATGGTCCAGATTTAATCAGGAAAATTATACGGTGAATAATTTAATTTATTTTGATCAGAGAATTAAAAAGATTTGTTACAAAAATAAAGTGAGGTGTTGTGGAATTCAGGAGCTGTGGCGGGAAGGAACCAACAGATTTAATTGGCCAGTTATTTTGAAAGAAAATCTGAAGATATGTTTTTTATTTATATGAAGCACAATTGGTTAAGTTATTTTTTCAGAGAATCCAGCAATATTCAGCTCGAATTTAAGCAATGGAAGAGGCCCTAATCTGCATCTATAAAAGGAGGCTCAAGGCAGAATACTTAGTATCGAAAATCACAAAAGAGTCATACACTTCCAAAGCAAACACCTAAATTTTCAGAGAAGTCAATTGTGAGTTCCAGCTTTCAAGAAGCAAGTACTCTTGTTATTTTCGTTCCACTGTGTCAAATCTAAGTTGTTGAAGTAGAGTCTACAATCTGAGGGAGTCAGTAGAGGTAGCAGGTTACTTGGCAATTAGATTCATAGTGTTGTGTGTTAAATCTAAGTTGTTGAAGTAGAGTCTACAATCTGAAGGAGTCAGAAGGGGTAGCAGGTTACTTGGCAATTAGATTCACAGTGTTGTGATTTCTTCTACAATCTGGGATTGTCAGATTGGCTGAAGATAGGAGCTGCATTCCTCAAAGAAGTCTAGGATTGTTAGACTGTTTGAGAAGACTGACTTGGAGGGTCAGTAGCAAAGTTGTAATTCAAGGTTTTAATTAGTGAAATCCTTCAAGGTGAAGGGACTGGACGTAGCCTCGTTAACGGTGAACCAGTATAAAAACTGTGAGTTTTATTTTTATTTTTTATCCGCTGCTAAATCTGTTTTTAATTATACATCAAGTTTTGTTTTAAAAGTATAAAAACAGGAAAAGTATTCAAGTTAAGTCAAACACAATTCAACCCCCTCTTCTCGTGTTTGCACCTTCACCATATTTGGGTACTACAAGTGGAATGATTTGGATTTGACCTTAGGATCTTTGAACAATTCCTTATTCATCTTGAAAGAGCCAACCGTTAACTCATAACCATTCTCAAGCAAAGTCATTTCATCAAGACATCTGCTGAAAACCGTTAGGGATTATTGGGTCATCTTAAAATGAAGCCCTAACACGATACTAGATACTTCTATGCTTGTGTTTGCGTCAAAAATTTGCCAAAATTCTTTAACGATAACTTCCAAAGCCTCTTCTTGTTCTAGGTTAAAGTACTCAAACCAACCCACATGGGCAAAGTCTTCAATGAAATCAAAATCGTTTTTAGCAAGGTTGGAGAAATTTACTTTGAGTTCATGGAGAACTTCTAACTGATCAAGATTGCATTGCATGGTAGGAACATATTAGACATTTTTTAGTGTAGGGTTTGAGGATGAACTTGAAGTCACTGAAGCAAGAGAGATTAAAACATTTCTCGGGAATTTTAAAGGTTTGAAAGAGAGAAAAGGTGGGAATACGTGATGGTTGTGAGTGATCGTGAATGATGAATGGGTTTTATGAAAACATTTGACTTTTTAAAACCATAACTAACACACATGCGTAAACACACATGAACAATACCTGTCAGAGTATCACAGACCAATCACAACTTACAAGAAAACTGTTTATCTTAAAATTAATTGAATTTAGATTGAACAGAGGCACAAGTAAATTCATTTTCATCATAGGCATATCATATATACATTTAACCATTTTCTCTATTTTACCAAAGGCAAAGATATAAAGACTTCAACGTCATTCTATTAAAACAGGATATTTTGATTTTTCTTTATAAAATTGAATATGTCCTCATCAAGGGAATTTGTGAAAATATTAGCCCACTAATGATCAGTGTCGACATATTTAATGTCTATTATATCTTGTTGGACATGATCCCTTATAAATGATGTTTGATCTTTATATATTTTTCTCTTAAATGTAAAACAGGGTTTTGTTTAAACATATAACTGAAGTATTATAACAGAAGACAAGAATGTTACTTTCATTAATTTTGAAATCTTCTTATTGATATTCATTATGCAATAACTTGCCACTAGAGCAAAAGTTTCAGTGTAATCAATAACTTCCTGATGATTGTATCCGTGAGCTACAAGTCTAGGTTTGTTTCTTACCATTTCACATTTCTTATTCAATTTGTTTCTAAAAATAGACTTGGTTCCAACTTACTTTTTTTCTTTAGGTTTGAGGACAAGATCACATACGCCACTTCTTTTGAATTGATTCAACTCTTCTTGCATTGTCATTATCCATCCATCATCTGATAGAGCTTTGTCTAATGTTGTAGTTTTAATTTCAGATACCAGTCCAAACATATATGTTTTTTTAAATGTAGACATGGTCTTTAGAGGATCATTTACACTGTATATGATTAGAGAGTATGGATGTGAAGATTTGTATTTCCATCCAGATTTGGGTTCATGTGACCTTGACTTGTGGGAATTTCATTGTTTCTTGTCCTTGAATTGTCAGACACATCTTCTGATTCATTGGAGGTTGGTTTTGTTGGTTCTCCTGATATTTCTATTTTCTCTAATATTTGTAAATATGCAAAATCTACATCAAGCTTTGACTTTTTATGGTCAAGCTTTTTGTCATCAAACTTGACATGAATTTATTCCTCAACAATCAATGTTTTTTTGTTGTCTATAAGCTTTAGACCTTTCAAAGTATCCAAAAAAGGTGCACTTTTGAGATCGTGAATCAAACTTGCCAAGATTTTCTTTGGTATTCAAAATATATCATATGCAACCTAATTGATGAATGTATGAAATGTTGAGTTTTTTTCCTTTCCACATTTCATAAGGAGACTTATTAAGAAGAGGTCTAATATATATTATCTTCTCAATATAACATGCAATGTTCACTACTTATGCCCAAAAGTGTTTAACAACATTCATTTCGTGAATCATGGTACACGACATTTCCTGAAGAGATCTATTTTTTCTTTCTACAATACTGTTTTGTTATGGTGTTCTAGGAGAGGAAAAATTATATAAAATTCCATTCTCTTCACATAAGTTTTCAAAAGGTTTATTTTCAAATTCACCATATGATCACTACGAATTGTTGCAATACAAAGACTTTTTTCATTTTGCACTTGTTTGTAGAAGGTAGTAAAACACTTATGCAACTCATCCTTGGGTCAAATTTAGGTTTGAAGATGGTACAAAGAGAGTACAAATAGAAGTGAGATATATCCCTTAATTCAAGAGATACTTAACATCTCTATGAATGCTAGAGGAGTCTGGTTGCTCATACAAAGTTGAACATGGTACATTGAAGGTAATGAAAGGTTCTATAACAGTGATGAAAGGTCGTAGGAAAAATGGAACTTATGTCCTAGATTGGAGTGTCATGATTGGAGATGTAAAGGCTATATTATCCAATTAGAAATTACAATTCTCTAGCATCAAATGTTGGGACACACAAGTCTCAAAGAGATGCAGATTTTGAGCAAGCAAGGAGTTCTAGGTGGAGACACTATTGGAGAGCTGCCGTCATGTGAACATTATGTATATGACAAAATACATAAGGTTAAATTTACAACTTGTTAACATTGCACCAATTATGAAATACAATTTTAAGGATTTTTGAAGACAAACACAATGTAACAAAAGGCACCTACATACTTGTCTAAGGTACTCAGATAATGCAACACCAGAAAAGCCATGTTGCAGATTGAGACACATGCTTTAAACATGCATGTCATACTTTATTGATGACTATAATGAAAAACAAAAACAAAAAGAAGTGTGTTGTCAAACTCAAGTATGCCTCTGAAATTTTGGGCTGAAATTGCTCACATAACATGTTGTCTCTGAAGTAGTAATGTCAATCACAAGAAAGGGGGTTTGAATTGTAATCCATTTAAATTTTTAATTCTTGTGCCTAATTTAAATTAGCTCAAGATCAATTTTGGTTGAAACAAAATGTCTAGAATGTTCTGGACATTTTAGAAGTAAATAAAAAAATTAGTTTATAATGAAGTGTGATTTGTGTGTGCAAGTAATTAAAAACAAGGGATAGAAATATTACACGCAAAAAGTATACTGGTTCACCCAAATTGGGCTAGTCCAGTCGTCACAACAATGAGATTTTCATTATGTGCTTCAAAACTAGAATGTTCTCCTTCACACCTTTTCTCTTGATCACACGTTGATCAATTACAATCTTCACCTTTGAACCTAGAAAAGATTTTTACAATCACATTTCAGCCTTGAAATGATATTTACAAACACACTCAATCTAACATAAAAGATAAACTTGAGTTACAAATGATGTGTATGATAAAAGTGTTTGGGATCTTGAAATTTCTCAACACTTGTTTGAGATAAATAAAGACAAACTCAGTAAATGATGATTCACAAATATAGTGAAGAGAGCTAAAGTTTGCTTGAAGAGTTTTTGACCTGTTCTTACTTGAACTAGTGTTGGTAGATTTGTAAATTGAGCTCTTGCCTTCATCTTCGAATTGATCTTTAGTTTATAGATGATAAAAGACTTTGAAAAGATTCAGTTTTAAAATGAATATAGTCGTAGGACACACTTCCCAAGTGTTAGATATATTTTAAAGCAATTTGAACATGTGTTTATATTGTTGTCCATAATGTTCTTGACAAATGAATAACGTTCTTGCTTTTGGGTTTGATGGAAAACATGAATGAATGAGTGAATGGGATGTCAAACGACAGTTAGTACTGTTTCAGATCAGATTTATGCAGAACTTTCTACATAATAATGTAAGTACAATGTACTTGCATCCTTGTTTACAACTCATCAATTTGGAGATCAATTTTGAGGTTGTTTTCCTCCTTTGGGCATTCAGCTCGAGTTATGGCTTCACCATTGATTTGAGAAGTCTTGATACTCTTTAAATTGTGGTTTGGAATGTGGAAAATGATTTGTTTCAATTTTGTGTTTAAAAGAGAATAACCCAAAATGTTCTTTTTTAAAACCATAACATTCTTCGTTTCTATTTTGTATGAGTGATTGCTGGAGTTAGAGCTTTGACACCTGTTATGTGTCATTCTTTTCTGCTATGTGCACAGGCTATTTAGAGGTGCAGTTGCAGTGTCTGACCATGTCTGTCATGGTTGTACTTATTGCTTTATCAATCTGGACATTCATCTTGCTTGTTAGTTCTTGATGCTTAGCTTTTTCCTTTGTTAATATTTTGGAGTAGATCTTTCTGGTATGATCTTTGTGTACCTACATCTGGTAACTTCGTAATAAGGACTGGTTTTATCAACAAACCTGAAATGTTCTTGTCTTATCGCAAGCCTGAATGTTCTTGGTTTGATAAAACCAGAACGATCTCCATTGTTGTTTTGAGGGGTGTTGAGGTTAAGTTTCTTTGACAACTGTCTTGAAGTATTGCCCTGCTTTCTGTCTCGTATGCAGCAGCAGTGTCCTTGTTGTCCTAGCTGTCCTTGCTCATCTTAGCTATTAATTTTAGAGTTTTAATCTTGTTATTTACTCTTTGTACATTGCTTTGGTTTTGTTTATTCTTTTGACGAATTTGCCCAAAGTAATCTTGAGTATGCAATTATGTTTCTTTGTAATAGGTATTGATGTTTTGCCATGTAGCTTGATGCATTTTCATATCCTAGGATAATCTTGAATTCAAGAAGGCTTTGTTCCAAGTAAACCAAATCGTTCTTGGATTATTGCTGTGAAAGCCATATCAATCTTCGCTTTTTTGTTTTGTTTTAATAACCAGAACAACCTTGATCTTTCAATTTGATATGTTTCTTCTAATTTGATCTTTGTTGTATGAATGTATTTGATCACCTTCTTCGTGAAGATGTTATCTTGAAGATGTAATGATCATTCTCTTGAATTCCTGATATATAATATATTCTTTTTGAGATTCTTACAACATTGAGTAGATATTTATGCACTTTGATGATGTGAATGGCTTCTTGCTTGTTCATTTTTGCAATTCATGTTCCTTAAATAAAACTCAAGTGCAATCATTAGTAGATCACCATTCATAAAACTTAATTATTTATTTCATAAGGTTTATTGCCATTAAAACATATATCAAAAAAGTTTTTATCTCAACAATCTCCCCCTTTTTGATGATGACAAACTTTTTGAATAAATCATAAGTTTTATGGATTGATATAAATAAAATGCAAGAATGTTCGTAGATATGTAATTAAACATATGTAAGAGTTTAATTCTTAATATTCTAATTAAACTCCCCCTAAACATATGCAATAGGTTAATTCTTAATATTCTTCATTAATTACTTTCATCCTATATCCATCATATATTTCTCTCCCCCTTTTGGCATCTATAAAAAATGTTGGGGAATAAAAAAATGAAGTACAAAAGTAGGGAGCAATAGCATGAGTATACTGCACTTAGAAATCATGTGGTTGGTCAATGCATTCATATATCGAACTTGTCAAGTTTGCATTTAATATCAAAGAACATAACATATATGATGATCAATAATCACTTTAATCAATATTGCAATCAAGATATGAATAATGATAACAAAAACAATATGACATAATTATATCCAAGCATTTTATCACACTAGAAAAAATATTCAATGAATATATATTCTTCTCATTTAGAAAGAACAATGATTTGACTTCAGTTTTAAGAAAAAGAAAATTTTCTAAAAACTCCATCTGAATATTATGAAATTAATATCTTTTAACATTTCAAAATAATAATAATATATAAATCACCATCACCTCTATATATTTAGTTTACATTTCATTTTTTGTCTTTATTGTTGCATATCACAATTACAATTTCCAACCTTAATTTTTTTTTAATTTCTTAGCCACAACACCAAACAAAATGTCCCTCAAGATTGAATACATTGCAGAAATTTGCTAACAATGGTTATATTCCAACTATCTACTCTTTCAGTAACCTCTGTTATTTTCATTATATTACCTTAACCAATAGCATTTAAAAGAAATTAATCTTTCAATCAAAATTAGTTTTTCTACTATGATTTTACTTGTTGGAAAAATGACTTTTTGAACGATTAAATTGCATTTTTGTTTTCTTCATGTTTATAATCTTGTTTCATAGCAAAAAAATTTGTATTTATTATTTTTTATATTTTATACATAATAGAATTCTTTATATGTGTTACTGAAGAATTCTCTAAAAACCAGAGAAAAGTTCATCATTATAGTCATTGAGTTAGATTATGAATGGTAAGTCACTCTGATATATAAATGAATATGAACCCAAGTTAACTTTCTATTTTTTGAGATATCATTGAACAAGATAGACCGTTTATTCAAAATACTGGTGGCACTTTCAACTCATGTATCACTAAAAAAGTTGGAGTACTTTATAGGATGCCTATTTGAAATACCGATGTTAAAAAATTATAGGTTCTAATAGATAAAAACAAATTTATACAAATAAATTGAATTAAAAAATAAGTGTCATTTAGGGATAATATCTGTGTATTCAAGAATATTTTTTACTAATACTAAAACATATACATTTCTTAACTTTTAATAGTCGGTTATAATACTTTCTTTTGATAGATTTGTTATCAATACTAATTATAACTATTTATTAGTCTTAATATATTTTTAATTATAATAAGAAATCACTACAAGAAAATTGACTTCTAGTGACAGACAAAGTTTGTCACTAAATGTCTAAAATTGTAGGTAAAGGTCAATAATACTTTGAGTGACACCCGGATCGACCGTCAACTTTAAGGGGGCGTCTTGCTATGCTTTGAGGACTGTCACCAATGTTTTTGATTTCTACTTACAATAATGACTGTCACTAAAAACTAGATAAATATAAATAAAGAATTGATCTATTCCTACGGTATTGTATGTCACTAAAAACTTGATAAATATAAATAAAGAATTGATTTATTCCTGCGGTATTGTCTGTCACTAAAACTTATTATTATTTATTAAATTAAATTTATTTATCTACCTACTAATTGTAATTCTATGTTATTAATACCAGTGAATTAAATTTAAATTTCTAATTTATTTTTATTAACTAATGTCATTGAAACATACAATAAAATATAATTTAATTGTACTAATTCTATTAAAACATACCATAAATAGTTATTTTGCTCTAAAAGATTCAATAAACTTTTAACAGAAGCCATAATGAGTTTCTTAACATTTATTGTCATAAACTGCAAACTAATTTCATAAAGAACAATAATCATCTTCCTAAACAAAATATTTGATAAATACTCCAAAAAGGTTTGGTTATGAATATAAAAAGTAAATAATGGAATAGGGGATCCAAATCCAACCAAAACAGTAAGTTGGCTTTATGTTAGACCTTAAATGACTCGCCTGAACTCTCTAGTTTGCAGTGCGTATTGGCGGTGCTGGGACAAGATCACTACTGTTGTTGTAGTTTCAACTGCGGATCCAAAGAGATATCCCTGGAAGGTATGATGACAGAAAATGAAGGCAACAAATCATACCAAGTGTGACATATATGAAGCAAGTTCACCCTCCTTTTGACGAAGTGCAGCCTCAAAAGAACTGGATGTCATGCTATTCATATAGTAAGGACTCATGCTTAGTTCTCCTGGGTTTCTCGGTTCATAAAATCTGTTAGATGAATCCAATGATGCTTGAAGAAAATAGCTTCTTCCATGCTTCCAAGGGACCTTGAACTAGAGATTTCACGGGACAGACTCCCTACATCATAAAGTATATTATCAAATATTACATACAAGATAACTGAGCCAAGTGATGTATGTAGTACCTCAATTTTGTCCGACTAATTAAAAATATTTTTTAAAAAAAATAATAAAAATATTTTGCACTTATTATTATTATTAAGTAAAAAAAAAAAGTTTTTAAATTTGGTCCAATTTTGAATTTATATGTGTTTCCGTAATATTACAATTAACACATAAAATAAAATAATTATTAAAAAAATAGAAGAGTTTACTTGCTGCACTTTCTTTCTCCATTTTTTTCTTCTTTCCTATTGCCACAATCATGTTCTCTCTTAACAACCATGCTTCCTCTTTATTTTTTATTTTTATCTTAATAAAGGTATTATTTTCACCATTCAAACACTTAATTAAAAAGGCTAGCCACCTATTTCCTTAAATGTTTGAAGTTGCTTCCTCTTTATTTTTTATTTTATTTTTGTTTTTATCTTAATAAAGGTATTATTTTCACCATTTAAACACTTAATTAAAAAGGCTAGCCACCTATTTCCTTAAATGTTTGAAGTTACTTCCTCTTTATTTTTTATTTTATTTTTGTTTTTATCTTAATAAAGTTATTATTTTCATCATTTAAACACTTAATCAAAAAGGCTAGCCACCTATTTCCTTAAATGTTTGAAGTTGCTTAATTTTTGAGCTAAAACAATGAAAAATACAAGACCCGGTTTTACATCATAAATACTTGGACTAATCACTTAGTGCTATAAATTGAGAACAAAAATCACTAAAGGAGAGGAGATTTTCTAATCACTAAAAAACAAAAAAATAAAGAGAGTAAGGAGTAGAAGAGAAAGAATAAATCAAAGAGAAAAAAATCTGATACCAAAACAAACAGATCATTAGAAAGGAAAAGCAAACAGAAAAAAGAGATTAAGGTATTTCTTTCATCTTTACTCTACAATCAATGTATTTGTTATTCAAATGTAATATATAAAGTGAATTATGAATGAAAAATGAAACTTGTTGTTGTTATACAAAAATTATGTTTTGATTTGTGGGAGTATAAACAAAAATAAGTTATGAAGAAAAGAGTAGAAAATATAAGACTAAAAACTCAAACCTCTAACGATGGTGTCGCCGAAAAACCGTATTTTTTGCCGCCTTGCTCACCCTCTCAATCTATTTTTCTTTCTCTCAATGTTTTGTTTTCTTTCTCTCAATCTCTTTCTCCCTTTCAATCCTCCTATTTCTCTATTTAAATCTCTTATTTTCCCTTTTTGTTCTTTTTTTTCTTTTACGGTTATCTTTTCTGTTCTTTCTATTATGCTTGCCATGAAATGAAATGTGTTGGGCCTTGCTCTTATTCTGTTTGCTATTCTCCTACTAAACCTGTGTTCCAGCCATGCTTCCTCCATTTTTTGCATGCTATGTCTATTCATCCTATTGATGTAACTACTACTAGTACCTTCTGATAATATCCTCTAGTTTTTTTTTTGTAATTTAACTTTAACAATTAAACCTTTTTTTGTTTTTTAAAACTACAGTTATAGTCTTTCTAAAAATTTGAATTTAATTTATTTATTAGTTCAATATCAAATTCTATAAATAAATAAAAAACAAATAAGTATTGCATTAAAAATTAGTTAGTTGGAATATTTTTATTTTTTAAATCTCATTTTCACAGATAAACTAATAAATTAAAATTTATAAACGAATTAAGAAATAAAAATCATTATTAAATATTAACTATACATGACATCCTTTAATCCATGAGTAGTAGAATACGAATTATACAACCCGATAGTTTTAAAAAAAAATTTTAAAAAGAAAATAAATGAATCTAAAATTAACTTTTTTTAAATATTAGATTAATAAGATGTGACATCTTTTTAATCTTTGAGTTGTTAAGACACAAGTTGTACTACTTCGTGGCTTTAAGACTTAATTTTAAAATCGAAAATAATAAAAATATTTTTAAACGTATTAACTGGATGAAACATCCTTTTTTTGAGACACGAGTTGTACAACTTGATTGTCTTAAAATTCACATTTTAAAATAATTATTCAAATCAAGCAAACTCGTTTTTGTTTTTGTCAAAATTAACCTTTTTAATAACTAAACACGATTTATTTAAAAACAATCAACACATCCTCATTTTCTATCCAAGAACTACGTAGCTTTGATTTCTGCATCGCACCGGGAGATACGTAGGAGCAAGATCACACTCTTGTCAAGCACATTAACAAAAAATTTCTTATTTTGTTCCTCTTTTCTTTAAACACGTATTTATTTCAACATCACATTAAAAATAAATAATTGATATTCATATTTAATAATAAAGAGAAATAAATATATTTAAGTTAATACTAATTTTGCACAATTAATTATAGGTAACCGTATTTTAACGACATTAAAAATAAATAATTGATATTCATATTTAATAATAAAGAGAAATAAATATATTTAAGGTAATACTAATTTTGCACAATTAATTATAGGTAACCGTATTTTAACGGATGTCGTAGGGTGCTAATACCTTCCCTACGCATAATCGACCCCTGAACTTAAAATTTGGTTTCAAAGACCTTTTTTTTTTCTTTTTAAGGGTTTCTCAATGTTTTCCCTATTTTAAATAAACTTTGGTGGCGACTCCATTGAATTCGAGAAATACTCGAAATTTAGGCCACGATAGCTGGCGACTCCACTGCGGACCCTTAGAGAGTCAAGCCTAACATGATTAATTGTGCATAATTTTAACTTTTTCTATATTTGTTTGATTTTCATTTTCTAATACTTTATGGGTTTATTATTAGTTGTCATTATAATATTCTTTTAAGTTAGTAAGTCATTTATTTAACTATTTTATTTATTTATTTATTTGTTTATTTATTATTATTATTGTTATTATTATTTTCTGTGCATGTATATATGTTTTATTAGCAATGTAGAGTTATTGAATTATATTTATTCTACACCCTACACACACTTATGAGTGGAACCTTATACCCGGGTTTGAACAAAACTTAAGTTTAGTTTCGAGGTTGCGTAGTGATAGCCTTCTGGATGTACATCCTGTTTGGTTAACATGAAGATCTCACCTAGAGTTTGATCCTATCAAGGGTATCGTCACTCCAAATAGTTTACCTTTGTTGTTGACAATATTCAAAAATAGGATTATTGGCTCTAGGAACCACATTTAGAATCATAGAGCCACCCTTGTGAGAGTTTCACTACATAAATCAATAGTCCCTTTCATCATAAGAACATCCATATAAACCAAAAATAACTCATACATTCAAAACTTTTTATATATATATATATGTATATTCACAATAATTATTCTACATAGTTTCATTCATATCTCATATTTTTTTCTTTCTTCTTTTCTAAAAATAAAAAAATATAATGGCATTTTGCATAAATTTTCAGGATTTTTGGGAAATCATACAAACCTTAGCCACGTGTTAAGTGGATAATGGGATCGGAAAAAAGAAAAACTTTACTTTTAAAGTTCAAGCAACTTGATTTGAAAAGTTTAAGAGACATCAGCAATCAAATGAAAACTATACAACGTGAGAATTTCTTTAGTAAATATGGGAAAATCCTAAACCTCTTGGCAGTAAATGTGCAAATAGGGGCCCTCACGGCACTGGCTCAGTATTACGACCCTCTCTTAAGATGTTTCACCTTTCAAGACTTTCAGTTGGCCCCGACATTAGAAAAATTCGAGCGAATATTGGGTTACTCCCTAGAGAAAGGAAACCCTTATCGATATACTGGGCAACCACCAAATTTGAGCGTAGTTGATGAAGTATTAAAAATCAACATAAGAGAGTTGGCAAGCAAAAAAGAGGAAAAAGGGGCTATTCATGGTTTCTCGAGAAAATATCTGGAGCAAAAGGCACAAGATTTAGCCGTTAAAAAAGAATGGGGTACTTTTATAGATGTTTTGGCTCTCATTATCTATGGTATTGTCTTATTCCCAAACCTTGATAATTTTGTTGATTTTGCTGCCATCAATGTCTTCTTGGCTTCTAACAAAAATAAACAAAATCCAGTTCCCGCGGTCCTTGCTGATGTGTACTACTCTTTGCATATGCGGCACGAGAAGAAAGGGGGAACAATTTTGTGTTGTGTTCCAGTGCTGTATATTTGGTTCATGTCTCACATATTCAAGAAAGGGTATCATGTTGGAATTAAAAATAACCGTGAATGGGCTCAGAGTATAGCTAGCCTTACCGGGGACATAATTTCATGGTATCATAGAGAACAAGAGGTAGAAGAAGTAATATGCCAATACGGAGACTTTCCAAATGTACCTCTCATGGGAACCAAAGGTTGTATTAACTACAATCCGATGATAGCTCTGAGACAGCTTGGCTACCATATGTTGGAGAAACCAGATGATAAGTCATTAGAGGATTTTTTTTTCACAATACGGGTATAGTAGACCCACCGATGTTGCGGAGGATAAGTCGAGCTTGGGAAGTGATCGTTAGAAAAGGAAGAGTACTTGGACGTAGAAGTTGTGGCACAAAGGAACCCTATCTACAATGGGTAAAGAAAAGAGTCCAAGAAATCAAGTTGCCTTTCCACATTACACCGTCGAGTGATCAGGAGATACCTAAACCTACCCTTGTTACAAACAAAGAAGTAGAAGAACTCAAAGCATTATTGTTAAAGTCTGAAGAACATAAAAAAGAGCTAGAAGTGAAGTTAGAAAAAGTCTCTCGAGAGAACGAGAATTTGCGATCAAAAAGCACTTGTAAGAATTAGTTTATTGAGAGAAGCAACAAGAGGTTGAAAATTGAAAAGGAAAATAAACTGGACATACAAGATTGTTTGAGAGGTGCAAATGAAGAATTAGACGTGTGAAAGCAAGAAAGGAATGAAGCTATTGAAGAAGCCTATATGTGGAAGCAATTTTGGGCGAAATCAACAAGCTCTGAAAGGAATATAAAGAAGGAATTTGAAGATTTAAAGAAACAACTTGAAGAGATGGTAGCCGACTACGAGAGTCAAGTAAAGAATGAGAGGCAACACAAGGAAGAAATGGAAGAATTGCTCTCAAAACATCAAGATGCGCTAAGAACAGAAATGGAGACTTCTAGTGAGTTGACGAATTACATTGATTATCAAGAAAAGATCTATAATGACTTAAAGGATGAAACCATATATTGGGAGGATCGTTTTATGATGTTGCTTGGACAATTGAAGAATCAAGAGGTCAATAAAGAGCTGAAAGATAAAGGCAAGCATTGGAAAGATTGCTTTTCAAAATTGGCAATGCTAGCTAATCAAGCAATCATAAAAATTCCAAAGCATCTAAGAAAGATTGATGCAGTAATGCATCCGCTCAATACTCCAATCAAAGTCTACAAGTTCGTTGAATATTGCAAAAATATGGTAGAAGAATTAGAGGAAAAGATTGGTTGTCCTATTAAAAGAGAAGATTGAAATACCATAGATGTTGCAACTTTTAATTTAAATGTGATATACTCTTTTTCCCATCAATGAAGGATTTGTTTGTTTTGTTTATCGATCCCCATATTTTATTCATTTATAACTCGAAAGGCTTATGATTCCCCAACATACAACTATATGTAAAAAATAAATAATTAACTAAATTATTCCATCTTCATTCCATTCATACATACTCATAAATTTTTTTATTTAAAAAAAAAACAGAAAAAAATGAATAAAGCTGTTTCCTCGACACCCTTATCGGACTCGCGCAAACTCCAAGATCATGGATGAACTTGAGCAAAACTAAGAAGTAATGAGAGCAGATGTTAGCCAATTGAAGGACAAGGTTGATCGAATCCTAGAGGCTGTACAGGCTTTGGCAAGAAAGGAGAGTATAGATGGGAATCCTTCAACTGCAAATGAAGAACACCAAACCACT
Source organism: Cicer cuneatum (assembly GCA_037974295.1). Lineage (NCBI taxonomy): Eukaryota > Viridiplantae > Streptophyta > Magnoliopsida > Fabales > Fabaceae > Cicer > Cicer cuneatum. The sequence goes on from JBBPBO010001984.1 coordinate 16,447,024, forward strand.
CCTTCTCACCCACCAGGCTTTACCCCAACTACCCATCAATTCCGTGCAGCGGCTATGCAATTTCCTATGTATGGTATCCCACCTGGTTATACTCCGCCCTTAGTCATCAACCCCATGGACAATAACCCAAATCACTCAACCATCAATTCCCAAAGCTTAAACCAACCACAAATCCCATCTCCTCTCGGCTACGTGCCACCCCAAAACACTCTACCATCAGAAAACATTCCATTAAGTGCACCCCAAGCACCCCATTTTGATGCTAACGGAAATTGGTAACAACCTCAGTTTATTGGTAAAGATACACAGTCGAAAGAAAAATTACATGTTTTAGAAGAGCGCATAAAAGTAATGGAAGGTAATAATGCCTATGGTCTTGATGCCTTTGATATGTGCTTGGTTCCTGATGTAGCAATCCCTTCAAAATTCAAGGTACCTAAGTTTGAAAAGTACAAAGGTGCCACATGCCCTAAAAATCACTTGACCATGTATTGTAGAAAAATGGCTTCCCATGCTCATGATGACAAGCTTCTCATTCATTTTTTTCAAGACAGTTTGAGTGGGGCATCACTAAATTGGTATATGCATCTTAAGAGAAATCGAATTCGTTCGTAGAAAGACTTGGCTGATGCCTTCTTGAAACAATACAGGTACAACATTGATATGGCCCTTGATAGGATGCAATTGCAAAATTCGTTGAAAAAGAACAATGAAACCTTTAAAGAATATGCACAACGGTGGTGAGAAGTGGCATCGCAAGTAGATCCTTCTTTATCTGAAAGAGAAATGGTTGGTATGTTTATGGATACTCTCCAGTCGCCCTTTTATGAAAAGATGATTGGAAGTATGTCATCAAACTTTTCTGACATGGTCATGATAGGAGAAAGACTAGAAAGTGGTATGAGGAATGGTAAGATTGTATGTGGAACGAGTGGTGTGAAGAAGCCCCGGATGGGATTCACAAAGAAGAAAGAAGGGGATGCTAACGCTGTAATGGCAAACCCAAAAGTCTCTTATTCTCCATCCATGAATTCTTATTGACCTCCAAATTTTCAGCTCCCGATATACCAAATTCCATACATTCCATATCCATATGTGGCTACGACTTCACCAGCTCCATACCCCCAATATCACCCTTCAAGGCCACCTTATTATCAACAACCCATGGTCCAGCCATCCCCTCTCACGTTTCCCCAACAAAACCAATGGAACTAAAATTCAATCCCGAATCAATACAAACCACCAGTTAATCGAGAAGAGAAGATAACACGTTTTGACCCGATTCCCATGACTTACAGCCAATTGTTGCCTCACCTACTCCAGAATTCAATGGTAGTCCCGAGACCCATGAAACCTATGGAACCACCATTCCCAAAATGGTTCAATCCAAATGCAAAATGTGAGTACCACGCATGAGCTGTAGGACATTCCGTCGAAGATTGCCAAGCACTAAAATCTAAAGTGCAAGAATTGATTAATACAAAATGGCTTACCTTCAAGGAAGACAGTCCCAATGTGGGGAGTAATCCCTTGCTGGGCCACGGAAATTCCTCTATCAACGTCATTGAAGATGAGATAGATCGATGTGCAATTAAGAGTATGGAACATGTGAAAACCCCAATAAAAATGATTTTTGCCGAGTTACGCAAGTTAAACTTGATTAAGATTATTAACAATGAGGTTAGAATTTGTGGTGTTCACCCAACTGGTTCACGTTCCATAAAAATTTCTGAAGAGCTCAAGGAATTCCTTTAGGAATTAATGAACAAGAATTTCATACAAATAGGTTGTGCAAAAGATGATCATGTGCTAACCATAGAGCCGTGCATGGAGAATAATAGATCTTTCCCAAGACCATTGGAAATCCTCTATAGAAAAGAAAATCTTATGGAAACTCCAAATGGTCCATATCCGATAATTGTCCAGACACCAACCCCTTTTCCTTATGAAAATACCAAGGCGGTGCCATGGAATTATGAAGTCACGTCTCATTTGGCCAATCATCAATCCGGGATAACCATGAACCTAAAGAAATTGATGTCACCAACATTTCAGGAGTTGGTGGGATGACTCGGAGTGGTCGAGTATACGCCCCCGAACAACCTAGGAAAAAGGAGGACCGTGAGGAAAAGGGTAAAAAAGCTATGAATCATGCTATAAAAGGTCCAGAGACTAGCAAAAAGATGGTGCTTGAAGAAGAAGCTAACGAATTTTTGAAGTTTATCAAGCAAAGTGAATATAAGTTGGTGGACCAGCTAAATCAAACCCCTTCCAAGATATCTATTCTTTCTTTGTTATTAAACTCTAAAGCACATAGAAGGGCACTGATGAAAGTTTTAAAAGAGGCCCATGTTACTCACAATATCACAGTTGACCAGTTTGATGCAGTTATCGGTAATATCACCGCTAATAATTGTTTGAGTTTTAGCAATGGCGAATTACCAGCTGAAGGGACAAGGCATAATAAAACACTACATATCTCTGTGAGATGTCATGATCATATCCTAACACGAGTGCTAGTTGATAATGGTTCATCATTAAATGTCATGCCGAAAGCGACACTCTCAAAACTATTTGTTGATGGAGCATGTATGAAGCCTAGTGCTATGGTGGTGAAAGCGTTTGATGGGTCCAGGAGACAAGTTATTGGCGAGATTGACCTACTGGTTCAAGTTGGACCCCATAACTTTGAGATAACCTTCCAAGTGATGGATATTAAACCAGCGTATAGTTGTCTTTTAGGGAGACCGGGGATTCATGCTGCTGGAGTGGTGACATCCACTCTCCACCAAAAGCTAAAGTTTATAGTGAACAATAAGCTGGTAATAATATATGGGGAAGAAGATATGATAGTGAGCCATCTATCTTCTACATGCTACATTGAAGATATAGAGGAAGCCATAGAAACCTCCTTTCAAGCATTAGAAATTGCCAATGTTGTCTTCATGGGTGAAGGATCTCACTTAAAAGAACTAGAGTTGTCTACCCCATCATGGAAGTCTACCAAATCCATGTTGGAAAGAGGAGCTTTCGTTAAGTTGGGGAAATTATTAGATATACCAGAAAAGAATGATCGATAGGGTTGGGATATGTACCTACCAAAGTTGATAAAGAAAAGGCAATGAAAGAAAAAAAGGAAAGCAGGATGGCTCGTCTGGAAAACCATTCACAGAAGATCTCTATTTGTGACATTCGTCAAACCTTTCAAAGTGCTGGAATAATTTATGCTGACCAAGTGGCTGTAGTGGAAGAAGAGCATGTTGGTGATGATACCCTCAAATTAGTGTACCCTTGTCTTCTGGATACCATCCTCAACAATTGGAAGATCATCGAGTTTCCCGTGTTTGTTAATTCATGCTCAAAGTAATTATGTATTTCAACTCCTTTTGCTATGCCTAAGGTTATAAGGATATTTAATTAAGGCGCATGTATTTCAATTCTGCACTTATTATCAATAAATGCATTTTGAAATTCTCCAACCGTTTCTTTTTCTTTTCTTCTTAAAGTTGCAACCTTTATTCATATTTTTTTTTCCTTTTTTCTTAATTTTAATAATGCATAGTCGAAAATGAATACGTTGAAAATAGCAACGCTAGAACCCCTTCTTGTAATTTTGAACTCCCAATTAATCAAGCCGATGAGGATTGTGAAGACAATTGTGAGCCTCCCCCAGAACTAGAAAGGTTAATGGAACATGAAGCTAGGATAATCCAACCCTATCAAGAACCTGTTGAGGTGATCAATTTGGGGACTGAATGTGATAAGAAAGAAATTAAAATTGGTATGTCTTTAAAAGGAAGTGAACGAGAAAAGTTGGTTAAACTTTTATTTGACTATGTGGACGTCTTTGCATGGTCATATCAAGATATGCATGGGCTAGATACTAACATAGTTGAACACAAGCTACCACTCAAGCCTGAATGTGCTCCAATTAAACAAAAATTGAGGAGGATGACGTCTGATATGTCACTTAAAATTAGAGAAGAGGTCAAAAAGCAATTTGATGCTGGTTTCTTAGCAGTTGCAAAATATCCTCAATGGGTGGCCAATATTGTCCCAGTTCCAAAAAAGGATGGAAAGGTTCGAATGTGCGTTGATTATCGGGATTTGAATAAAGCAAGTCCTAAAGACGATTTTCCTTTGCCCTATATTGATGTCTTAGTAGATAGCACTGCTCAATATTCTCTTTTTTCCTTCATGGATGGTTTTTCAGAATACAATCAAATCAAGATGGCTCCAGAGGATATGGAGAAAACCACATTTATCACACAATGGGGAACCTTTTGTTATAAAGTGATGCCATTTGGATTGAAGAATGCTGGGGCAACCTATCAAAGAGCAATGGTGACATTGGTTCATGACATGATGCATAAGGAGATAGAGGTTTATGTGGATGATATGATTGCAAAATCCTAGACCGAAGAAGACCACGTGGTTAACCTTCAAAAGTTATTTGTGCGACTAAGGAAGTTTAGACTCCGTTTAAACCCTGCTAAATGCACTTTTTGCGTGAGATCAGGCAAGTTACTTGGGTTTATCGTTAGTTAAAAAGGGATAGAGGTGGACCCAGATAAAGTAAGAGCAATACAAGAAATGCCGGCTCCACACACGGAAAAAGAAGTTCGTGGCTTTTTGGGGAGATTGAATTACATTGCCAGATTCATATCAAATCTGACTGCAATATGCGAGCCAATTTTCAAGTTGCTGCACAAAGACCAAAAGGTTGAATCGAATGAGAATTGTCAAAAAGCTTTCGAGAAGATTAAACAATACTTGTTAAAACCTCCAATCTTGGTACCTCCAGTTCCTGGAAAACCACTTATTATGTACTTGACAGTGCTTGATGGGTCAATGGGTTGTGTGCTGGGGCAGCACGATGAATCTGGTAAGAAAGAGCATGCTTTTTATTATTTGAGCAAAAAGTTCACTAGTTGTGAAACAAGATATTCACTACTTGAACGAACATGTTGTGCACTAGCATGGGCTGCTCATCGGCTAAGGCAATACATGTTATGTCATATGTAAGACCCTTAATTTTTAATTAAAATTATGGAATTAATATTAAGTGTATTTTGGGGATATTTGTAAAATATTTAATATATGTATGTTTTGAGTAAATATATATATATATAAATATTTATTTTTGAAGATATATTAAGCTTATTGGATGAAGAATAAATTAATTTAATTACGAGTAATTAAATTAACGGGCAGTTAATTAAGGGATTATCGGCTAATTGCGACGAGACTGGTTAAGTGTTGAGGATCAGACAAGTTTCAGGTGAGGTGGCACCCACACAAGCCTATAAATAGGAGTGAGAAGGATGGGTAAAATCAGAACACCATTCCTTCTCCCTCATTGCCCATACTGCATGTAACAGTATCCCTTCCCTCCCATTCTGTTTCTGTTCCAGTCCGTTCAAAAGAAAGAAAAGAGGGAGTTCCTCAAAAGTAACATTACTTGGAAATCCAAGCACCAAACCAGAAAACCCCCAACACAGAAGTTGTTCCCCTCATCATTCCGGAGCTAGAGAACCCAGTTTTGTAGCAGCAAACGCAAGCGGGAGTTTCGCCGAGTTTTGACGCAGAAACGTGAGAAGTAGCAGAAACACAACAAGGGTAAGGGCACCTTCCACTTTCTAGTTGCATTAGGGCTGTAAATGCATAACTATCATGACATTATTGATGTTTTCATCATTGTTTAAAAAGAAAACTGCTTTGCAATGACATTTTGAAAGAAATGAAGAAAATGCATTTTGTTGGTGGTTTTAATAATCTGTGATGTGTGCTGGTCTGGTTGTTGCTCCAAGGCTGTTTTGTTTATGTGGGAAAGTTGAAAAATGTCTTGCATGTTATTTTGAAGATGATTAAAATGCATATTTTCAAAACTGTTCTGCAGGTGGTTATAAAATGTGAAAATGCATTCTATTGGTGTTTTACTGCTATGTGATGATTGTTGTTTGGCTGAATGAACTAATGTTGTTCTGGTTGTGTGAGAAAGCTGAAATGCTTTGCAAGTTGTGTTTGGTTGTGTAAGAATGCTGGAGATACTTTGCATGTTGTTTTGAGAATGCTCAAAATGTAAACGTTTGGAAATGCATGTTCTGTTTGGAGGATTTAAGCAAAACTGTGAAGTTGCTTTTGGTGTTGATGATTCTGTTTATGTTCTGTCTGATTAACATTCTATTTTTGAGTGATTCTGGTGATGCTTATGTTTTCAAAAGAAAAGGGATTTTAAAATGAGGAAAGTGTTTTTTTCTGGAAAATCTGTATTGATGAAAAATGCCTGAGTTTTGTGGTTCAAAAGAGTGACGAAACTGTTTTGGGGTTGTGCTGGTTTTTCAAAGATAAAAGTTTGATAATGTGTTGTAGTTTTCATGAAAAGTTCACTGAATTTGAAGGTGTATTCGAATACAACATGAGTGTATTCGAATACAACCTGCCAAGCTTCTGTTTTACTCAAGTTTTCAAACTTGTATTCGAATACGGGCCGCTGTATTCGAATACAGAGGAAGGATTTTTGCTTCTAACTTAGCATCTGTATTCGACTATGACTCTGTCGTATTCGAATACAGGAGTGAAATTTTAACACTGTATTCGCAACTGTATTCGACTACGACAGTCTCGTATTCGAATACAAGATGCTGACCTTCACAATTTTTGCTTCTGTATTCAAATACAAGGGAGCTGTATTCGAATACAGATTCGGGTTTTTCCAGAAACTCAAGTTTTAGCTTCTGTATTCGAATACAGATTCGTGTTTTCCAGAAAACCAAGTTTTAAGCACTGTCATGTGAACTTTAGAGTGTTGGGGAAAGTTTGAAACAATTTAAAATGAAGTTTTTGAATAGGTTTGAAGAAGAGATGATGAGTTTAATAAAAACTTCAATGATGGTGGGAAAATGCTGAATATACATTGTTTTTATCTTCTGTATTCGACTACAGGCATGCTGTATTCGAATACAGAATGTTGAAATTACAGTTTCAGCTTCTGTATTCGTATACAAGGGATCTGTATTCAAATACAGATTCGTATTTTTCAGAAATCCATAGTTTTAAACACAGTTTTATAAACCTTAAGTGTTGGGGAGCATTTGGGAAGGTTTGTGACAAATTAAAATAGAGTTTTGTGAAAATTTGAAGAGGTAATGATAAGGCTTTTGAGATTTCTACTGAAGTTGTAAAAATACTGATTTTTACACTATAACAGCCTCTGTATTCGAATACAAGAAGGCTGCATTCGAATACAGAGTGTTGATTCTGCACTAATTTGGCTTCTGTATTCGAATACAAGGAAGCTGTATTCGAATACAGATTCGTATTTTCCAGAAATCTCAGTTTTAAAAACTGTTTTTTTGAATTTTAAGAGTTGGGGAAAGACTTGTGATAATTAAGAATGGAATTGTGAGATAATGTAAAGTGTTAATGATTTCTTGACTGTTTAATCATGATTGTGATGATGATGATATTGATTGTGTTGAGATGTTCTGAAAAATGATGGAAAGGTTGAAATTTCCTGATAATGCATACTATTTCAGTGAAGAGAAAACACTGCATATTCATGCATTTGCATAGTCAAGTGGTACCCGCGATGGGCCACAGAGTAATGCGTAAACATGCTGATCTGTTGAGCGATTGCACGAGTGCTGGTCTGCTGAGCGACTGCACTGTTGAGCGATTGTACCCTGAAATGCGCAAAAACGTGTTGATTTGTTGAGCGATTGCACGAGTGCTGGTCTGTTGAGCGACTGCACTGGTACGGATCTGTTGAGCGATTGTACCTGAGTATATGTCAAACGTGTTGGTCTGTTAAGCGACTGCACGAGTGCTGGTCTGTTGAGCGACTGCACTGGTGCTGATCTGTTGAGCGATTGCACCCTGGTCTTGAGGGCCGTTAAAGTCAAACATATTGTGCTGGTCTGTTGAGCGATTGCACCTTGGTAATTCCAAGAAATTGTATACATGAGCATATACATATTGCATTGGAGGATTGACCGGTGGATCTCGATTTGGTTAGATGATGATGGTTTGAAATTGATGTGTGTGAGTACTTTATGAAATCTGATTTCTGATAAATGATTGTGATTGTTGAAGTGTTGGCTGTACTTACCACATATTTTTCATAATAATAGGTTGCTGTTTTGAAAAGGTATATATGTCATGAAATTTCAAAATGAGCATCTTTATTCTTCATCATTGTTATATGATATGCCATGGATGCATCTGTTCTGTGATATAAATGCTATGTGTATATTTGTTAATTTCGGTCGGTGACCCTTTACTATTATATGTGGAATTTGGGCTTTGCCCTCAGATGAACCCCAAACCCGTCCCACCGACGGTTACACTAACGACGGAGACGTCGTTAGTTTTCCTTGATATTCGTATACGGAGTCTTTGTGGACAACGCAGAGGGACGGACAGCTGGCTAAAAACGAGACTTGTAGAGGATGCGGCGGAGACCGTGCTACTATAGCTTAGTGCATGATCAGTTAGATTTGATGTATAGGATTTTGAGCTGAAAAAAATGTAATTTGTTTTAATTTGGGAATTATTGAACCACTTTTCCGCTAAACACATTCCGCACTCTGATATTTTCTTCTGAGATGTTATGACACTGCCCTTCTTTTGAAATGTATTAATGTTATTATTAATTCCCAAAGTTAAGTACTTAGTAATGTTATGATGAAGTTATTTAATTACATTCATCGATAAAATTACAACGTACCATTTTATGAAACGAATTAAAGGAAACTTTATTCCAATTCTTTCGATGTAATAAATTGAAAAATCATTTTAATTATTTATTTAAAAAAAAAAATGCACTCGCGCTGTGTTTTAAACTCGGGGTGTTACATCATACAACTTGGTTGGTATCTAAAATGGACCCAATTAAGTACATCTTTGAGAAACCTGCTCTTACTGGAAGGATCGCCCGCTGACAGATGTTGTTATCAGAATACGATTTAGTGTAAGTTACACAGAAAGCTATCAAAGGAAGCACACTAGCAGAGTACTTAGTCCAACAACCTATTGAAGATTATCAATCAATGCAGTGTGAATTCCTCGATGAAGACATAATGACTTTATTTGAAGAGACTGAATCATCTGATAAAGAAAAATGGACATTGATATTTAATGGTGCTTCTAATGCATTAGGGCATGGAATTGGAGCCATTTTGATTTCCCCAGAGAACCAATTCACTCCATTTACGGCTAGATTGCGTTTTGATTGCACAAACAATATTGCAGAATACGAGGCATGTGCCATGGGCATTAAAGCAACCATTGAATCAAAGGTAAAGGTTCTTGAGGTATATGGAGACTCATCATTGGTCATCCATCAAACAAAAGGAGAATGAAAACTCGAGATTCTAAATTGGTTCCGTATCACACGCACATCAAAGAGTTGATAGAATACTTCGAGAAGATCACTTTTCACCATATTCCTCAAGAAGGAAACCAATTGGCCGACGCCTTGGCCACATTGTCATCAATGTTCAAAATATGCATCAATCAGGATGTGCCAGTTCTAAAAATTCAACAAAAGGATAAGCCAGCATATTGCTTATCAATAGAAGAAGAGCCCGATGGCAAGCCATGGTTTTACGATATCAAATCCTATGTTAAGAGTATGGAATATCCATTGGGCATTTCGGAAAATGACAAGAGGGCTTTGAGGAGGTTGTCAATGAACTTCTTCTTAAATGGTGACGTGCTTTATAAGCGAAACCATGACATGGTTCTCCTTAGATGTGTGGATAAAACGGAAGCAGAGAAAATCATTCAAGAGGTCCATGAAGGTTCCTTTGGAACTCATGCAAATGGGAACGCAATGGCAAGAAAAATCTTAAGGGCTGGCTACTATTGGTTGACCATGGAGTCTGATTGTTTTAGTTATGTAAAGAAATGTCATAAATGTTAGATCTATGCTGATAAAATACATGTATCGCCAACCTCTTTGAATGTCTTAACATCACCTTGGCCATTTTCAATGTGGGGGATGGATGCTATTGGGCTCATTGAACCTAAGGCTTCAAATGGGCACCGGCTTATCCCAGTAGCTATTGATTATTTCACAAAATGGGTTGAAGCTGCTTCTTATGCCAACGTGACGAGGAGCGTAGTGGTCAGATTCATCAAGAGAGAACTTATTTGTCGATATGGGATGCCAAATAAGATTATCACGGATAATGCGACTAATCTGAACAACAAAATGATGAAGGAGTTGTGTGATAATTTCAAAATTCAGCACCATAATTCTTCGCCTTATCGGCCGAAAATGAATGGAGCTATAGAAGCGGCAAATAAGAATATCAAGAAAATCATACAAAAGATGGTAGAAACATACAAGGATTGGCATGAAATGCTTCCCTTTGCATTACATGGCTATAGAACGTCTGTTCGCACCTCAACAGGGGCAACTCCTTTCTCATTGGTGTATGGAATGGAAGCGGTACTTCCCATTGAAGTTGAAATCCCCTCGATCAAGGTCTTGATGGAAACAAAACTAGAAGAGGCATAGTGGGTTCAATCACGATTTGACCAATTGAATCTCATTGAAGAAAAAAGAATGATAGCTCTGTGTCATGGTCAATTGTATCAAAAAAGACTTAAAAAAGCCTACGAGAAAAAAGTTCGTCCTCGAGAGTTTCAAGAAGGAGACTTGGTGTTAAAGAAAATATTGCCCATAAAAAAGGATTCTCGTGGAAAATGGACCCCGAATTACAAGGGACCATATGTGGTGAAAAAATCTTTCTCTGGGGGAGCTCTTATACTCGCAAAAATGGATGGAGAAGAACTTCCACTTCCAGTAAACTCAGACGCAGTCAAAAAATATTATGCTTGAAAAAATATAGGCTCGCTAGGTCGAAAACCTCAAAAGGCGACCTAGGCAAAAGTTAGAGCATCCCGATAGATTGAAAACTTGAAAGAGCGGTCTATGCAAAAGTTAGGGATATATATAAAAAAAGGGAATAAAGAGAATCAAGCAATTCAAACTGGGGCAGTTATTATTCTTGAGTGCTGACCAACAGGAGTCCTAAATTACAAGAATGATTAGCGTTTGTTATCCCTTCAACTAAACATGAACACACTCATCCCTACATTGTAACCCCCTACCTCAATTATTTTTGTTCCCAATATAGTAAATGTACTTTTTTCAATATTTTCTTTCGATGTTGTATATTACCTTTTTTCTTTTTCTTTTATCGTCCATTCCCTAAGCTAATTCAGTCTCATGGTTGTTTGTTCTAGCATTTTTAAAAGAAAATGTTATTTTATGATAATAAATATTGGAATTTGAAGTAGGTGTAAACAAAAATATTTTAATTATTTTGATATTTGAAAATATATACACGGAAACTTGATAGATTCTTAACATGTATGGGGAGTTCAACACAAAAAAAAAAGGGTAGTCATTTTAGACAATGTACTTTGTTTTGCCTCTAAAAAAAAAGAAGTCACACGAGATGTATAGAGTCATCATACAAAAAACGGTTGTTATCTTTATTCATCCATTGAATCTTGTGGGTGCACAAGATCGTATAAGGATCGAAGAATTAAAAAATGAACAAAGATTTTATTTATATTGTAAAACACATGATTCATGCATTTTACATTCATATTTTTTCACCAACTCAGACATGACATATGCATCTTCATTCACTCAACAACCTTTTGCAATGCATAATGAGTGAATCATGCATATTTAATATTTATACTCAAGTCTTTGTATTACATTACTCATTATACATTATGCATTTTTTGTTACGATTATCATAAATATATTCTCTCAACAAAAAAATCTATGTGTTGCCCGTGGTTTACCTTTTTTTTATGATCATTCTTTAATTCTCGATCTACGCATCAGTAACCAATCCGAAGACGGTCATTCTTTAATTCTAGTCGATCTACGCATCGGTATCCAATCCGAAGTCGGTCATTCTTTAATTCTCGATCTACGCATCGGTAACAAATCCGAAGACGATCATTTTTTAATTCTTGTCGATCTACGCTTTGGTAACCAATCCGAAGATGGTCATTCTTTAATTCTGGTCGATCTACGGATCGGTAACCAATCCGAAGACGGTTATTCTTTAATTTTCGATCTATGCATCGGTAACAAATTCGAAGACAATCATTCTTTAATTCTTGTCGATCTACGCATCGGTAACCAATCCGAAGACGATCATTCTTTAATTCTCGATCTACGCATCCGTAACTAGTCCGAAGATGGTCATTTTTTAATTTTTGTCGATCTACGTATCGGTAACCAATCCGAAGACGATCATTCTTTAATTTTTGTCGATCTATGCATCAGTAACCAATCCGAAGACGATCAGAATTAATTTGTTTTCACAACTTATTTACAACTTATTTTGACAAAACTTAGGTTCTTATATTTAATTACATTTTACAGCAATAATATTCATATGATAATATTCATATTCTCTAGTAAATACAATTAAATAGGGGCAGCTGTAGTACCTCAATTTTATCGGACTAATTAAAAATATTTAAAAAAAAAAATATTTTGCACTTATTATTATTATTAAGTAAAAAAAAATTTAAATTTGGTCTTACAATTAACACATAAAATAAAATAATTAATTAAAATAATTATTAAAAAAATAGAAGGGTTTATTTGCTGCACTTTCTTTCTCCATTTTTTTCTTCTTTCCTATTGCCACAATGATGCTCTCTCTTTACAACCATGCTTCCTCTTTATTTTTTATTTTATTTTTATCTTTGCTTAATTATTTTTGAGCTAAACCAATGAAAAATACAGGACCCCGTTTTACATCATAAATACTTGGACTAATCACTTAGTGCTATAAATTGAGAACAAAAATCAGGAGATTTTCTAATCACTAAAAAAAAACAAAAAAATAAAGAGAGTAAGGAGTAGAAGAGAAACAATAAATCAATGAAAAATGAAACTTGTTGTTGTTATACAAAAATTATGTTTTGATTTGTGGAAGTATAAACAAAAATAAGTTATGAAGAAAAGAGTAGAAAATATAAGACTAAAAACTCAAACCTCTAACGATGGTGTCGCCGAAAAACCGTATTTTTTGCTGCCTTGCTCACCCTCTCGATTTATTTTTCTTTCTCTCAAAGTTTTGTTTTCTTTCTCTCAATCTCTTTCTCCCTTTCAATCCTCCTATTTCTCTATTTAAATCTATTCTCGTCCCTTTTTGTTCTTTTTGTTCTTTTACGGTTATCTTTTTTGTTCTTTCTATTATGTTTGCCATAAAACGAAATGTGTTGGGCCTTGCTCTTATTTTGTTTGCTATTCTCCTACTAAACCTGTGTTCCAGCCATGCTTCCTCCATTTTCTGCATGCTATGTCTATTCATCCTATTGATGTAACCACTCTAGTACCTTTTGATAATATCCTCTAGTTTTTTTTGTAATTTAACTTTAACAATTAAACATTTTTTTGTTTTTTAAAACTACAGTTATACTCTTTCTAAAAATTTGAATTTAATTTATTTATTAGTTCAATATCAAATTCTATAAAAAAAATAATAATAAGTATTGCATTAAAAATTAGTTAGTTGGAATATTTTTATTTTTATTTTTTAAATCTCATCTTCACAGATAAACTAATAAATTAAAATTTATAAACGAATTAATAAATAAAAATCATTATTAAATATTAACTAGACATGACATCCTTTAATCCATGAGTAGTAGAATACGAATTATACAACCCGATAGTTTTATAATAAAATTTAAAAATAAAATAAATGAATCTAAAATTAACTTTTTTTAAATATTAGATTAATTAGATGTGACATCTTTTTAATCTTTGAGTTGTTAAGACACAAGTTGTACTACTTCGTGGCTTTAAAACTCAATTTTAAAATTGAAAATAATAAAAATATTTTTAAACGGATTAACGGGTTGAAACATCCTTTTACTCCTTGAGTTTTGAGACACGAGTTGTACAACTTGATTGTTTTAAAATTCATATTTTAAAATAATTATTCAAATCAAGCAAACTCGTTTTTGTTTTTGTCAAAATTAACCTTTTTAATAACTAAACACGATTTATTTAAAAACAATCAACACATCCTCATTTTCTATCCAAGAACTACGTAGCTTTGATTTCTCCATCGCACCGGGAGATACGTAGGAGCAAGATCACACTCTTGTCAAACACATTAATAAAAAAATTCTTTTTTTGTTCCTCTTTTCTTTAAACACGTATTTATTTCAACATATCATTCAAAATAAATAATTGATATTCATATTTAATAATAAAGAGACATAAATATATTTAAGTTAATACTAATTTTGCACAATTAATTACAGGTAACCATATTTTAACGGATGTCGTAGGGTGCTAATACCTTTCCTACGCATAATCGACTCCCGAACTTAAAATTTGGTTTCAAAGACCATTTTTTTCTTTATAAGGGTTTCCCAATGTCTTCCCTATTTTAAATAAACTTTGGTGGCGACTCCATTGAATTCGAGAAATACTCAAAATTTAGGTCGCGACAATGTAAAAAGAAGCAAAGCATCACACCATTCTCAAAAGCAGAATTATGCTTTGTTGTGGGAGTTTGATCTGATGATGGCACAGAATGAACACGGACGATCATTTTCAGATCTTATCAAGCATCCTTTTCTTTTTCTATTTCCTGGAAAAAAAAAAACAAAGTGCTTGATTCACAAATTGAAAAACAATATGTCCCATGGTTCTAATGGAAATATGAGTTTATTTGAAGATTTGAGTTTTGAATTTGATTAAATTTGTATTATATTGAAGAATTTAATCAATTTTATGGGTTTTGGTTGAAAATTTTGATGAATTTTTTAAATTTTTGTTAAAAAAAGGATAACATTGTTGACATTTTAAAACATAAAAGATCAAATTGTCACTTAAAATTAAAATAAATGACCAAATCGGAAAAAAAAAGAAGATAAATGACTAAACCGTTAACTGAAATTAAGTTAAGGGACCACAAATGCTATTTAGCCTAAAATATAATGTCAATGACTATGTTATAAATAGGGATAATATTCGTGTTGCATGATTTTGTTTCTATTATATATTAAGAATTTGAATTATTATTGTTTTAATAATGTAAATAACTTATTAAAAAAATTATTGAAAATTTTGCTTATAATATTTGTTAATAACATGTAATAAAAACTGATTTTAGAAAATTTAGTTTTTTTATTATTAATATTATAATAATTGCACTTTTTTTTAGACAATGTGTATGTATTCCCCGTTTACATTAAATTCATGGTAAGTTATTTAAAAAAATATATATATCACAAATAATCTCATTTGAATTTCTATATTTATAAATATTATTTTTGTTTTAATATTGATATATATTCTTAGTTTTCCTAAAAAAAATATACATATTTTACTTAATGTTTATATACGTGATACAATTGTTGCACCAATAGTTTGAAAACATTGTTAACGATTTTTTTAAATTTTTTCGATAATATGATGATGATATATTTATGATACAAAACATTTGATTCATGTAATAGTTAAAAATATTATAAATAGATAATAACTATTTCGTTTTTATAAAAAAATTGAGGGGTGTAGATAGCAAAAATGGAATTGTGAGTGGCCAAATTGTATTTTATTTGATATGTTATTAAATTAATAATAATAATAGATTTTGAACCATATTTGAATTGACTGTGATTTTTTTTTGGTACTAAGTATTGACCACGAATTTATTTCTAGAATAAATTCAATTTAGAAATTTTTGAAGTATTGTCTTATTTGATTGCAATTTCCTTGCAAAATAATTTGTCAGCGATTTTCTTTAAGATTTTATGAATAAAAACACTATATATATTGAAGTTCCAATCGACCACAATTTCATACCAGAATCTTCATAATTCAGTTTCCACTAACAAAATTGTTATGACAATGTCAAAGTTAGTATTTGGTTACAATTTTCTATTCTTCCCATTCCCTTTTTTTAAAAAAAGATTATCCCTCCCTTTTGAATATAAAATTACAAATACTATGATATTTTAATCATCGATGAGATTAATTTATATGCATGGTCATCTAACACAATATACATGCAGCATCTATTATAATCTATTAAAATAACTCTTAACTATCTCTCCATTGACACTAGGCATATGAATAGGCTAGACCGTCCGTCAGAGGCCAATGGTCTGACCTGTTTAACAAGAAAACTAGGTTCAGACTATTTTTAAAGTCTATTTATTTAAATAGGTCAGGCTCAGGCTTATAAAAAAACCTATAAGGCCTGACAGGCCGACCTATATATATATATTTTATTAATGTTATTTATTATTATTATTATTATTATTTATTATTATTATTATTTATTAATATTATTGTTTCCTATTTTAAAGTATATATTATTGTTATTATTATTTATTAATGTTATTTTTTATTAGTATTTATTAATATGATTGTTTCCTACTTTAAAGCCTATCAATTAAGCTATTTTAATATTATTTTATTATATTAGATTTGGTTATAATTTTATTATTTTTCCTTGTATATAAATGTCTAGTTTAGCCTATTTAAAAAAAAATGTAAATAAGGCTTTTAAATAGGCTTTTAGGCCAGACCAGACTTTTAAAAAGGTCAGACTGGAAAAAATCACATATGATAGGCCGTAGGCCATACTTAGGCCTAAAAATTTAATTGTAGGCCAGACTCAAGCATTTCAAAGCCTAGCCTGGCATATTCCCTCCCATAATTGACACATCATCTTTTATGTGCCACCTACTCTACTTTGTTCCACATCATAAAAAATCTTATGCGTCACTCTATATAATCATTCATCCTTTCTAAATCCTATTTTCTATTCTTTCATTGTAATACCTTATCATTCATATCCCTAAATGCAATTTATTTTCATCATTTTCGGTTACTTAATCTATAAATGCATGTGACTATTGCTTTCACTTTTCTATTATTAAACTTCATTGTTTTGTAAACAAAACTTTTTGGACCTCACTAAACTTCTTTGTCTTCTAAACTTAAATATATCTACTAATTAACTTTTAAGTCACTCATCCTTCCTTAATAAATTTTGTTAACCTATTATCATCAATGTGTTCCATTTAATTTCTCAATCAATTTGTAACATAAATTTTAAATAATCAATTTATTCATCCTATTTGGTAAATGAATTATTGTTTATTATAAACCAAAGTATTGCATTCATCCTATTTGGCCACAATTTGCATTGCCTTATATAAAATCAATGTTACAGTTTAGAAGAGTTTGAAGTACAAACACGAGAAGGGGGGTTGAATTGTGTTTGTAATACTTGAATTCTTTTTCTGTTTTTGATGATTATTTAGAATCTGATATATAAACAAACAGAATTAGCAGCGGATAAAGTAAAATAATCAACACAAAGATTTATCCTGGTTCACCATTAACTAGGCTACATCCAGTCCATTCACCTCGAAGGATTTTTCACAAGGGAACGAGAAAAAGAGTACTTGCTTCTGGAAAGCTGATACTCACAATTAACCTCACTGAAAACTCGAGTGTTTGCTTCTGGAAGTTTATGACTCTTTTACTGATTTTCGATGCTAAGTCTTCTGCCTTGAGCCTCCTTTTATAGATGAAAATCAGGGTTTCTTCCATGATCAAATTCGAGCTGTATCTGTCCAAATTCTCTTGCAAAAATAAATTGGCCAATCCTGTTTCACTTAAATAAAAATCGTATCTTTTTAGCTTCAGATTGCTTTTGAAAATTCTATTGACCAATCTTGTTTTTTTATAATTTCAAACCATATATTTTTAAGCTTCAGATTGCATTCGAATTTCTTCAAGTCTTCAGTAATTTTTGAATCAAATCCCCTTAATAATTTGATCAAATTTCTATCAAAATTTAATCAAGTCTTCTTCGAATTTTAATCAAGTTATCACTGATTTTCATCATGATTAAAATCTGGACCGTATGATCTTCTGATCTCGACCAAATCTGGACTTTATGATCTGATCTGCCCCAATTTTGTGATCCTCTGATCTCGGCCAACACTGGACCATATGATCTGATCTCGGCCAATCACTGGGCCATATGATCTGATCTCGGCCAACACTGGGCCATGATACTTAAATCTGGACCATTGATCTGAACATTTTCCCTCTGATATGGACCACGTCTAGACTGAGTCTGGATTGATTCTGAATGAAATATGGACTTATGATATTTTAATCTGGACCATTGATCTTTTAATCTGGACATTTATCTTCTGATCTGGATCAAGTCTGGATTAAATCAGGACGATCATTTCTTTTGATATGGACCAAGTTTTATGTTCTGGATCATGCTATCTTCTGGTCTGGACCAAGTCATTTGTTCTGGACCAGTTATCTTCTGCTCTGGACCAAGTCTGGATTAAATCTAGACTGATTCTTATATTCATGACCAAGCTATCTTCTGGTCAGGATTGAGTCTGGACCAAGTCTGACTTATGTTTCCTTCTGGTTTGAAACAAGTCTCCCTCTGACAGGTTTCCTTCTAGTCTGGGCCAAGTTTCCTTCTGAACTCTGCTTCCTTCTGATCTGGGCCAAGAAAGTTATCCTCTGATGATGTTATTTGTCCTTTGATGTTTTGCCTTTGATGACATCCTCTAATATCCTCTGGAGGTGTATCCTCTGGTGCCTTCAGGATGCATCCTATGGTACCCTCTGGATGTTTCCTCTGGCCGAACCTTTCTGGTGACATTTCTATCCTCTGGATGTATCCTCTAGATGTATCCTCTGGTGCTGTCATCCTCTGATTTTGCACAACTTCTGATTTGTTCTTCTAAGTCAAAATACTATTTACATAAAATACTTTTGTTAACATCGAAATTCTAAGTATAGAACCAATTTGGTTCCAACAATCTCCCCCTTTTTGATGATGACAAAACCTTGTATTTTTTATAACTATTTTTCTTTCTTTTGACTTTGACTCCCCCTAGGACTATACTTTATTTTGACTTTTTCTCCCCCTAAGTCTAATGCCCCAGATTCTCTATCAAATACATCTTCCCCCCCTTTGTCATCAGACAAAAATGATTGAAGGAAGAAAGGAGATCTTCTAACCTTTTTTTTTCACAGAGTACAAAAAATAAATAACAGATAATAAATGACAAAAAATTTAAAAACTACTCCTCTAAAAATACTACTTGATCTAGTCAGATATGGAGACTATGTTGAGATGCTTCTTGATGAACTCAAACCGATCTTCAGGCAATGGTTTGGTGAAGATATCAGCCCATTGATGATCTGTGTCTACAAACTGGATGCTTATTGTTCCCTTTTGAACATGGTCTCTAATAAAGTGATGCTTGATTTCAATGTGCTTGGCTCTAGAGTGTAGGATAGGGTTCTTGGTTAGGTTTATGACTGAAGTATTGTCACAGAAAAAGGGATGTTGGTTTCAAAGATGTTGTAGTCTTCCAACTGATGTTTCATCTAGATTAATTGTAAACTGCATCCTGCTGCTGATATGTATTCAGCTTTTGCTGTTGACATGGCAATGATGGTTTGTCTCTTGCTTGACCAAGAAATCAGATTATTACCTAGAAACGTACAGTTGCCATTTGTGCTTTTTCTCTCTAATTTGTCTCCAGCATAATCAGAATCACAAAAACCACTTAGTTTGTAAGATGGGGTTTTCTTGTAGAGCAAGGTAAGATATGTGGTTCCTTTAAGGTATCTAAGGATTCTTTTTACAACAGTTAAGTGGGATTCCCTATGGTTAGCTTGAAAACGAGCACAGACACAAACACTAAACAAATGTCAGGTCTAGAAGCAGTTAGGTAAAAAAGGGATTCAATCATACCTCTGTATGTTTTCTGGTCTACCTTTTGGCCGGATTCATCTTTTTCAAGTGAGCAGGTGGGGTGCATGGGTGTGGCCATAGGCTTACAATCACTCATCTTGAACTTTTTGAGAAGTTCTTTAGTGTACTTAGATTGGTGAATGAGTATACCTGTTTTGCCTTGCTGAATTTGAATTCCTAGGAAGAACTTAAGTTCTCCCATCATGGTCATATGAAACTCTTGCTGCATCAAATCAGAAAACTCTTGGCAGAGAGTGCCATTAGTAGATCCAAAGATAATATCATCAACATAAACTTGAATGATCAGAATATCATCTTTAATGGATTTTCTAAACAAAGTGTTATCTATTTGGCCTCTATCAAACTGATTTTTAAGTAAGAAATTGCTAAGTCTGTCATACCATGCCCTAGGTGCTTGTTTTAAACCATATAAAGATTTTTTAAGTTTAAAAACATGGTTTGGAAAATCAGAACTTTCAAAACCTGGGGGCTGTTTGACATAGACTTCCTCACTTATATAACCATTTAAAAAGGCAATTTTGACATCCATTTGATACAAAGTAATATCATGATTTGCAGCAAAAGAGAGTAGGATACAAATTGCTTCTAACCTGGCCACTGGAGCAAAAGTCTCAGTGTAGTCAATGCCTTCTTGCTGACTATATCCTTATGCCACAAGCGTAGCTTTTTTCCTGACTACTTCACCCTTTTCATTGAGTTTTTTCCTGAACACCCACTTGGTTCCAATGATATTTTTGTGTGGTCTGGATACCAGATCCCAAACATCATTCCTTTCAAACTCATTCAGCGATTCTTGCATTGCAAGAATCTATCCTTCTTCTGCCAGTGCTTCATCAACAGTAGTTGGTTCAATGGTAGAAAGTAAACCAAACATACTTGTTTCTTTAAATGATGATCTAGTTTTCAATGGTTCAGTTGCGCTTCCAATAATCAGAGTTTCTGGATGTGAAGACTTGTACTTCCACCCATTATTTCCTTCTGACTTGTCTTTAGGTTCAACATTATCATCGGATTTGCTTTCATCCTTTTCTTTCTCTGGTTTTGTTGTTTGATCTGCTCCTGCTTCCTGTGCTTCTGGTAAACCTGTAATTTCCTCATCTTGCTTTGACTTTTCAGAGTCAAGTTGTTTGTCATCAAACTTAATGTGTATGGATTCCTCCACAGTGTTAGTTTCTTTATTAAACACTCTATAAGCTTTTGATCTCTCAGAGTAACCAATGAAGGTACACTTTTGAGATATGGAATCAAATTTTGCAAGATTATCCTTAGTGTTTAACATATAACAAATGCTGTCAAACTGTTTGAAGTAGGAAATATTAGGTTTCTTACCTTTCCACAGTTCATATGGAGTTTTGTTTAGAATAGACCTGATGTAAACTCTGTTCTGGATGTAGCATGCAGTGTTGACAGCTTCTGCCCATAGGTAGGTAGCAACATTCATGTCATTCAACATCGCTCTGGCCATCTCCTGCAGTGACCTGTTCTTCCTTTCAACAACTCCATTATGTTGAGGTGTTCTGGGGGATGAGAAGTTGTGAGAGATACCATTCTCATCACAAAATTCTTCAAAGTACCTGTTCTCAAACTCACCTCCATGATCACTTCTAATAGTTATGATTTTAAAACCTTTTTCATTCATAACTTGCTTGCAGAAGGAAATAAATACGTTATGGGATTCATCTTTGTTTCTCAGAAACTTTACCCAAGTCCACCTTGAGTAATCATCAACTATGACAAACCCATACTTCTTACCACTAAGGGATGCAGTTTGAACAGAACCAAACAGATCTAAATGAAGCAGTTCAAGAGGTTGTGAAGTAGAAATTCAATTTTTAGGTTTAAAAGAGCTTTTGGTCTGTTTACCTTTTTGACATGCTTCACACAGAATCTCAGATTTGGTACTTAGTTTGGGAAGACTTCTCACTAGCTGAAGTTTACTTAACTCAGAAACCAGTCTAGGGTTTGCATGGCCTAACCTTTTGTGCCAAATCAGATTTTCCTCCCTAACATATAAAAGACACTTAACTTTCTGTTTAACTAGGCTAAACAGATCTATATTATAGACATTATTCCGCCTAACACCAGTGAACAAAATAGATCCATCTTTTTAACTAACAGCCTTGCAAGTTTTCTGATTAAACACAACATGATACTTGCAGTCACTTAGCTGACTAATGCTTAACAGATTGTGATTCAGACCTTTAACTAATAAAACATTTTCAATAGATAAGGAAGAAGAACTGTTACCAACTGTGCCTGTACCAATGATCTGCCCTTTCTGGTTTCCTCCAAAGGCAACCTTGCCTCCTTTTTAGAGTCAGCTTCTGGAACATTGATCTGTCTCCAGTCATATGCCTAGAGCATCCACTGTCCAGATACCATACTTTGTGTTGCAGATCAGACCTTTTTTCTTATGATACATCACCGTAAGAGTCAGAATTAGACTCAGTGCTGTAATCAGATTCTGTACGAGCCATCAGTGCCAGTTCTGTTTCTGGCTTGTTCAGGCTGGTTGAACTGTTCCTTTGATTCTGCTTCGGCTGATACACCATGTTCCTCTGGTGATTCTGGAACTTATGGTGATTCTGGTAATTTTGCTTCTTCTGGTGATACTGAAGTTGATGTGTGTGATTCTGTTGTTTGTGGCTGAACCTCTGATTCTGATACTGATACGGGTTCTGGTTCGGGTTCTAGTTCTGGTTCTGGTTCTGATTCTGGTGTGAATTGTACTGACCAGACCTTCTTTCATCAGACTCATTTTGCTTCTGTCTGGTGGAAACTGAAACATACACCTTTTTCTGTTTGTGCATTGCCAACATCCATTGACCAGACACCATGATTGGTGTTTCCTTCTGGTTGCTCAGAATATCTGCAACATAAACAATTTTGTTCTTTGGTACCCAAAACTGGTTGGGTCCAGGTTTGTTAGACTTAACAGGTCTCTTGTCTTTCCCAGATTTTATCATAGGACAAGACAATTTAGAATTACCCTTTTTAGCACAAATAATACACATAACATTAGAATGAGCATATTTACTTTCAGCAACAGATTCAGTAAAACCTATTCCTCTCTTACCATTGTTACTGATTCCATAAATCATGGAAGCATACTTACTTCTTTCATACCATTTGCAATAAAGTTTTGAAAAGCTTGTTCATGCATATCAGATTCACAAACAATATTGAAAGTAGAGCAAATATTACTTTTCAGAGTTAGATTTTCAGAATTGAGTCTGGAAACTTTAGTTTTAAAATTAGTGTTTTCAGTTGCAAACTCAGCATTCTGATTCTTTAAAATTTGTACTTCTTTGGTTAGAATTTTCTTTCCTTCCCTCAGAGTTTTCAGTTTTAAAGACATCTTGTTGTTGGCATTTATAAAGTCTTTAAGAGCAGTAATTAATTCAGATTTAGTAAGATAAGAGAATACCTCTTTGTCTTCATCTTCTGAATCAGTTCCAGAGTTTGTGCTGGATCCAGAACTTGAGTTAGTATGTGCCATCAGAGTCAATACTGCTTCCTCTGGTGTGCTTCCAGACTTGCCGGAATGAATGATTTGTCCATTCTTCTTACCCTCTGCTTTTCTTCCAGAGCTAGTACCTTTATGAAGTCCAGAGGCAAACTTGATGTGAGCCATCATAGCTGTTTCTGCCTCTTCATCATCAGATGATTCCTCTTTTGAGTCAAATGCATCCCATGCTGCCATCAGACCCTTCTTCTTGAATCTGGAACCTTTCTTGTGATGCTTTCCTTTCTCCAT
Source organism: Cicer cuneatum (assembly GCA_037974295.1). Classification (NCBI taxonomy): domain Eukaryota; kingdom Viridiplantae; phylum Streptophyta; class Magnoliopsida; order Fabales; family Fabaceae; genus Cicer; species Cicer cuneatum. Next base: position 16,470,628 of record JBBPBO010001984.1, read on the forward strand.
GTTTGGCCATTCTAACTTGATATGTCCAGGTTCATTGCATCCATAGCAGATGATGCTTTTCTTGTCAGCTTCTTCTTTTCCTCTGTTGGAGTATTTTCCATTTTTCCTGGAAGCTTTCTTCTTTCTGTTTTGCCACATCTTTGCAATCTGCTTGGTTATGTAAGCAAGATCATCGTCTTCACTATCACTATCCTCTGATTCTGATACAACCTTTGCAGCTTTCTTCTGTTTTGACTTAAGGGCTAAAGTTTTCTTCTTCTTTGGTTCATCTGGATTCAGCTCTATTTCATGAGACCTGAGGGAGCTGATAAGATCTTCAAGCCTCAAGGTATTCGGATCTCTGCTTCCTGTACTGCAGTAACCTTTGGTCTCTATTTGGCTGGTAAGCTTCTGAGGATCTTCTTAACATGATCTTTAGTGGTGTAGCTTTTCTTTAATACTTTTAAACCTGATACCAGAGTTTGGAATCTGTAGAACATTGCTTCAATGACTTCATCCTCTTCCTGTTGGAACCAAGTTGGTTCTAAGTACTTAGGATTTTGATGTTTACAAAAAACACTCCATGTAATCTTATTTTGTACCTTGAATTACTATATTAAAATGCCACTAGAAGATGAAGTTATCAGAGGACACACCTCTAGAAGTCACCAGATAATGCATCCTGAAATTACCAGAGGATACACTCGGATGTCAAAACACCACAAGAGGATATCTTTACTGGCCCAGATCAGAAGGAAGCAATGTTCAGAAGGAGACCTCGACCAGACCAGAAGGAAGCCTGCCAGAGGGAGACTTGATCCAGACCAGAAGAAATCATTTGTCAGACTTAGTCTAGAAGTTATTCTGACCAGAAGATGGCCTGACAGTGAAATGATAAACAACCCAGACTTGATCCAGACTTAATCAGAGGATAAATTAATGGGTCCAGAACAAGAGATTCAATCCAGATTTGACCCAGACCAGAAGATAGCTTGGTTCAGGGTATGAAACTAAGTCCAGACCAGAAGAAATGATGTCCAGATTTGATCTAGACCTGATCCAAATCAGAAGGTAAAATGTTTAGACTGAAATATCATTTGTCCAAATTTAATTTCAGTTCAATCCAAACCCAGTTCAGAATTGGTCCAGATCAGAGGGAAAAGGTTCAAATCAATGGTCCAGATTTAAGAATATGGCCTAGTGTTGGCTGAAATTAGAAAGTCAGAACGTGTGGTCCAGCATTGGCCGAGATCAGAGGATCACAACAGATCAGTTTACAAGTCCAGGTTGGCCGAGATCAGAATGTGTGGTCTAGCATTGACCGAGATCAGAGGATCACAGCAGATTAGTTTGCTAGACCAGGTTGGCCGAGATCAGAAGATCAGAAAGTGTGGTCCAGTGTTGGCTGAAATCAAAGGATCACAGCAGATCACTTAGTATGGTCCAGATGTGGACGAGAGCAGAAGATTAAAGGGTTCAGATTTAATCATGATGATAATCGGTGGAGATTTGATTAAATTTGATCAAAGTATTAAAAAAGATTTGATACAAAAATAAATTGAAGTCTTGTGGAATTCAGAAGCTATTGGCGGGAAGAAAGATTTATTCCAGAATTAATTAAAGTCAGAATTGGTCAAAGTTATTTTTGAAAGGCAATCTGGAGCAGAAAAAGATATGTTTTTTATTTAAATTGAAACCCGATTGGTCAAGATATTTTTGCAAGAGAATCCAGCAAGATACAACTCAAAATTAAGCTTGGAAGAGACCATAATCTGCATCTATTAAAGAAGGCTCAAGGCAGAATACTTAGTATCGAAAAATCACAGAAGAGTCATACACTTCGAAAAGCAAACACTCAAGTTTTCAGTGAGGTTAATTGTGAGTTCCAGCTTTCCAGAAGCAAGCACTCGTGTTATTTTCTTTCCCTTGTGTTAGATATAAGTTGTTGAAGTAGAGTCTACAATCTGAGGGAGTCAGAAGGGGTAGCAGATTACTTAGCAATTAGATTCAAGGCGTTGTAATTCCTTCTACAGTCTGGGGTTTTCAGATTGGTAGGAGAAGACTTGACTTGAGAAGTCAAGGTGCTGTATTCCTCAAAAGTCTACAATTGTTAGACTGTTTGAGAAGACTGACTTGGAGGGTCAGTGGTATTGTTGTAATTCAAGGTTTTGAATTAGTGAAATCCTTCAAAGTGAAGGGACTGGACGTAGCCTCGTTAACGATGAACCATTATAAAATTTTGTGTTTTTATTTTTACTTTACATCCGCTACTAACTCTGTTTGATTCATACATCAGGTTTTTATATAAAACTACAAAAACAGAAAAAGTGTTCAAGTTAGTCAAACACATTCAACCCCCCTTCTCGTGTTTGCACCTTCAATTGGCATCAGAGCTCGGTCTCAAGGTTGAGCACTTAACAGTGTTTGAGGAAAGGTCCAAGGGGTTCAACATGGTAGAATCCAAAGCTGATTTGGGAGGCAACATCAACAGACCACCACTGTTTGATGGAGACAGGTTAGAGTATTGGAAGGACAGAATGAGAAGTTTCTTCATATCTCAAGATCCTGAATTATGGAAGCTAGTAGTCAAAGGATACACTGCACCTACTATTCCAGGAGATCCAACTAAAGAACTGGACATGGAAGATATGAAACCAGACCAGAGCAAATTATTCAAACTGCATCACAAGTCCAAAAACATCATGATCAGTGCCATCACATTCAAAGAATTTGACAGATGCACAGATAAGAAACAACAAAAAGCATATTCGACAGTCTGGTTCTGACCTAATGAAGGAAGCCAACATGTTCAAGAAGCAAGGGCTAACATACTGGTCAAACAGTAGGAGATGTTCAAGATGGAAGATGATGAAAACATTGATGGAATGTTCTGCAGATTCCAGACTCTGATATCTGGACTGAAGGTCTTGAAGAAAAGCTACACAACAGCAGATCATGTCAAGAAGATTCTAAGAAGCTTACCAACCAAGTGGAGACCAATGGTTACTGCAATTCAGCAAGCCAAAGATCTGAATAACTTAAAACTTGAAGATCTGATCAGCTCACTCAAGTCTCATGAAATAGAACTAGAAGCAGATGAACCAAAGAAGAAGAAGAATCTGGCCCTGAAGTCGAAACAGAAGAAAGCTGCAAGGGCAGCATCAGAATCAGAGGATAGCGACAGTGATAGTGATGATATAGCTTACTTAACCAAACAGATGGTTAAGATCTGGGAAAACAGAAAGATAAGAGGCTCCAGGAAGAATCATAACAGCAAAGGAAAGGAAGAATCTGACAAGAAAAGCATCAACTGTTATGGATGCAATGAACCTGGGCATATCAAGTCAGAATGTCCAAATATGGAGAAAGGCAAACAGCACAAGAAGAATTCCAGATTCAGAAAAAGGGCCTGATGGCAGCCTGGGGTGTATTAGAATTAGAAGAAGAATCGTCTGATGAAGAAGACGCAGAAACAACAATGATGGCACACATCAGGTCTGCTTCTGGACTACATAAAGGCACAATTTCAGGAAGGAAAGCAGGCAGAAGGAAGAATGATGAAAGCAGTCATTCAGGCAAGTCTGGAAGCACATTAGAGGAAGCGATTCTGGCTCTGATGGCTCATACCAACTCAAGTTCTGGATACAGCTCAGGCTCTGGAACACATTCAGAAGATGAAGACAATGAGGTATTTTCTGATCTCTCTAAATCTGAATTAATTGAGGTTGTAAAAGATTTTTTAAATGCAAACAATAAGATGTCTTTAAAACTGAAAACTCTTAGGGAGATAAGAAAAATCTGACCAAAGAAGTACACGTCTTAAAGAATCAAAATTCTGAGTATGCAACTGAAAACAAGGATTTTAAAACTGAAGTTCCAAGACTCAAATCTGAAAACCAAACTCTCAAAAGTAACATTTCTTCCACTTTCGAAACTGTTTGTGAATCTGATATGCATGAGCAATTTTTTCAAAACTTTATTTCTAATGGAATGGAAAGAAGTAAATATGCATCTATGATTTATGGAAACAGTAACATTGGAAAGAGAGGTCTTGGTTTTACAGAAATTGTTGCTGAAACTAAAAATGTTCATTCTGATGTTCTATGTATTGTTTGTGCTAAGGAAGGTCACTCTGAATTATCTTGTCCAATGGTAAAATCTGAACAAGATCAGAGGACTGTTAAAACTAACAAACCTAGACCCAATCATTTCTGGGTACCAAAATATCAAATTGTCTATGTTGCAGATATTCCGAGCAACCAGAAGAAGACACCAACAATGGTGCCTGGACATTGGATGTTGGCAATGCACAAGCAGAAGAAGGTTTATGTTCCAACATCTACTAAACATAAGCCAATTGACTCTGGTAGAAGAAGAACTGGTCAACACAATACCTATCAGAACCAAAACCAGAATCATAGGAGGAATAGGAAATATCAAAGAAATCAACATATCACACGAATCAGAACTGGAACCAGTATTAGAGGTATAGGAACTGGAACCAGAACCAATGCTCGAACCAAAATCAGAACAAGAACTGTAACTAGTATCAGAGGTACATGAACTGGAACCAGAATCAACACTAGAACTAGAATCATAATCAGTACCAGAACCCGAACCAAAACCGGGAACCAGTATAATTACCAGAATCAATATAATCACCAGAATCACCATAAGTTCCAGAATCACCAGAGGAACATGGTGTATAAGCCAAAGCAGAAAGAGAGCAATGAGAATAAGGAGAGTTCTACAAACACTCTAGTGAGATTCATCAAGACTACAAAATTGGAAGGGAAGTCAAATCCCTCATCCAAACAATGTAATCACAGAACATACAGATTCGTAGTCTGAAAATCAGAAGCAAGAGGATTTTCAGAGTAAAACTGAAATTGTTGACATAAAGGTTACATCTTGCTGTAAATACTATTATTGTTTGATATTTATGTTTACTGTGATTAAAAGAAGCTTGATCTTAAAAATCAAAGCTAGATAAGTATTCTGCAGGTTTTCAAACTGTCAGAGGAACCAGGTGATTCACACGAATTGAACACTTCCGCAGAAACAACATTCCAGAGGTTTCAAAAACAAGCAGAAACCACCAGTTCATTTTTAGATTATTTGATCTATATTATGTTATATGACAAACTTCTTGATCTTGACAAATCAAAGCAAAATAAAGATAGTGCAGGTTCACCAGAACCAAAGGGAGCAGAAGCAGAAGAAACAGAAGTACCTGGAAAGGTAGAGGATACAAGCAAGTCAGCAACACATGCCAAATCTCCAAAAGATAAATCTGATCAAGTCAGAAACACCTAAGATAAGTCAGAAGAGAAATCTGGATATTTACCAGAATCAGAAGCTGTTACATATCTACCAGAATCAGAAGCTGTTACATATCTACCAGAATCAGAAGCTGTTACATATCTACCAGAATCAGAAGCTGTTGCAGATTTACCAAAATCAGAAGTTGATTTATCAGAATAAGAAGTTGTTACAGATCTTCCAGAACCAGAAGTTGATCAAGACCAACCAATGTTGATCAAGACCAACCAAAGGAATGATGTTTGGGATCTGGTATCCAGACCAAACAAAAACATTATTGGAACCAAGTGGGTGTTCAAGAATAAACTCAATGAAAAAGGTAAAGTGGTAAGGAACAAACCCAGACTAGTAGCTCAAGGATACAGTCAACAGAAAGATATCGATTACACTAAGACATTTGCTCCAGTTACCAGGTTAGAAGCAATTAGAATTCTTTTATCATTTGCTGCTAATCATGATATAATGCTGTATCAAAAGGATGTTAAAAGTGCATTCTTAAATGGCTATATAAGTGAGGAAGTCTATGTCAAACATCCCCCTGGATTTGAAAATTCTGATTTTCTAGACCATGTTTTTAATCTTAAAAAATCTTTATATGGTTTAAAACAAGCACCAAGGGCATGGTATGATAGACTTAGTACCTTTCTGCTTAAGAATGAATTTGATAGAGGCTAGATTGATAATACTCTATTTAGGAAATCCATTAAAAATGATATTTTAATTATTCAAGTTTATGTTGACGATATCATCTTTGGATCTACAAATGGCATTTTGTGCAAGGAATTTTCTGACCTAATGCAGAAAGAGTTCCAAATGATCATGATAGGAGAACTTAAGTTCTTCTTGGGAATTCAGATTCACCAAGGTAAATCAGGTATACTCATTCACCAATCTAAATACACTAAAGAACTTCTTAAAAAGATCAAAATGAGTGAATGTAAGCCTATGGCCACCCCCATGCACCCAACTTGCTCTCTTGAGAAAGATGAAACCAGCCAAAAGGTAGACCAGAAAACATATAGAGGTATGATTGGATCCCTTCTTTATTTAACTGCTTCTAGACCTGACATTTTGTTTAGTGTTTGTGTCTGTGCATGTTTTCAAGCTGACCCTAGGGAATCCATTTAACTGCTGTCAAACGAATTTTGAGATACCTTAAAGGAACCACCAACTACAAACTAAGAGGTTTTTGTGATTCTGTTTATGCTGGAGACAAGCTGGAAAGGAAAAGTACAAGCAGCATTTGCACTTTCTTAGGTGATAATTTGATCTCTTGGTCAAGCAAAAGACAAAGCACCATTGTTATGTCAACAGCCGAAGCTGAGTATATATCAGCAGCAGGATGCAGCTCACAGTTAATCTGGACGAAACACCAACTTGAAGATTACAACATCTTTGAAACCAATATCCCTTTGTTCTGTGATAACACTTCAGCCATAAACCTAACCAAGAACCCGATCTTACACTCTAGAGCCAATCACATTGAAATAAAACACCATTTCATTAGGGACCATGTTCAAAAAGGGACTTTAAGCATCCAATTTGTGGACAATAATCATCAATGGGTTGACACCTTCACCAAAGCATTACCTGAAGATAGGTTCGAGTTCATCAAGAAGCATCTCAACCTTGTCTCCATATCTGACTAGCTAAAGTAATCATCTAAGGAGTTTTTCATTTTCTTGTAATTTTAATTTTATGTCTTTTATTTTTTGTTTTTAATTTCTGTACTTTGTAAAGAAAAAACAAAAATACAAAAATAGTAGGACCTGTTTTTGGCTGATGACAAAAAGGGGGAGAGAGAGAGAAAAAAGAGAAATAAGTAGAAAAGAAGAGATAAAAAGAAAGGAGGAGCAAAAAAGAAAGAGATGAAAAGAGAAGGAGTTGAAAAGGAGAAGAAACAGGGAGAGAGAAAAATAAAGAGATAAAAAGAAAGAGTGAAAAGAGAAGGAGTTGAAAAAGAGAAGAAACAGGGAGAGAGAAAAATAAATCAGAAAGAGATGAATAGAGAAGGAATTAAAAAGGAGAGGATAAGAGAAGAAAAGAAAGAGTGATCAAGAAGAAGTTGAAAAGGAGATGAAAAAGTCAGTATCAGACTTAGGGGGAGAGATTGGTCTGAGGGGGAGTATTTCAAGTACTTCGAGTCATAAGCTAAGCAAAATAAGTTAAGGTTTTGTCATCATCAAAAAGGGGGAGATTGTTGGAACCAAGTTGGTTCTAAGTACTTAGGATTTTGATGTTTACAAAAACACTCCATGTAATCTTATTTTGTACCTTGAATTACTATATTAAAATGCCACCAGAAGATGAAGTTATTAGAGGATACACCTCCATAAGTCACCAGATAATGCATCCTGAAATTACTAGAGGATACACCAGGATGTCAAAACACCACCAGAGGATATCTTTACTGGCCCAGATCAGAAGGAAGCAAAGTTCAGAAGGAGACCTGGACCAGACCAGAAGAAAGCCTGCCAGAGGGAGACTTGATCCAGACTAGAAGGAATCATTTGTCAGACTTAGTCCAGAAGTTATTCTGACCAGAAGATGGCATGAAAGTGAAATGATAAACAACCCATACTTGATCTAGACTTAATCAGAGGATAAATTAATGGGTCCAGAACAAGAGATTCAATCCAGATTTGACCCAGACCAGAAGATAGCTTGGTTCAAGGTATGAAACTAAGTCCAGACCAGAAGAAATGATGTCCAGATTTGATCTAGACCTGATCCAAATCAGAAGGTAAAATGTCCAGACTGAAATATCATTTGTCCACATTTAATTTCAGTTCAATCCAGACCCAGTTCAGAATTGGTCCAGATCAGAGGGAAAAGGTTCAGATCAATGGTCCAGATTTAAGAATATGGCTCAGTGTTGGCCGAGATCAGAAGATCAGACCATGGCCCAGTGTTGGCCGAAATCAGAAGGTCAAAACGTTTGGTCCAGCATTGGCCGAGATCATAGGATCACATCAGGTCAGTTTGCAACTCTAGGTTGGCCGAGATCAGAAGATCAAAAGATCAGAATGTGTGGTCCAACATTGGCTGAGATCAGAGGATCACAGCAGATCAGTTTGCTAGACCAGGTTGGCCGATATCAGAAGATAAGAAAGTGTGGTCAAGTGTTGGCTGAAATCAGATGATCACAGCAGATCACTTAGTATGGTCCAGATGTGGACGAGAGCAGAAGATCAAAGGGTTCAGATTTAATCATGATGATAATCAGTGGAGATTTGATTAAATTTGATCAAAGTATTACAAAAGATTTGATACAAAAATAAATTGAAGTCTTGTGGAATTCAGAAGCTATTGGCGGGAAGAAAGATTTGTTCCAGAATTAATTAATGTCAGAATTGGTCAAAGTTATTTTTGAAAGGCAATCTGGAGCAGAAAAAGATATGTTTTTTTTATTTAAAGTGAAACTTGATTGGTCAAGATATTTTTGCAAGAGAATCCAGCAAGATACAGTTTGAAATTAAGCTTGGAAGAGACCCTAATCTGCATCTATAAAAGGAGGCTCAAGGCAGAATACTTAGTATCAAAAAATCACAGAAGAGTCATACACTTTCAAAAGCAAACACTCAAGTTTTCAGTGAGGTTAATTGTGAGTTCCAGCTTTCCAGAAGCAAGCACTCGTGTTATTTTCTTTCCCTTGTGTTAGATCTAAGTTGTTGATTTAGAGTCTACAATCTGAGGGAGTCATAAGGGGTAGCAGATTACTTAGCAATTAGATTCAAGGCGTTGTAATTCCTTCTACAATCTGAGGTTGTCAGATTGGTAGGAGAAGACTTGACTTGAGAAGTCAAGGTGCTGTATTCCTCAAAAGTCTAGGATTGTTAGACTGTTTGCGAAGACTGACTTGGAGGGTCAGTGGTATTGTTGTAATTCAAGGTTTTGTATTAGTGAAATCCTTCAAAGTGAAGGGACTGGACGTAGCCTCGTTAACAGTGAACCAGTATAAAGTTCTGTGTTTTTATTTTTACTTTACATCCGCTGCTAACTCTGTTTGATTCATACATCAGGTTTTGTTATAAAACTGCAAAAACAAAAAATGTATTCAAGTTAGTCAAACACAATTCAACCCCCCTTCTCGTGTTTGCACCTTCACTTCCATCTTGAACATCTCATACCATTTGACCAGTATGTTTGCCTTTGCCTCTTGATCCTGTTGACTTCCTTCATAGGTCAGAACCAAACTGTCATAGATGCTTTTTGTTGTTTCCTTGTTGGTGCATCTATCAAATTGTTTAAATGTGATAGCATTGATCATGATGGTTCTGGACTTGTGATGCAACTTGTATAACTTCTTTTGGTTGGGATTCATATCTTCTACATCCAGTTCTTGACCAGTTTCATCTCCGGGTGTGTTGGGTGTAGTATAGCCTTTGACTACCAAGGTCCAGAGATCAAGATATTGGGAGATGAAAAAGCTTCTCATTCTGTCTTTCTAGTATTCAAAGTGATCTCCATCAAACAGTGGTGGCCTGTTGATGTTGCCTCCAAATTCTTCTTTGGATTCTGACATGTTGAACCCCCTTGGACCTTTCCTCAAACACTGTTAATTGCTCTACCTTGAGACCGAACTCTGATGCCAATTGAAGGTGAAAACACGAGAAGAGGGTTGAATTGTGTTTGTAATACTTGAATTCTTTTTCTGTTTTTGATGATTATTTAGAATCTGATATATAAACATATAGAATTAGCAGTGGATAAAGTAAAATAATCAACACAAAGATTTATCCTGGTTCACCATTAACTAAGCTACATCCAGTCCCTTCACCTTGAAGGATTTTTCCACTAATTCCAAACCTTTGAATTAGAACAACACTACTGACCCTCCAAGTCAGTCTTCCCAAATAGTCTAACAATCCTAGACTTTTGAGCAACACAACACCTTGACTTCACAAGTCAAGTCTTCTCCTACCAATCTGACAACCCCTGATTGTAGAAGGAATTACAACACCTTAAATCTAATTGCTAAGTCACCTGCTACTTCTTCTGACTCTTCAGATTGTAGACTCTACTTCAACAATATAGATTTAACACAAGAGAACGAAAAACACGAGTACTCACAATTAACCTCACTGAAAACTTGAGTGTTTGCTTATGGAAGTTTATGACTCTTTTACTGATTTTCGATGCTAAGTCTTCTGCCTTGAGCCTCCTTTTATAGATGAAAATTAGGGTTTCTTCCATGATCAAATTCGAGCTGTATCTGTCCAGATTCTCTTGCAAAAATAACTTGGCCAATCCTGTCTCACTTAAATAAAAATCGTATCTTTTTAGCTTCAGATTGCTTTTGAAAATTATGTTGACCAATCTTGTTTCTTTTAATTTCAAACCATATTTTTTAAGCTTCAGATTGCATTCGAATTTCTTCAAGTCTTCAGTAATTTTTGAATCAAATCCCCTTAATAATTTGATCAAATTTCTATCAAAATTTAATCAAGTCTTCTTCGAATTTTAATCAAGTTATCACTGATTTTCATTATGATTAAAATCTGGACCGTATGATCTTTTGATCTCGACCAACTCTGGACTTTATGATCTGATATGCCCCAATTTTGTGATCCTCTGATCTCGGCCAACACTGGACCATATGATCTGATCTTCTGATCTCGGCCAATCACTGGGCCATATCATCTGATCTTCTGATCTCAGCCAACACTGGGCCACGATACTTAATTCTGGACCATTGATCTGAACATTTACCCTCTGATCTGGACCAAGTCTGGATTGAATATGAATTAAATATGGACTTATGATATTTTAATCTGGACCATTAATCTTTTAATCTGGACATTTATCTTCTGATCTGGATCAAGTCTGGATTAAATTTGGACAATCATTTCTTCTGATCTGGACTGAGTTTTATGTTCTGGACCATGCTATCTTCTGGTCTGTACCAAGTCATTTGTTCTTGACCAGTTATCTTCTGCTCTGGACCAAGTCTGGATTAAGTCTGGACTGATTCTTATATTCATGACCAAGCTATCTTCTGGTCAGGATTGAGTCTGGACCAAGTCTGACTTATGTTACCTTCTGGTCTGGAACAAGTCTCCCTCTGACAGGCTTCCTTCTGGTCTAGACCAAGTCTCCTTTTGGACTCTGCTTCCTTCTAATCTGGGCCAAAGAAGATATCATCTGATGATGTTATTTGTCCTTTGATATTTTACCTTTGATGACATCCTCTGATATCCTCTTGAGGTGTATCCTCTGGTGCCTTCAGGATGCATCCTCTGGTACCATCTGGATGCATTACCAGGCCTAACCTTCTGGTGACATTTCTATCCTCTGGTTGTTTCCTCTTGATGTATCCTCTGGTGGTGTCATCCTCTGATTTTGCACAGCTTCTGATTTGTTCTTCTAAGTCAAAATACTATTTACATAAATTACTTTTGTTAACATCAAAATTCTAAGTATAGAACAAACTTGGTTCCAACAGAGTTTGCATTTAAGATTCTTTATAATTTATTGTAGGGATCAAATATGTCAGTTTAGATTTGTGTTTTTCAATTTCAAGTCTCATTTGAGATTTTCCAGTTTAAATTTCTTGCATTGAAGAAGAAAAATTGGTGTTCTCTTCAATTGTCATAACACAAGTTTGTTAAACTTGTAACGTTTTCGAGCAATCAATTGTCATTTGCATTTTCGATCTCTTAGTATAATACATTGATAAATAATTAAATTTTTCACTAAATCTTAGTTCTACAATATCAAAATAATTTTATATATCTTGGAACTCAACCTCTAACATGTTGATATTTACAGCATATCTATTTAAAATATAATTTTTCACTTAAAATTAATACTTTTAACTCTCCAAACAATTTAAAACAAATTAAATTAATTTCATAGAAACACCTTTGCAAAGCACGGGTTTACATCTAGTTAAAATATAGGCTAAATAGCATCTGTGGTCCCTTAACTTAATTTCAGTTAACGTTTTAGTCCTTTATCTTCTTTTTTTCCCAATTTGGTCATTTATTTTAATTTTAAGTGACAATTCATCAAAATTTTCAACCAAAACCCATAAATTTCATTAAATTCTTTATAATACAAATTTAATCAAATTTGAAACTCAAATATTCAAATAAACTCATATTTCCATCTCTAACAACATCAAATAAAGAATAAAAATATGAGTTTATTGAAATATTTGAGTTACAAATTTGATGAAATTTGTATTATATTAAAGAATATAATTAATTTTATGGATTTTGGTTGAAAATTTTGATGAATTTTTTGAATTTTTGTAAAAGAAATGATAATATTGTTGACATTTTAAAACATAAAAGATCAAAGTGTCACTTAAAATTAAAATAAAGGACCAAATCGAGAAAAAAAGAAGATAAAGGACTAAAACATTAACTGAAATTAAGTTAAGAGACCACAAATGTTATTTAGCCTAAAATATAATGTCAATGACTATGTTATAACTAGGGATAATACTCGTGCACGATTTTGTTTCTATTATATATTAAGAATTTGAATTATTATTGTTTTAATAATTTAAATAACTTATTAAAAAAATTATTGAAAATTTTGCTTATAATGTTTGTTAATAACATGTAGTAAAAACTGATTTTAGAAAATTTAGTGAATATTTTTTATTTTGAAAGAACTCTTATTTTTATTATTAATATTATAATAATTGCACTTTTTTTTTATACAATGTGTATGTATTCCCCGTTTACATTAAATTCATGGTAAGTTATTTAAAAAAGTATATATATCACAAATAATCTCATTTTCATTTCTATATTTATAAATATTATTTTTGTTTTAATATTGATATATATTCTTAGTTCTCATAAAAAAAATACATATTTTACTTAATGTTTATATACATTATACAATTGTTGCACCAATAGTTTGAAAACATTGTTAACGATTTTTCTTAAATTTTTTCGATAATATGATGATGATAAATTTATGATAATTCATATAACAGTTAAAAATGTTATAAATAGTTAATAACATTTAAGCTATTTCGTTTCTATAAAAAAATTGAAGGGTGTAGATAATAAAAATGGAAGTGTGGGTGACAAAATTGTATTTTATTTGATATGTTATTAAATTAATATTAATATTAGATTTTGAACCATATTTGAATTGGCTGTGATTTGGCTGTGATTTTATTTGAATTGGGTGACAAAGTAATTTGACATTGATTTTCTTTAACATTTTATGGATAAAAACACTCTATATATATTGAAGTTCCATCGACCACAATTTTATACCAGAATCTTCATAATTCAGTTTCCACTAACAATATGGTTATGACAATGTCAAAGTTAGTATTGATTGTGTTCCTCGGTGCTCTAGTGATTTGCTCAACTTTCACTCAAGGTGTCATGGCAGCACCAATATTGCAAAAAGGATCGCTCTCAAATGACAACACACCGATTTCTATCCAACCATGGATAAGAGGTTGCAGTCCAATTACGCGTTGTCGCGGCAATCCACCACATAAAGAGCTGGAAGAAGGAGATAACCCACAATAGAAAATATAATTTGTCAAATGGTATTTATGTTTATAATTTCTTGTAGGGATCAAATATGTCAGTTTAGATTTGTGTTTTTCAATTTCAAGTTTCATTTGAGTTTTTCCAGTTTAAATTTCTTGCATTGAAGAAGAAAAATTGGTGTTCTCTTCAATTGTCATAACACAAGTTTGTTAAACTTGTAACATTTTCGAGCAATCAATTGTCATTTGCATTTTCGATCTCTTAGTATAATACATTGATAAATAATTAAATTTTTCACTAAATCTTAGTTCTACAATATCAAAATAATTTTATATATCTTGGAACTTAACCTCTAAAATGTTGATATTTAGGGTTTAGGGTTTAGGATTTAGGGTTTAGGGTTTGCAGTCCAATTACGCGTTGTCGCGGCAATCCACCATCTAAAGAGCTGGAAGAAGGAGAGAAACCACAATAGAAAATATAATTTGTCAAATGGTATTTACCACTCTATATACATATACCCAAAATAAAATAAGAAAAAATGATTTGTCATGTTTACAAGATACATCAATATTATATATCTTGTACTACCTTATATCAATAATATAAAAAATAAAAACATTATAACATTATGTGTCTTTCAATGTGTCTTCTTTTTCTTTTCCAGTTGAAAATAATATTTATTTATTTTTTTAAAATGCACATAACAATTTGACAATAAAGATTTATTTAGTTAAAAAAGATACTGATATTTCATTAGAATATAAGTTCGAACCCTAATATCCATGTAAAATTTTTGTTGAACAATAAGATATAAACAGATCTATAAGAGTTTTGAGACTTTCTTTAACTTTAGTGGCATCAAATCACTAAAAAAAGCATCTACTACTACTGCACTTTAATCCTCTTACATCTGCGATTTTAGATCAGCTGTTATACAATCAATTAAGCGGTAGCAAATTCGTGATTATCACAAATATGTGGATCGTATTTAAGTTATTAATTATTTAACGATATCACTATACAATAACTAAACTATAAACAACTTTAAGTACAACAAAGTTCTAGCCAAATAAAATTCATTCAATTTTGCAAATATATGCAAGGACTTCAAATGTGTGACAAAATTAAAATTGACTAAAAAGAACATTGACAATTTTGTTTACTCAATTCACAGAATTTAAATTCAAATTTGATTGGACAAAATAATATTAGAATCTTAATTATTTGAATAACCTATTAATGTCTTATTTGAATCTGATATATATAGTAGAGTCACATATATATTATTGATATAGATGTTTCCATGTTGTTTAAAAAATCAATAAGAGAATTGATTGAAACATCTGGGGTTCGTATGTCGTCCTTTTTGTATCACAAACACTATATATTAAACACAATAACACTATATTAAACACTATATATTAGCTAATTCAACTTTATTTGATTAATGGTTATAGGATATTTCTTCTGGAATCATTCCAAATAAATTTCTGATTCTAACTTTCTTTCCAAAGTTGATTTGAATGTGAGCCGTGAAATTCGATTTGAAATAAGTTAAGAAACTCTAAAATAAGTCATACTTGATTGCAAAGGTTGAAGTCGTTCGGGCTTAATTTTCTAATTTCCAAATTTAATACATATGTATGTTTTTTGGGGTAAACACTAATATATTGTTTTAGTTGGCTAATACATCATTAATACAATTATTTATTGCAAACATAGTTCTGGGTGGATCTGTTGAAAGGGTTGTTGTTGCTGCCAATGAAAGTGGCAAAGATTTGAGAATTTCTCAAGTAAATAAATTATAAGCTTAATTTGTTGGTTTATATTTTTTTGAGTTTATTAAAAATAATCAAATATCAAATAACTTTTATTCGCATTTCATTTGTGTAAGATATGTTGAATAAATTTTTAGATATTGAATCTAATCCTCCTATTTGAGTTGTTGAAGATAAAGAAACAATAGATTTGATACGAGAGTCGGCCAACAAGACACTGTTGAAGAGGAATTGTCCATCTGACACTTTAAATAACATTGATCCAACTTCATTCAAGTTATTATAGAATATAACAATTGAGAAGGACTAAGCTTTTGTTATTAAGTTTGATAGACTTTGATTCAATTTTTATTTTGTTTTGAATGTTTTGCTTTGTTTTTCTCCTATTATTGTTTTTAGTAATCAACTGTCCTAACTGATGTGGATAATTACAATTACTTTTCTTTAGTCTTATGATTTGAATTTTTGACAATTTCTTCGACTTTGATGTGTAATTTTAGTTTGCTTTTGAATTTTAATTTCAATTATAAAGTCTTGCCTTTACTCTTAAATTTTAAATTTATTTTTCAACACATAACCATTTCTAAATTTATATGCACCAAGAAGTAATATCATACAATGCTTTTAATAAAATATTTCAATCCCTTCAAAGATAACAATTGGTTTATTTTAATATATAATAAAATTTCATCACTTCACTTAATTTTGTACCCATTATTTTCAATATAGATGCTACCTAATCCCTTCTATATGTGATAACCTTTGTATAATGATGCCATTCTGTAAACAACTATATTTAAGGTTTTCGAAAATTAAACCATACAAAAATAAATATATATTAATACTATCACCAAAACTAGACATACTAATATTAAGATTATTAAAGTGATATGCTTGAGGTGGAAATATAAGCATAAAAAAGTCAAATAACATAGAAATGTAGATCTAATAAAGTAAATTTATTTAATTCATTTTTTCTTATACCTTGATATAGAGTAGTACAATATACAGCTGCTTATAATAATATACTAATAAATTAGTATACTAATACTAATTGATTCAATTATGCTCTGGAAAAAATAATATTATATTGATATATTAGTATACAAAAAATGTTACGATGAAAAATAGTAACGAAAGACAAGAAGTCATATTTGTCATTTTTAATAGGTTTGACTATTTCAACCTACTTTTTTTTTTATGTATTGTTAGTTTTCATAACTTCAAATTTTAGCTTTCGTGATTTATTCGTGAAAAAACATATTGTATTATATAACATTGATGATTAGTATACCAATACTAAATTCATGCATTTTTACTACCATACATTTAATGTATATGGACAGTAAAATGAATTAGCAGTGATTTATTGTTGATTGGTAATCAATTTATTCCGTGAATATTTCATTATTGCAAGGCTTTTGATTGTTAGCCCTCTTTCTAACCCTGCACCTATTAACCCCTACTTCCGACTCTAATACCTCACATGAAATGTTTGAGGCTACCCTAGCTGAACATTTTGCATCCCTCAAATACAAAACCCATCATTTTCTACACAAGCCTAACACTTCAACTCAAACACATCTCCCTTATACCATCTACCTTCTTCCACCCCAGTACCTAACCTCATATCACCACATTTTATCCATCCCTCTCCCCAAGAAGTTGTGTCAGTTCTTGTTGACCTAGCCTCTAATACATCATAAGATGAGTCCTCTGCATCTCCCTTTACTCCTTTCCCAACTGACTCTGCTACCTCTCTCATCCCTCTTTCCCTCATTCCTTCCACACAATCTATTTCATTTGGCTTCCCAAACCTTCACTACCTCCCTTACTGCCAAAATGTTCAAATCAGTGGAATAAAGTCTTCTTCTTTGTCACAAACTAGATTCATGACAACAAGGAGCATGATTGCAACTGGCTTCACAGAACTCTACAGCTTTCAGACAAACCGCTAAGATCATCTACTTGTGGATCTTACAACTTCTGAAATCCAAGAGCAATCGGTTTATATAGCTCCTAACAACAACATCGGCAGGCTCATCAAGGGATTCTCCATATCTTTCTAGTTGTGTTCTTCTGGAACTTTCAGTGGTTGCTCTGGTCGCACTACTGTAGCTTCATGTGCTCATCCCACAAATTGAGATACATATTCTCGATTCTCTTATTGTTACTGCTTTAGGGACTACAAACTCTGCTTTTGGAAGTCCCTCTACACCTCCCTCTGGCCTCGTGCTTGATCCATCTCAGTTTGTCAAAGAAGAAGATTTTGATCGACTAGAAGCCAAGACTAAGGTGTTTATGGAACAAACTGCCAAAAATCCGGAGGATATTAAAAAAAACCTTAGTTTAATCATGGCTAGGCTCACAAATACAAACCTTTAGTTGTCTGTTTTTCTTTGTATTTTGTAGTACTGTTTTTATTTTTCTGTATTTTCTTTTTGTCTGATGACAAAAGGGGGAAAATGTATTTTTGAGAAATTTTAAGCAATGAATTTTGTTTTTTTCCTCTGAACATCAGTTACTAATGTACTTTAGACTACCCTGCCAAAATATATTTTCATCTTATGAATTAAACATGCATATTCTAAGGGGGAGGTTTGATGTAACAATTTATAATATTCTTTTATACTTTATTAAATTTAAAAATTGTTCACAAAAATAGATGTTTGTCATCATAAAAAATGGAGATATTGTTAGAACCAAGTTGGTTTGAAGAACTATGACCCTTACTTGTTTTGATGATAACATAATTACTTTGTGGGATGAATTTAATGCACTAACGTTTTGATTAAGTGTGCAGGTCCCATATCAAGTAAATTTTGTAAGTTCTTATGCCATATCCTCTAATAATTGGACAAAGACAAACGAACAAAAAGACTTCGCTTTACTCCGCTTCTCAAGTCTAATGAAAGCGATCTGACACGCGCCTCTATTGATGCAAGTGACACTGTTTCATTTGACTCTGATAATGCAAGCAATGATCTAGTTCTAGTGACTTTGGAAATACATGATATGTTCTGCTTCAGTTGCCTCTGCTGAACACAATTATGCTTTGTTTGTCTTCCTCTTATAAGCTTGACAAGCAAGTGATCGTCTGTGTGACATCCTAAACCCCAAAATAATATATATAATAATTTGTATCATATTTCTATAAAATTTACAGCGGATAAATAAAAACTCTTTCGAATAAAAAGAAACTTTTACAAGTTATTTAAGATATCACATTTCTCAAAAATACAAATGGAACACTTTAAATTTTTTTCCTCTTATAAAACAGTGCAATCCCCATAAACTCGATTTAACTATAATATCTTAATTTAATTCCAAATACTTACTAGTACTTATAAGGTTTTCATACAAAAAGATGTTTCTAATTAAATAAGTATAATACAATTTATAACTCTCATTCCTGATATCACCTATCAGAGCGGGGCTTCTCCCAAATTTGAACGTCAAGACTCGTTAACCTGTAATAATTGTCATTTCGCAAACGCTAGGTCAAGCCAATCAAACACAAAAACGAAGGAAATGAGTTTTGAAATCATGTTGATAGTATAATATAAGTATGAAGAACACACAATTAATCATAAATAAACCATATCGCTACACAAACATTATTCAAGGAAAAACATCACATTATAAAGTCAAAAACACTAAAGGAAAATCAATACATTTCGCTATAACATCAAATCATTTGAGAGAAATTATTATCGCACACGATACATATTAATCACAACAAAACAATCACACACAAAATGCAATATTATGCATGAGCTTAGACTCTACTTCACAATGTGGTACCATTCTAACTCTGAAGTACTTGGTTATGAGGCTTGATACCATGCCACTATCCCGGTGGATGGACAATTCAAATTGGCCATGTCCTCATAGATCCCCTCAACTCAACCCAAAACACATATACGCGACAATCAAGGTAAATGTGTATTGTGTGGTAGCTCCTGACAAAAAATGCTCCATTTTCCATGAGTATGAATGTAAATTAGGAGAAAAATCCTCCATTTCTACATTTGGATATTGATGGTAGACATAAAAAAGAAGGGTAAGGTGTCTATCTCTCCGTGAATATCTTCTCATACACTATTTTGAGAATAAGAAAGGGGGCGGTGCTTCTAAATTTAGAGAAGAAGTGTAATGATATTTCAAAGATGAAAGAAAGGTGAATAGAGCTTTTTTAGAAAATGGAGATCATGATGGGAGGAATGAACCTTGGTTGCAAGTTATGTATACCTTGAGCCCTAAGTTGTCTTGGGACATAATGGTTATTTCAAATTAGTGGTGTAATGATTATAGTTGCATTTGCTATCATTTATATTGCCTAGAATTGTTTTCACACTTTTCTGATGGTTACATTTGTATAGCTTGAACCTTGTGTTGCCTTGGAAAAGAAGAATTACTTCAAATTTGTGATCTCAATACAATAAAAATGATTATGGCTGCATGTAACACCCCGAGTTTTAAGCAGCGCGAGTGTATTTTTTTTTCAATCAATAAAAGAATTTCGACTTAATTCAAAAGAATTAAAAATAATTAAAATTTAATATGAATTAAACATTCAAAAATAGTATTGCATTGTAATTCAAAATACAAAAGTGATTAAACAACCACATCACAATTATAACCAAGTAAATTAATTTTGGGAAATTGATCTTCAAAATATGCCAAAATAAAAATACATCAAAAACTATATTCATGGCATATTTCAATGCTATAACAACAATGATAAATAAGTATGCTCACTTACTAAAATGGATAACATCTACATCTTTGCAAAATAGCCAGTTTACATATAAATCAGGTTGCAAGTACAAATACGATTAACAATCACAACAACTTATTTGGCACTTAGAATTCATAAAATACTTGCACACTTCAATTTCCACTCATTAATTCATATCAAATCATGACTCACAGGTCAACCATCCCAATGCAATATGTATATGTCAATGTACTCAACTCTTGGAATTACCAAGGTGCAGTCTCTCACGGACCAGCATACGTGCAGTCTCTCACGGACCAACACGATTTACAGATAGAATGGACCGTCTAATACACGCGGAACCACTCTGTAGCCCGGATAGAATGGACTGTCTAGTACACGCAGAACCACTCTGAACCCGGATAGAATAGACCATCTAATACACGCGGAACTACTCTATAACCTATCACGGTCACTACATTTACGTGTATTAGCCTCTCACAGGCCAAATACACAGAAATTAAATCCTCGCACGGATAGAATGGACCGTCTAATACATGCGGAACCACTCTGAAACCCGGATAAAATAGACCGTCTAATACACGCAGAACTAATAGTATTATGCATTTGATAATAGTATTATGCATTTTATATTCTTTTATGCACATGTTTTATGGAAACAGGTAAAGGCATCAATGTTGGTGTTGAATTTCTATGAATCTATAGGAGTATAGTAAGTGTAAGACATAGCATTACATGCATGATTATTTTGCATACTACTAGTTTTTAGTCTAAGATAATAACACATATCATTATTCCATTTTTTTAGGGATGGTTTTGGCACCAAAGAAAACTTATATGACATTGTAAGATTATAATGGTTAATGATTTTGTTGGAACATAATAAGTGAATTTAAAAATTGTTGAAGTCCCACATTGGAAAAATCTTATATGTTATGCAGTTTTAATTACTATATAAAGATTATAATTTTTTTGTCAAAGTCCCACATATAGTACCATATTGTGAGTGACTTTAATTTCCATATTGAGAGTGACTTTAACCGTCATATCGATAGTGGCTTTAACCGCCATATTGAGGGTGTAATTCTAGAACAGTTTTCTACAGTGTAGTGGAACTTCGATACATTGAATCTGAGCTATTTTATCTTATGTACGTCGTGGTTGATAGTCTATCTTACACAATTTGAGTAATGCCGCGAAACGTCTTAAAGAGAGTGACCTAGTCCGCGACTCAACCCAATAATATCTTTGGTGACATAAATTAATTTTCAAGCAGTTTTCAAAATTCCAAAAACAACATATTTTAAGCACTAAATCATGATTCTTGAAGATGGAAGGTGAATGTTTTTGAACAAAGGCATGACATGTCTTTCTCATGTTTTTTGTGGTTGCATGTCTTGGTGTTGTGTCACAAGCGTTGTAGAAGGCATTGGGTTGGCCTCACCATAGGGTCGACCATGGCAAAGGCCAACTTCGTCCGGCCATGGATGGGTCAAGACTCTGATTTGTCGGAAAACCCCTTTCTAGTAAGAAACATTGGTTGTCAAAAGGTAGCTAGGAAAATGGTGCAGGGGTTAGAGTTATTGGAGAAATAAAAAGAAGATTAGAGGGAGGAGGATCCTCGTATATAATGAGGTCTTAAGATGATCTCTCCTTACAAGTAGAATTGATTCAATAAATGAAAAAAAACAATTAGTTTTGGTTTAAATATTATTTTCGTAGGTGATGACTTGTCAGTTTTGTTTTGGCTATATGTTGGAAAGCTTAGATAATTATCTACAATTTATCTTTTAAACTCAAAACCAAATTCAGCGGCTTCTATCATGGTAAATAATGGGCTGTAATTGACCACGAACTTGTGGTGTTTTTATTTTTTATGAAGTTCATTATGAAAAAGATGTCTCTTGACTTTCCTAGGATTGTTTGGTAACTATTTTCTAATTAAGATTAAACAAATTAATTATTAAGAAAATGAATGTAGACATTAAGATTAATGTTAGTTTATTGTGGCTTTTCTTTTCTTCTGCCAAAAAGCTATGACTCATATTTATATGTCTCACATAAGTAGAAATTGAATGTGCAAATACGAGAATGAGGGGTTGAATTGTGTTTGACTAACTTGAATACTTTTTCCGTTTTTGCAGTTTTATAACAAAACCTGATGTATGAATCAAACAGAGTTAGCAGCGGATATAAAGTAAAAAATAAAACACAGAATTTTATACTGGTTCACCGTTAACGAGGCTACGTCCAGTCCCTTAACTTTGAAGGATTTCACTAATTCAAAAACCATGAATTACAACAATACCACTGACCCTCCAAGTCAGTCTTCTCAAACAGTCTAACAATCCTAGACTTTTGAGGAATACAGCACCTTGACTTCTCAAGTCAAGTCTTCTCCTACCAATCTGACAACCCCAGATTGTAGAAGGAATTACAACGCCTTGAATCTAATTGCTAAGTAATCTGCTACCCCTTCTGACTCCCTCAGATTGTAGACTCTACTTCAACAACTTAGATCTAACACAAGGGAAAGAAAAACACAAGTGCTTGCTTCTGGAAAGCTGAAACTCACAATTAACCTCACTGAAAACTCGAGTGTTTGCTTCTGGAAGTGTATGACTCTTTTGTGATTTTCGATACTAAGTCTTTTGTCTTGAGCCTCCTTTTATAGATGTGAATAAGGGTCATATTAAGGTTAATTGTTATTTTCTTTCCCTTGTGTTAGATCTAAGTTGTTGAAGTAGAGTCTATAATCTGAGGAAGTCACAAAGGGTAGCAGATTACTTGGCAATTAGATTCAAGGCGTTGTAATTCCTTCTACAATATGGGGTTGTCAGATTGGTAGGAGAAGACTTGACTTAAGAAGTCAAGGTGCTGTATTCCTCAAAAGTCTAGGATTTTTAGACTGTATGAGAAGACTGACTTGGAGGGTCAGTGGTATTGTTGTAATTCAATGTTTGAATTAGTGAAATCCTTCAAGGTGAAGGGACTAGACGTAGCCTCGTTAACGGTGAACCAGTATAAAATTCGGTGTTTTTATTTTTACTTTATATCCGCTGCTAACTTTGTTTTATTCATACATCAAGTCTTGTTTTAAAACTGCAAAAACAGAAAAAGTATTCAAGTTAGTCAAACACAATTCAACCCCCCTTCTCGTGTTTGCACCTTCAGATTATCTTTAGTGTTCAACATAAAACAGATGCAGCCAAATTGCTTAAAGTAGGAAATATTAGGTTTCTTACCTTTCCACAGTTCATAGGGAGTTTTATTTAAGATGGACATGATGTAGACTCTATTCTGAAAATAGCAAGCTGTGTTGACAGTTTCTGCCCAAAGGTAGGTGGCAACCTTCATATCATTCAGCATGGTTCTGGCCATCTCCTGCCATGATCTATTCTTCCTTTCTACCACTCCATTCTGTTGAGGTGTTCTGGGGGATGCGAAGTTGTGAGAGATCCCATTCTCATCACAGAATTCTTCAAAATACATGTTCTCAAATTCACCTCCATGATCACTTTTAATGGTTATGATCTTAATACCCTATTCATTCATAACTTGCTTACAAAAAGAAATAAACACTCTGTGAGATTCATCTTTGTTCTTTAAAAAATTTACCCAAGTCCACCTTGAGTAATCATCAACAATCACAAAACCATATTTCTTACCACTAAGGGAAGTTGTTTGAACAGGACCAAACAGATCTAAGTGAAGTATTTCAAGTGGTTGAGAAGTAGAAACACAGTTTTTAGTTTTGAAAGAACTTTTAGTTTGTTTACCTCTTTGACATGCTTCACACAGAATCTCAGTTTTGGTACTTACCTTGGGGAGCCCTCTTACCAACTGGAGTTTGCTCAATTCGGATATAAGCCTAGGGTTTGCATGCCCTAACCTTTTGTGCCAAATCAGATTCTGCTCACTCACAAACAATAAGCATTTAACCTGTTGCTTAGCAAGACTAAACAGATCAATTTTATAAACATTATCCTTCCTAGTGCCAGTAAATAAAACAGACCCATCAAGTTGACTAACAGCTTTGCAAGTTTTTTTATTAAAGATAACATCATAATTGCAATCACTTAATTGACTTATGCTCAAAAGATTATGTTTTAGCCCTTTAACTAATAGAACATTTTTAATAGAAAGGGAACAAGAAGTGTTACCAACAGTTCCTGTACCAATAATCTGACCTTTTTGGTTTCCTCCAAAGGAAACTTTGCCTCCATTCTTCATAGTCAGATCCAGAAACATAGATTTGTCTCCTGTCATGTGTTTAGAGCAACCACTGTCAGATACCAAGCTTTGTGTTGCTGATCGGACCTTGCTCATTCTCTGTCAGAACCAGAGTCAAACTCAGACTCAGCTTCTGTTCGAGCCATCAGAGCCAGTTCAGCTTCTGGCCTAGTTGAGCAGTTTCCTTGATTCTGCTTTGATCGATAAACCATGTTCCTCTTATGATTCTGGAACATGTTTTTGGTTCTGGTATCTTTGGTGAATCTGGTGATTCTGATAACCTTGATGATTCTGGTGATTTGGATGAATCTGGTGATTTTGGTGGTTCTGATGAATCTGGCGATTCTGATAATTCCTGTTCTGGTTCTAGTTCCAGTACTGATTCTGATTCTGATTCCAGTGTTGGTTCTGGTTCCAGTACTGATTCTAATTCTGGTTCCAATACTGATTCTGATTCTGGTTCTAGTGTTGGTTCTGGTTCCAGTTTATGTTCTTCTGATACTGGTTCCAGTTCTGGTTCTGGTTCTGGTTCCAGTTCTTGTTTTGATTCTAGTTCCAGTTTTGATTCTGGTTCCAGTTCTGATTCTGGTTCTGGTTGACTTGACCAGACCTTCTTCCATCAGACTCAGATTGCCTCTGTCTGGTTGTAGCAGGAACATAAACCTTCTTCTGCTTGTACATTGCCAACATCCATTGTCCAGGCACCATTGTTGGTGTCTCCTTCTGGTTGCTCAAAATATGCGCAACATAGACAATTTGATCATTTGGTACCCAGAACTGATTAGGTCCAGGTTTGTTAGTTTTAACACCTCTCTGATCTTGTTCAGATTTTACCATTGGACAAGATAATTCAGAGTGACCTTTCTTAGCACAAACAATGCATAAAACATCAGAATGAACAACTTTAGTTTCAGCAATAGTTGCTGTGAACCAAGACCTCTCTTTCCAATGTTACTGTTTCCATAAATCATAGATGCATATTTACCTCTTTCCATTCCATTAGAAATAAAGTTTTGAAAAAATTGCTCATGCATATCAGATTCACAAACAGTTTTGGAAGTGGAACAAATATTATTTTTGAGAGTTTGGTTTTCAGATTTGAGTCTTGCAACTTCAGTTTTAAAATCCTTGTTTTCAGTTGCATACTCAGAATTTCGATTCTTTAAAACTTGGACTTCTTTGGTCAGATTTTTCTTATCTTCCCTAAGTGTTTTCAATTTTAAAGACATCTTATTGTTTGCATTTAAAAAATCCTTTAAAGCCTCAATTAATTCAGATTTAGTGAGATCAGAAAATACCTCACTGTCTTCATCTTCTGAATCTGTTCCAGAGCCTGAGCTGTATCCAGAACTTGAGTTAGTATGAGCCATCACAGCCAGAATTGCTTCCTCTTATGTGCTTCCAGACTTGTCTGAATGACTGCTTTGATCATTCTTCCTTTTGCCTGCTTTCCTTTTTGAAACCGTGCCTTTATGACCAAAGGTAGACCTGATGTGTGCCATCATTGCTGTTTCTGCCTCTTCTTCATCAGACGATTCTTCTTTTGATTCTGATGCATCCCAGGCTACCATCAAACCCTTCTTTCTGAATTTGGAACTCCTCTTGTGCTGTTTGCCTTTTTCCAGATTTGGACATTCTAACTTGATATGTCCAGGTTCATTGCATCCATAACAGATGATGCTCTTCTTGTCAGATTCTTCCTTTCCTTTGTTGTTATGTTTCTTCTTGAAGCTTCTGCTCTTCCTATTTTCCCATATCTTAACCATCTGTTTGGTTAAGTAAGCCATATCATCACAGTCATTGTCGATATCCTCTGATTCTGGTGCTGCCTTTGCAGCTTTCTTCTGTTTCGACTTCAGGGCCAGATTCTTCTTCTTCTTTGGTTCATCTGCTTCCATTTCTATTTCATGAGACTTGAGTGAGCTAATCAGATCTTCAAGTTATAAGTTATTCAGATCTTTGGCTTGCTGAACTGTAGTAACCATTGGTCTCCACTTGGTTGGTAAGCTTCTTAGAATCTTCTTGACATGATCTGTTGTTGTGTAGCTTTTCTTCAAGACTAGATATCAGAGTCTGGAATCTACAGAACATTCCATCAATGTCTTCATCATCTTCCATCTTGAACATCTCATACTGTTTAACCAATATGTTAGCCCTTGCTTCTTGAACCTGCTAGCTTCCTTCATAGGTCAGAACCTGACTGTCGAATATGCTCTTTGTTGTTTCTTTATCTGTGCATCTGTCAAATTCCTCGAATGTGATGGCACTGATCATGATGGTTCTGGCTTTGTGATGCAATTTGTATGCTTTGCTCTGGTCTGGTTTCATGTCTTTGATGTCCAGTTCTTTAGTTGGATCTCCTGGAACAGTAGGTGCACTGTATCCTTTGACTACCAGCTTCCATAATTCAGGATCTTGAGATATGAAGAAACTTCTCATTATGTCCTTCCAATACTCAAACCTTTCTCCATCAAACAGTGGTGGTCTGTTGATGTTTACTCCTAAATCATCTTTGGATTCGGCCATGTTGTACTCCTTGGACCCTTTCCTCAAACACTGTTAAGTATTCAGCCTTGAGACCGAGCGCTGATGCCAATTGAAGGTGCAAACACGAGAAAGGGCGGTTGAATTGTGTTTGACTAACTTGAATACTTTTTCTATTTTTGCAGTTTTATAACAAAACCTGATGTATGAATCAAACAGAGTTAGCAGCGGATATAAAGTAAAAAGTAAAACACAGAATTTTATATTGGTTCACCGTTAACAAGGCTACGTCCAGTCCCTTCACTTTGAAGGATTTCACTAATTCAAAAACCTTGAATTACAACAATAGCACTAACCCTCCAAGTCAGTCTTCTCAAACAGTCTAACAATCCTAGACTTTTGAGGAATACAGCACCTTAACTTCTCAAGTCAAGTCTTCTCCTACCAATCTGACAACCCCAGATTGTAGAAGGAATTACAACGCCTTGAATCTAACTGCTAAGTAATCTGCTACCCCTTATGACTCCCTTAGATTGTAGACTCTACTTCAACAACTTAGATCTAACACAAGGGAAAGAAAAACACGAGTGCTTGCTTCTGTAAAGCTGAAACTCACAATTAACCTCACTGAAAACTCGAGTGTTTGCTTATGGAAGTGTATGACTCTTTTGTGATTTTCGATACTAAGTCTTCTGTCTTGAGCCTTCTTTCGTAGATGTGAATTAGGGTCTCTTCCAGCTTAAATTCGAGCTGTATCTTGCCAGATACTCTTGCAAAAATAACTTGGCCAATCGGGTTTCTCTTAAATAAAAAACATATCTTTTTAGCTTCAGATTTTCTTTCAAAAATAACTTTGGCCAATCCTGTCCTTTGATTAATTCTGAACCAAATCTTTCTTCCCGCCAATAGCTTCTGAATTCCACAAGACTTCAATTTATTTTTGTATCAAATCCTTTTAATACTTTGATCAAATTTAATCAAGTCTCCACTGATTATCATCATGATTAAATCTTGACTGTTTGATCTTCTGCTCTCGTCCACATCTGGACCATACAATCTGATCTGATGTGATCCTCTGATCTCGGCCAACACTGGACCACACTTTCTGATCTTCTGATCTCGACCACTCTGGACTTGCAATCTGATCTGCTGTGATCCTCTGATCTCGGCCAATGTTTGACCACACGTTCTGATCTTCTAATCTCGGCCAACACTGGGCCATATGCTTAAATTTGGACCATTGATCTGAACATTTTCCCTCTGATCTGGACCAATTCTGAACTGGGTCTGGATTTAACTGAAATTAAGTCTGGACATAGGATATTTTAATCTGGACATTTACCTTCTGATCTGGATCAGTTCTGGATTAAATCTGGACATCATTTCTTCTGGTCTAGACTTAGTTTCATACTCTGAACCATGCTATCTTCTGGTCTGGGCCAAATCTAGATTAAATCTCTTGTTCTGAACCAATTAATTTATGCTCTGATTAAGTATGGATCAAGTCTGGACTGATTATCATTTCACTGCCAAGCTATCTTCTGGTCAGAATAACTTCTGGACCAAGTCTGACTTATGATACCTTCTGGTCTGGAACAAGTCTCCCTCTGGCAGGCTTCCTTCTGGTTAGGTCCAAGTCTCCTTCTGGACTCTGCTTCCTTCTGATCTGGGCCCGGAAAGATATCCTCTGATGGTGTTTTGACATCCTAGTGTATCATCTGGTGCTTTCAGGATGCATCCTCTGGTAGCTTCTGGATGCATTATCTGGTGACTTCTGGAGGTGTATCCTCTGGTATGATTTTTACCTTCTGATTACTCATCCTCTGCCTCTGGTGACTTCAGCTTCTGCCTCTAATAACTTCATCTTCTGGAGGCATTTAATATAGTAATTCAAGGTACAAAATAAGATTACATGGAGTGCTTTTGTAAACATCAAAATCCTAAGTACTTAGAACCAACTTGGTTCCAACAGAAATAACATATTTGGATTAAATAAAATATTTCTTTTTTTGAATTGTGATTGAGATTTTCTTCTTTTTATGTTCTTGGAATGTGAAACTTATTTGAATTTTATTAATGATTTTCTTTCTATTGTGGCGAATTGATGCCTTTCTCTTGCCATCTATTTCTCCAAATTTACTTTTTGTTTATTTATTTTAATCTTTCGATATTTTTACTCATCCATATTTTAGGTCTGTCATCAGTATATTACTCTAAATTCACTTTGATTTTAGTATTGTGGGAATTTTTAGATATAATGTAGATCAAATAAAAACAATTAAGTTATATTATTTTTATGAATTGTCTATAGAGTGTCAGCATAATCGTAAGAACTCGATTTCGTAAGCTCCCAGTGAAGTTCAAAATTTCCACCTTTATTACTAATAACTTCTCTTACCCCAATTTTTCTTTTAAAAAAATTATCATGAATTTGAAATAAAATTTAAATTAAGTTGTATTTATTTAAATTTGATTGATATCTATACTTTAAAATAAAACCCAATCAAGTAATTAATTGTTGATTGACAGACTCAAACACCTCGCATGGACTAATTGTATAAATTATGTTTATTTAAATTTGATTGATATTTATATATTGTAAGGTAAGAAGTAACCGAATAATTAATTACTGAATAACTTAGGGTCTAACCCGTGGCATTAATTGGTTGATTGCACAAACTATCTTTTATATAACTTATATTTTAAATTAAAAAGTAATAAAATAATTAATTGTTGAATAACTTAGGGTTTGACATATGGCGTTGGTTAATTGCATAACCCATTTTTTATATAATAAATAGATTAGGATTTTGTTAGATATTGTCTTACAAATTTTTATTATGATTTCCTTTAAAACAAATTCACTATGAGTTTCTTTATTTTATAATATTTGTAATTAAAATCTTTTGCAACAAGGAAGATTTTACAAACAATTCAAGAAGAATGAGTTTGAGCATGAAAATATTCAATTCTAGTACATCATTCAGAAAATTATGTCAACCTTTTACTCAAGAGCCGTGAGATATTTTCAAAATATTGGTAAATATATGTATATATAATTGGTTCTAATTAAAATGATATAATTGTTGGTTGGTTGGTTGTGTTCTTTGTGTTTAACATTAAGGTTTCGAGTTTGATCCAGGCACACGCTTTTGAATTTGTTACATATAATCTTCATCAACAACTTCACTATTAAAGTCTTGCAGCAATTGTCACCAACACAGATCCAACAAAAACCACCAACCTCGGATGAAGAGAGAGAAATAGAGGGAAGCTTTATTTCAAAAGGTGAACATATCGATTTTGATTGTGGTAATGTTAATGGAGATAGCATGCAAAAACTTGACAAAAAAAATGACAAACTTGCTCTTCTTCGAGTGAATGTTTAAGTCAATGGAACGATTCAATGGTTACAATGAAATAAGCATCAAAAGCTAGGGCCAAACAATATAGATCACAAGCTACTAGTTCAATTACCTATCTTTATTTTGTAGATGCATGCATTGAGTTACTTGAATCCTTGGAAGATGTTTCAAGTGCAATGTACAATAATGCATTGGAGAGGTTTATAAATAAAGATTAGAGATACATGTTTATTAAGATGTCTTCATCGAGGAGAATGAATTGGCTGGCATCTCTCAAGTAGTGTTTAATGAATAGTTAATGTTAGATTTTGAAGTTATTGGGAGTTATAAACAATCTATTAGTTTGTACTTGTTGATTTGTTTAATATTCTATCATGTCGTTGTTTTGTTATATTTTGGCTACTAAATAGTTGTCCAATGTGACTTGTTTTATTAATTCATCTATTATTAAGCATATATTTGATAGATTTATTATTTATATATTTTTACTTATACAAAATATTTATTAATATATTTTTACTTATACAAAATATTTATTAATATATTATTATCAATAATTTTTTTAATTATATTCACAAAAAATATTAAATGGAATGATGTTTAGAAATTGGTAAAACTAACACATTTTCACTATTTTTATTTCTTGAAAATGTAAATGAGAAATTAAAACAAACACATTATTTAAATCTTGAAAATTTGAAAATAAAAACAGAATATATGAAATAAAAATCAGAAATATTTTCACAAATCAAAGGACCAAAAGCAACCTATTCTCTCAAATTCTTTCTCCTATTTAAATCACAATATGTAAAAATATTATATTAATATAGTTATATAAATATTAGCATATGAAAAAATCAACTCTATTTAGTATAAAATATTATTCAATTTATAAATATTTGATTTGTTATAAATATTTATCTAGTGTATAATTTAAATTAATGTATTATAATTTTTTATAAATTTTTATTTAAAATACATATAACTAATGAAACATATATATTTATGTTTAAGTAATTTTTTAAGGTAAAAATTTATTAGAAAGAAAAGAAAAATAAGAATTAGGGGTCATAAACCTAACTTAGTAAAATAAAAAATAACATTGCATATTATTTTTTTAAAATCACCTTCGTAAAAGGTTCTTCGGTAACAATATAATAGTCATATTTATTTAATATTATAAAGTACACATTGAATACAAAAATTATATTATTTACTATTTCTCTCTTTCATCTAATTAATTTCATAACAATTTTTTATAATAAGTAATACACCATTTGTCTCATAATAATTGACCATTTGCAAAAAAAAATTATTTAAAATATTTACTCTTTCAATTTTAATACATTTTATTCAATACTATTTATATTATTCTATTAATGTAATATATTTTACTATACATTTATGAAATATCTAATAATAATATATTATATCTTTTATTTATATACGTTTTATTTTATGAAACAATCAAATGAGAGGAAGTAATTATTCCGTCAAAACTCATTCTTGTACGGCACTAACTTCCTTGTGTGGCCTGTCACGCTTTTTCCACATACCCCATCGTCATCATCAGATACTTACGCTATTCCCCAAACTAACCCTGTCTCTCACAAATTTTTACTCCTTCTTCACAACGCGATCTAATAAACTGTGATTTACTTCATCACAAATTTCACTTCTCTCTATTTTCATCTTCTTTGTGACATCCGTCAACATTCGATTTTCAATTCATCGCCGACCACATTGTTTCATCGTTAAAATCAAGGTAAGGCGTCCCTCTTCTCTCTGTTTCAGTTTATTTATCTTTTGATTTTTCATCAGCATTGCGAATTTGCGATTTTTGTAACCTAATCGACAATGGAAGACAACAATTCCCAATCCGAGTCATCAAAATCAAAACCAGATCTAATCGATGAAAACTCCGAACTTTCCAATTCCAACGACGACACCTCGTTGGAAAACATCGTTAGGAGTTTCCAAGATTCAATGTCTGTAAGCAAAAAACACAAATTTTGGGAAGCACAGCCCGTTGGTCAGTACAAAGATGTTGGAGACACAAATTTACCTGAAGGACCAATTGAACCACCAACACCATTATCAGAAGTGAAACAAGAGCCTTATAATCTTCCTAGTGCTTATGAATGGACAACATGTGACATGGATTCTGAAGAAACATGTAATGAGGTTTATCTTCTTTTGAAGAACAATTATGTTGAGGATGATGAGAATATGTTTAGGTTTAATTATTCAAAAGAGTTTCTTACATGGGCTTTGCGTGTTCCTGGTTATTATAAGAGTTGGCATATCGGTGTTCGTGCTAAAGGATCAAAAAAATTGGTTGCTTTTATAACTGGTATTCCTGCTAGGATTAGGGTTAATGATAAGGTTGTTAAAATGGCTGAGATTAATTTTTTATGTGTTCATAAGAAACTTAGATCCAAAAGACTTGCACCTGTTATGATTAAAGAAGTTACTAGGAGGGTTCATTTGGAGGATATTTGGCAAGCAGCTTATACGGCTGGGGTTGTTCTTCCGACCCCGGTTGCTACTTGTCAGTATTGGCATAGGTCATTGAACCCAAAGAAGCTTATTGATGTTGGGTTTTCGAGGCTCGGTGCTAGGATGACAATGAGTCGAACTATTAAGCTTTATAAGTTGCCTGATTCGACGGTTACAAATGGATTTAGGAAAATGGAGCTGAGGGATGTTCCTGCGGTTACGCGGTTGCTTAGGAATTACTTGGGGCAGTTTGTTGTTGCGCCTGATTTCGATGAAAATGATGTTGAACATTGGCTTCTTCCACATGAGGATGTTGTGGATAGTTACTTGGTTGAGAGTCCTGAAACCCATGAGATTACTGATTTTTGTAGCTTTTACACGCTGCCTTCTTCGATACTTGGGAATCAGAGTTACTCGACTTTGAAAGCTGCTTATTCTTATTATAACGTGGCAACTAAAACTCCGCTGCCTCAGTTGATGAATGATGCGCTGATTGTGGCGAAGCAGAAGGATTTTGATGTTTTCAATGCTTTGGATGTAATGCAAAATGAGGGTTTCCTTAAAGAGCTCAAGTTTGGACCTGGAGATGGACAGCTTCACTACTACTTGTACAATTATAGGATTCGTAATGCCTTGAGACCGTCGGAACTTGGGCTTGTGCTCTTGTAGCCTGATGTATGTTTTTTCAATTTTTGGTTTTGTTATGCAATTTGGAAAAAAAACTTTCATTTGTTTTGTTTTATTAGTAGTTTGTGGTTTGAACTCAATACCATTTATTGTTCCTTTAAAATATTGACAATTTAACATATTATTGCAGGGTATGTTTGTGAGAGAGCCTATTTTTTGGTGACTTTCTGCTAATATGCTTACATTGCAAAATTATGTTGTTGTTATAGTCTGCTGCTTCAGTTTCCTTTTCGCTGTATTCTCACCTCATATTTCTTTATGCGCTATTGCTTTTATAAGTTGAAAGAACTTGCCTACAATTCTTCTAAAATTCTTTCTGTTGAGTTGCTGTTTGGCTGCATATGTTTTGCTGCTCATAAGTATGGCTGGCTGTCTGTTTTCCCATTTGATCATATTTGATCCATTTCGATGTTTAGGAGGTGTTGATGTCTATCTAAACAGAATTTTATTGGTTTAATTTACTGTTTTCACATTAGATTCATCAGCATCAACTTTTGATTTTTAGTAGACTTCATCATTAGGAAAGGTATAAGTTAGCTCTCTATGCAAGGGATGTCTTTTTATGAACATGTTAGAAACAAAAGCTCCCTAAAAATCACCCTTCCAACTGCTAGGTTAAAAGTAACTGCATAGAGGTTGTGCCTTGTTGTGAGGATTTCCTAATTATTGATGTAAAAATGTTGAATTTGTTGTAGTTACAAAATTAGTTTTAATCGATCTCGACCATTGATTTAGATCAAACAGTCGAGATAAGTAACTGTGTGACGTTACTGCATGGAATTGGATTCTATGTCGTGTTTTGCCTGGTTAACTTTTGCATTGATGTATGTTACTTCTGATCCCGTATATAAGATAAAGTTAAGTAAGCAAAATCTAATATATTTGGTTTGAAATTTGAACTAAATAACAACTTTTGTTGACCCTGCCTTTTCTTATATATAGGTCCAGAAATAGTAATAAATTTGCCTTGTCACCAAACATTGGCATGAGAAATGTTCTGTGATGAGTTCCAAGTTATTGTTCTGTATGTAGTACATATTGTTGTGGAGTAACACTTGTATCATCAATATTAACTAAGTTAATGAACTAAATCACAGGTTTGAATTAACAAAACACTGTATGGAGCCTACTCAAATAAGCACAAAAATCTTTTTGCTAGTTGAACTTTTTTGGCTTGAGCTATATCCTCTTAATATTTGTTCTTTCATTGAGATAGTTGACTTTTCAGCAAGGGCTATCATACAGGGTGCTGATTGGTGGAGTGTTTTCATCAAATAAAGTTCATTGAAATGTCATTTAGTGATGTTTCATAGAGTGAAAGCCGACGTCAATGATTCAAAAAAAGCTCGAGTCAATGATTCATAAAAAACTGAACTGTCTAGGGTTGTTTGCGTTACGTTTGAATCGGTTTCAAAATTAAAAAACTATTTAATTGAAAGATAAAATTACACTCAGTTCGGTTTAGACAACACGTTTTAAAAAAATTTGATCCAATTATTAACAATTTAATTTGAGGTATTTACATTACAATTGTAAAAAAATTTATTAATATTATAAAGGTCATGCTAAGAAGTGCCTCCAAGTGGAACTCACAATTTTATTATTATTATTATTATTATTATTATTATTATTATTATTATTAAAGAAAAGAAAGAAGAAAAAAAAATAATGTTTTTAATGAGTTTTGGCCCATGTGTGCTTAAATTCCTAATTGTTAAAAAGAAAAGAAAAAAAATTGGTGAAGAGCTAGAAGGAAACAGGGAGGCAACGGCGTGCAAAGAGAAACAAAAGGAAAAGAGTGATGGCTACGGTAACAAACAAAATGGGGAAAGAGAAGAAAAAGGCTTGATTCCGGTGGTAATGAGTTTGTAGCAAACTAGCTCCATTTGGTCTACAATTTTAGTATATTATTTCTACCACTAAGTTTGTTCTTTTGATATATAGTGTTAGTAGTTTTACCTTTACATGAGAGTTACTTTGGAATATCCACTTTAGTGGAAGGTTGTTTGTTATTTGTTTGGTTTCCACCTTTGGTCAATACTATTGTTGATTAATATTCTCTAATGTACCCATCAATTATTACAGTGGAAGTTTTTTACTGGACTAGGTCCCGTGTTTTTATTCTCTCAATTTGAGGGAAATTTTTCACATTAAAAATTGTGTGTCTCATATTTAATTTTTTGTCAGTTATTGTTGTTCTGTGGAACTATATTTTCTGTTTGACCATTTATCTACACTGGTGGAGGAAAAATATTACGCATTATTGAGATAGTTATCTCTGGTTTTTCCCCAACAAAGTGGTATCTAGAGCTCGGTTGGTTTGATTTGTGTATTTAAATGGAGGAAGAAAATAAAGGTCTGAATATGATTAAGTTCAACTCTTTTAATTACACACTTTGGAAGACTCTCATGGAAGACATGCTATACAGTAAAGATTTGTATGATCATATTGATAGTGACACTGCTAAACCCAAAGATAAATTTGACGCTGACTAGAAGAAGATGAATAGAAAGGCAGTGGCCTTGATCAGACAGTGGTTGGAATTTGAGTGTATATCCACATGGTGAAACTGAAATACATGCTAACAAGATGTGGAGGAAATTAAAAGAGCTGTATGAATGAAAAAATGTACAAAATAAAGCATTCTTGATTCGGAAGCTGGTGAATATGAAATACAAATATGAGGATTCAATGGTTGAGCATATGAGCTATAATTGCGGCAAAGCAAATCACATAAAAAGAAATTGCAAGTTCCTTAAGAGAGATCAATCAAGGGAATGAGATGAAGACAAAGAGAAGAAAATTGATAAAGATACAGCAACAGTTGTATCTATTAGTGATGTCTACATTGTTTGTGATGATAATTCCATAAACCTTGCATGTCAGTATTCAACTTGGATTATTGATTTGAGTGCCTCATATCATGTTACTCCTAGGCGTGATTTCTTCTCATCTTACAGTGTTTGTGATTTTGGCATGGTAAAAATGGGAGATGAATGAGTATGTAAAATTATAAGCATGGGAGATGTTTGGGTTGAAACAGGGATTGGTTGCAAACTTCAATTGAAGAATGTTAGACATGTTCCTGATATTCGTCTCAATTTGATTTCGATGAAAGCCTTGGATATTGAGAGTTATCACACTTACTTTGGTGGTAGTGGTATATGTAAAATCACCAAGGGGTCTCTAGTGGTTGTAAAGAAGCAAAGTTCTACTTCTCTATATAGAATGCCAACGAAGTTGTGCAAGGAAGAAGTGAATGCAATTGAAGACACCTCTTCTGATTTATGGCATATGAACCTTGGTCACTTGAGTGAGAAAGGACTTAGCATACTTACCAAGAAAATTTTTCTTCCTGTGAAAAGTACGTCTCTCATAACTTGCACTCATTTTTTTGCTGGAAAACAACATAGAGTTTCCTTTCATTATATTGGTCCTCATAGGAGGAAAAATATTCTCGATTTAGTTCATACTGATGTTTGCATGATGGATAGTAAATATTTTGGCGGTGCATCATATTTTGTTACTTTTATTAACAACCATTCTAGAAAAGTGTGGGCTTTTCCTTTGAAATCTAAAGACCAGGTACTTGGAGTCTTCAATCATTTTAATGCAAGTGTTGAAAGAGAAAAGAGAAAGAAATTGAAATGTATTCAATCAGATAACATTGGTGAATACAGAAGTCCGTTTGAAGAGTATTGTAGAGAATATGAAATCGGGCTTGAGAAAACAGTTTCAGACATACCTCATCATAATGGTGTTGTAAAGAGAATGAATCATACGATTAATGATAGAATCAAATGTATGCTCTCTCATGCAAAATTGTTGAAATCCTTTTGGGGTAAAGCAATGAAAATCGCAGTGAATTTGATCAATATTTCTCCATCTATTCCACTTGATGGTGATGTTCCAAATAGAGCGTGGACAAGGAAAGATGTCTCTTATCATCATTTGAGAGTGTTTGGATGCAAATGTTTTGTTCATGTTCCAAGATATGAGAGGTCTAAGCTTGATAGTAAATCTAAACAATGTGTGTTCTCAGTTATGGTGGTGAAGAAATTGTTTATAGATTGTGGGTTCCGATTAACAAGAAAAATATCAGAAGTTACATTGATGTTGCGCCTAAAGCTGAGAAACATAAATCAAATTCCAGAAGTTACATTGATGTTGCACCTAAGCCCCCTTCAGAAATATTTGTTGATGGGGGAGATATACAAGTAGATAATGAGAATATAATTGATGATCATGTATCTCACTATGATGAGCAGTTTCCAATTGAGCCACTAGTTGAATTTGAGTTGAGAAGATATACTAGAGAATGTCAACCTTCTCAAAGATACCCTCCACATGAGTATGTCATCATCGCTGATAGTGGTGAGCCATAGCAATATCAAGAAGCTATTACAAATGTTGATAAAGAAAAGTGGTTAAAGGCCATGTAAGAAGAAATGAATTCCTTGCACGAGAATCACACATTTTATTTGGTAAAGTTGCCTAAGGCAAAAAAGCACTCAAGAACAAATGGGTATACAAGATAAAGGCATAAGAGAATAGTTCTCAACTAAGATACAAAGCAAGATTGGTTGTGAAAGGTTTTAATCAGAGAAAAGGTATTAACTTTGAAGAAATTTTTTCACCTGTGGTGAAAATGTCTTCTATCCAAGTTGTTCTTGGGTTAACAGCTAGTTTGAACCTAGAAGTTGAACAACTTGATGTGAAAAATGCATTCCTTCATGGAGATTTGGAGGAAGATGTCTATATGGAGCAACCTGATGGTTTTGAAGTCAAATGTAAAGAGCAGCTTGTGTGTAAATTAAATAAAAGCTTGTATGGGATCAAGCAAACACCTCAACAATGCTACAAGAAAATTAATTCTTTCATGAAGTAACATGGGTACGGAAAAACTACTCTTGACCATTGTGTGTTTGTCAAGAAATTCTCTGATGGTGATGATATTATTCTCTTGTTATATGTGAATGACATGTTAATTGTTGGTCATGATACTAAAAAGATTCAATCTCTAAAAAAGATTTAAACAAGTATTTTGCAATGAAAGACTTGGTCCTGCAAAGCAAATTATGGGCATGAGAATTATTCGTGATAGAAAGAATGATAAATTGTGGTAGTCTCAACACAATTACATTGAGAAGGTGTAAGAGAGCTTTAACATGAGCAATTGCAAACTGAAGTAGAAATGTCACTTTACAAGGAATGAGGTTTGAATTGTAAAGTTGCCTATTTAAAATTTCTCTGTTAAAACTAAAAATAACTCAAGATTGATCTTGGTTAAGAAAACAGGAAAAGCATAATGTTCTTGATTCTGGAATCAGAAAATGGAGAACGTTATTGGTTAGTTTAAAAAAAGCAGAATGATCTTGATTGTGAAAGCAAAAAAACAAAGAACGTTCTTGGTTAGGTTTAAAAACATAAATTGATTTTTTAACTTTAGTAAATGAAGAACTGAAAGTAAATAGAGATAGGGAAAAGATAACACACAATGATTTATCATGGTTCACCCAACCTGGGCTACGTCCAGTTCTCACAACTGTGAAATTTTCCACTAAATGTTAAAAACAAAGAAGCTTCTTGGTTTTACAGCACCTAGCTCATATGAGCCTTGATCTATCACAATTGTCAACCTTTTCCACCCAGAAAGAGATTCAACTAGGTCACCTATCAACCCTTGATAGGATTTTTATAACTCAACTTTTAACCTTAAAAGGATTTTTCTAAACAACTCACTCAAGCTATAAACAAACCTTATATTCTTGAGTTTACACGATAATGATTTAAAGTGTTTGACATAATCTGTTTAATCTCAACTCTTGTTTGAGGTTATATTCTTTACAAGATGTTTCAGTAATCTAATGATAATAAACTCAAAAACTGAATGTTATTGATTTCTTGTGAGACTTTCAAGTAATAATGTGAGTGATTGATGATCTTTCTTTTGTACTTGAATGTCGTGATTTCTATTAAGTTGTGAGGTTCCTTTTATAGACATTTGATGAGGTCCATGTCAGCTTAATGTTATCATTTGAAGGGTTCCCTTGGTCAAGGGTTGGATTAAAATAATCAGTCTTTCAAAGTAAGACTATTGACTGGACTTTTCCTTATTTTGACTTTAAGACTTTATGGTCTTTATGTATTCTTTTTCTTCTAATATGTACAATGCTTGAGGATCACTTGATCACGAGAATATGTGTTATAAGGTAATGCTGAAGTCTCAAGTTTCTGTGCTTTAGAAGTTGGAGAACGTTCTGGAGCTTGTATGACAGAAACTAGAGAATGTTCATGAGCCTGGAGAATGATTGTTTTTAAATGTTTTTATCACTTTATCTTGATTCAAATCTTCTCTCCCTAGATCTTTTGGAGTACTTCTTTTGCTTTTATTAAAGTTGTATATCCCTTGTATGTGTACTGGTAATCCATTCGAAAAAAGCATGATTTTCTCTAGCATTAAAAGTTGGTTTGAACAGTTTTAATGAAGTGAAAAACGTGAAGAACGTTCTTGACTTTTCCAGAAAATGTCTAGAACGTTCTTGGTTATTGGCAGTTCATTTTTAGCTTATTCTTTAAACTGATTTTGCTTGCTTTTGCTTAGTACCAATCTTTGGATTATCACACTCAAAAACACATGTTAAATAACACATAATTTAGAATCATAATTAGAGTCTTTAATTAATCTTTTTTTGTTTTCATCAAAACACTTAATTGAGATTTTGTCTTAACAAAAACTTGTTAGTACTTCATTTGCTACTCATTTCAAATTTAATTATGATCAATGTCCTACAAGTGAGAAAGACAAAAAATAGATGAAGAAGGTTCCTTATGCATTCGAATAAGGTTTCTTATGCATCCGCAATTGGTTGTTTAATGTATGTTATGGTATACACAAGGCCAAATATTGCTCATGTAGTTGGAGTTGTCAATCGGTTTCTCTCTAATCCTGGTAAAGATCATTGGCAAGTAGTGAAGTGAATTCTCATATACCTCATAGGCACTTCCAAAATGTATTTATGCTATCGAGGTTGTGAGCATGTGTTGGATGGTTACACAGATGCAGATATGGCAAGTGATCTTAATTCTAGAAAATCTACTTCTGGTTATATGATGACTTTTTCCAGGGGAGCTATGTCTTGGCAATCAAGATTAGAAAAGTGTGTTGCTTTATCCACTACTAAAGCTGAGTACATTGCAGCAACTGAAGCCTCCAAAGAACTTTTGTGGATGAAGAAATTCATACATGAGTTAGACCTTAAGCAAGATAAGTTTGTGTTATTTTGTGAGAGCTAGAGTGTGATACATCTTAGCAAGAATCCAAATTTTCATGCAAAGTCGTAACATATTGAGGTGCGGTATCATTGGATACAAGATGCATTGGATATGATGTCATTTTTAATTGAAAAGATTCATATCGATGAGAATGGTTTAAATATGATGATGAATGTCTTGCCTGTATCAAAGATGATATATTGTAGAAAGAAGGCTGGTATGGTTGAGCAGTACCCAAATGGGATCACTCCCCAAGTGGAACCCACAATTTTACTATTATTATTATTATTACTAAAGAAAAGAAAGAAAGAAAGGAACAAGGGTGTTAATGGGTTTTGGCCCATGTGTGCTTAAATCCCTAATTATTAAAAAGAAAAAAAAAATGGTGAAGAGCTGAAATGAAAGGAAACAGGGAGGCAGTGCATTGAAAAAAGAAACAAAAGGAAAAGAGTGACGGCTACAGTAACAAAAAGGTGAAGAGAAGAAAAAGGTTGTTCTAGTGGTAATGGGTTTGTAGCAAACTTATTAGTTTGGTCTACAATTTTAGTATGTCATTTCTACCACTGAGTTTGTTCTTTTAATATACAATATTATTAGTTTTACAGTTTCTTTGGAATACTCACTTTAGTGGAAGACTCTGGTGTATCCATTAATTATTATAGTGAAAGTTTTTTTACTAGACTAGGTTCCGTGGTTTTTATTCTCTCAATTTAAGGGAAGTTTTCTACGTTAAAAATTGTTTTTTGTCTCATATTTAATTTTTTTGTCAAATATTGTTGCTATGTGAAACTGTATTTTCTGTTTGGCTATTTAAGGAAAAATATTATGTATTATTGAAATAATTATCTCTTTTTTTTCTTTCTCAACATTGACAAATGCCCCAAGGACATTTATTAACATTTCTCAATATTTTGTAAAATAGTAGGTTTGATAAGACCAAATAAAAAATAGCAAGTTTGATGCAAAATTTTACTAATACTAAAATTTAACAATATGGGAATAACAATAATGGATTGGATTATGTTTGAAATTTATGAAATTAAAAAAAAAGATTAAATTAAACTAATAAGATTTATTGTGAAAAAATTTAAAAATCAATAAATAACATATAAATGCAATACATACTAATAAAAAATTAAATAAAAATATTAAAGTTTATATATACAGTTTGGTTTAGTTCTGAAAAATAAATTCAATCTGTATAGTTTTCTCAAAATAACATTTAATAATATTCAATTTTAATCAATTTTTAATTTTTTTAATTAATTTATAATTTTATTTTAGATCGATTTAGATATAAAATCCCCTAAGTATATCTTTTCCGCCAATATGTCAATTTTTTCTCCAAGTAACACATTTAATCAGATATATTGATACGGGACACTAGACACTTTGCACCATTTGCATTAAAATAAACTTTCAGTCTACAATGACCATGGTCTTTTCCTAAATAATTCAATGTCAAAAGGCTCTCATTTCATGTACCTCAGCATATGCTGCCTTGTATCCCAATGAGAAGTTCGTGGAATTGACATAAACTAACAAAACACTTAGTGCATTAAATGAATCTAAACGTGTCACAATAAGATAGTTTAACTAATTTTCCAATTATACTTCTTTTGGATCTATTTGAAACTTTCCATCGTTTGCTGGGCCAATATACAAAATGATCAAGGACATAGTTCCAAATACATGTTTACATGTATTTAAAAAAAAATACATTCGGATAAGTCAATTCAGACTAAAATTAATACTAAGTTTTTCCATTTTTAAAAATTTAGAAGGGAGAAAAGAAGCCCCTTTTAAGAAGAGTGATGTTACTTCAATGGTCCATTTAAATTGAAAACATTTTTAAACAAGAGAGTGGATCCATTTTCCATATCTTGCCCAT
This sequence comes from Cicer cuneatum, assembly GCA_037974295.1. Lineage (NCBI taxonomy): Eukaryota > Viridiplantae > Streptophyta > Magnoliopsida > Fabales > Fabaceae > Cicer > Cicer cuneatum. Next base: position 16,513,357 of record JBBPBO010001984.1, read on the forward strand.
AGAAAACGCTATGCCCAATAGGGGTGAGAATAAATCAGATTAAATCAAATTTTTAAAGGTTTGAGTATGATCTACGATTAATTTTTTAGGTTTAAGTCTGGCCTACGGTCTATCATAAACTTCTTTTTCCGGTCTGGTCTGACCTGAAAGTTTATTTAAAAGCCTTATTCACATTAAAACATTTAAATGTTATATTTTACATTTTTTTAAATAGGCTAAACCAGACATTTATATACAAGAAAAACTAATAAAATTATAATCAAATCTAATATAATAAAATAATATTAAAATAGTCTAATTGATAGACTTTAAAATAGAAAACAATAATATTAAAAATAATAATAAAAGTAACATTAATAAATAATAAAATATATATATACTTTAAAATACGAAACAATAATATTAATAAATAATAATAAAAAATAACATTAATAAATAATATATATATATATATATATGTATATATATATATATATATGTCTGTCTGTCTGTCAGATTTAATAGGTTTTTTTTTAAATAAATAGACTTTAAAAATAGTTTGAACTTAATCTTCTTATTAAACAGGTCAAACCAAATCAGGGCCTCTGACAGACGGCCTAACCTATTACCATCCTAATGCCCAATAATTCGATAATATTTAACTACTCTATTCATTCCTTATTATGGCGTTTGTATGACTTATTATTTTGTCTATTATATTCTTAAATAATTATTGTAGAGATAATAAATTGTTAAGGATGTTATAGGAAAATGACAAATAATTTCACAACAAATAAAAAATATTTATTATTAGTTTTTTTTAATATAGGTAAATAACTTTAAAAGGAAAATTGAAAAAGAACGGAACAATTATTTAGCAGTGGCGGCACCCTTGTGTTTTGGGAGTCAGAATGCATATACCAGCAATAAATAATTTTAAATTCTCAATGCATGCACAACTTCACAGTGCTCCAAAGTGCTGAAATTGATCGTGCTTATCTTCAAAATATTTTTAACTAAGAGTGGCTTTGGTTTTGTCTTCATTCACAAACTCAAATACAACATTTACACGTGATCTATAATAAAAAAAAAAATTATAAAAAAAAGAAGATGAATAGATGATCATATTAAATTTACTCAAATAGGAGATTCACATTTCTTATAATTTATTTTTAGAGTAGACATTTCTCAGAATTTGATAAATAGTGCGACTGTACTCTAAAATTTAATATGATCAAAATTATTAACATTCATTATTTATAAATAAAAAATATAGACAAAAATGAATTAAAAATATATAAATGTTCAAAACAAATATTTGATATAAAGTAAAGAAAAAATATATATTTAAATCAAAAAATTAAGTTGCAACAATATATTTTACAAAAATTAGTTGCTTTATGTTTTATTTCTTGCCTCTTGGCTATAAATACGGCCATATTGTTAGGTGTGTTTGCCAAATACATCCTGAGTTAACAACAACAAAGTGAAAATGATGAATAAATCATGCACAACTATTGCATGTCTTTGGCTTGTGAGTTTCTTCATTTTGAGTGTAGCTGTATCTATGAGGCCCCAATTGACCCCAGATTATTACAGCACAACATGCCCTGATATTTGGAATATAGTAAGATATGAGGTTTCGAATGCAATGAAAGATGAGATTAGAATGGCTGCTTCTTTGCTTCGTCTTCACTTTCATGATTGCTTTGTAAATGTAAGTTAGAGGTACTCATATTTTTACTTCTCATATGACAATATATATACTTTTTGAATAAATAAGGACTAGGATTATCTGTATTTGGCAAACTATGCAGTTGCTAACGAAAGTTGATCGAATGGGAAGAAGTTGAATCATATATAAGAGGAACGTGAGTCCGATTCTCGCTACTAGCGTGATAACTAATCTCGTTTGTGGATAATTTTTTTTTAAGTACTTTTGTCATATATGATAATATTTGTTGCTTATCATAAATATGATAATTGTTGTGAAACTACTCAAATAAAAAATAATACGTAGGAGAATATAGATGAAAGAGAGGAAGAGAGAAAGGAGAAGAAGAGAGAACTACTAGTATTATTTTCTGTTTTTTTCTCTTCTTCTTCAATTATATTCTCCTATATCTTGCTTTTGATTTGATTAGTTTCACAATAAGTTATCAGCATGAAGCTCTAACAATAGTAAGTCTAATGAATGTATAGTTTTTTTTCTCCATAATTTTTCCTAGTTAATCTTTTATATATATCATGTTTATTTACTCCTTGTGAATTTCGGAAGAATTCAATATTCATGCATCTCAAAAGAATTGCACAAATGATTATTTTATATATTGTTTAGATCTATTATGAAGTTCTTGAAAAACTTTAAAAACATTCAATATTTATTCTCTGTAAATTCCAGAAGAATTCAATATTTAGGTATCTTTAAAGGATGACACAAAGAATTATTTTTGATTTTGATTTGATTTATTTCACAATAACAATAATATTTTATTCATTTCAGAACAATAATATTTTTTTTCTTCTTTATTCCTCTCCTTCATCTATATTCTCTTACATCTTTCTTTTGATTTAATCTCTTTATCTAAGAAAAGTAAACCCTCATAATATATATTTCAATTTTAAAATAAATAGTTCAATCAAAAATTATTTCAATAAAGTTTAAACCGGTATTTCTGATTTTGGGTTGATTTTGCACATAATATTAATTAATGTGTAATTCAATATTGTGGATCACATCGTTTACTCTCTGTATTTTAATTAATACAATAAATCTTAAACTTTAACTAAGAAAATTATATTTAATCGAATTTCTCTTAGCGTTGCAAAGGATAAGTATAGATACAAATATAGGTACTAGCATCAAAATTAATTAAAAAAATTGTACATATATTAATTTAACCTTGGTACCATATTATTATAATATTCTCTAAAATTCTTATACAAATATCTGAGTAGATGTCTCTATAAATCATTTTTGTATAGTGTTGGTACATAAATTCCTATCCATATATCTTCTAATGTTATTTTTTTTCTTTTAACTAAAAAAAATTATATTTGGCTGTCAGGGTTGTGATGGTTCAATTCTGCTTGATGGAGACGAAGATAGTGAGAAATTTGCTACTCCTAACTTGAATTCTGCTAGAGGATTTGAAGTCATAGATAAAATCAAAAATTCAGTGGAGCGTTCATGCAGTGGAGTTGTGTCATGTGCTGATATATTGGCCATAGCTGCCAGAGATTCTGTTCTCCTAGTATGTTCATCAACTTCAATCTTCATTATTATATATTCATAACTCATGCAAAAATAAATAAAACAAATTTTAATTACCGTGAATCAATAAAATTTGTGTTTTAAAATCACTTGAAATTTTAAAAATATTTGCAGAGTGGGGGTCCTTTTTGGTACGTTAACCAAGGACGCAGAGATGGATTGGTCTCAAATAAGACTCTGGCAAATCTTGCAATTCCTTCTCCTTTTGACACACTGGATACTATCATTTCTAAGTTTGACAACGTTGGTCTTAATCTCAAAGATGTTGTTACTTTATCAGGTATAATCTTATAATCAAATATGATAACAATAGTTTTACAAACCTGTGAAAAAATAAATTATTTGAAATCTCGTTTGTCAAAAAAGTTACATATAGGAACTGTAATTGTTTGCTAAAAAAAGGGTCTGTAATTGTTTAATGCCCATATTAAAGAAATTGAGTAATTTGAACATTTTTTTTAATAAAAAAATATATTATGGGAGACACATTTCATGTAATGTAAAAAAAACTAACAACTTCAATATAATTTAATTTATGCAGAAATTAAATTTACTAATTCACCACGCTCAATATTCAGATTAAACATATGATTATACTTTAATGCAAAAAAAATTTAAACTCATGAGCATGTATATTTTAGAATATATAACATGTTTGATCTATCAAAGATATTACGATACCTAAATTTATGTGTTGATAGTATTTCAACGACGGCCTTGAATAGTCTCTAAGTATCTTGAAAAGAGAAACGAACGACGGGTATTTGTTTGTGTGTAGTGTAGTTATTCCTCAACTTTGATTTCTTATGGCTTAAACACTCTTTAGATGGGAAGAAAAGACAATACGCAGTGTGTCTGATATATTAGAGACCATAGCCTATATATAGAGTGATGGTCAATTAGGGTTCTTATTATTCTCAAATGGCTATTAGTGACAACCACTCATATCAATTAATTAAATAATTAAATTATCAAAATAGAAATATAAGAAGTGTTATTACTAAATTGATTACTAATCAATTAAGGCTCCTAGTTGATAAATAACTAATACAATTAAATAAAGGTATATGTCCATAAAATAACATTAGAATATAATAATTAAATAAAATATTTCAACAATCTCTGACTTGGACAATATATCTTAATAATTATATCATAATTTTTTAGGCGCACATTGGAATGCTATTTATCTTTAGATTTCTCATTTACGATCTAGTTCATCTCATACATCAATAATGGAACAATAATGGGACCACCACGGTTGTTGTCACTTACATATATTCGATTAAACCATGATGACCACCACATCAATGCACTTGATGACATAGATCGATATGAATGAGTGGCATAGAAATTGCATGCAATGTGATCTTTATATCATGTCTATTTTCAATTGGTCCAACTAAAATCTTTAGGGAGATCAAACTGAATTGCTTGAAGTGCAAATTTAATATTTGCACAGATGATATAAAAACGGGTATAATAATAACCCCATAAATTTTATTTCTGCAGAAAATGATAACACAAAGTCTTATAAAAAACAAAAGTATAAAACATAAAGGAAGAGAGACTCTCATTAATCTAAGGCATCCTTAATGACAACAATTATATGAAATATCTTAGTTTGTCAAGCCTTTTATTAGTGGGTCAGCTAGCATAGAGCATGTCTCTATATGTCCTATTCTTCAATAACAATATGCAGTTGACTTATGTCTTAATATAACTTGAGTGGTTTTTCAAAATCTATAACTATAAGCAACCAAGTGACATAAATAAATCAACCATTTCTTGAATTAAGGTGTCCACACTTTACGTAGACATGTAAAAGATTAGAGTCACACATATTAATCATACCTAAATCGTAAGATCTCTGATTTGCAATCATAAACTCTATTGTTCTCTTTAACAACCTTTATGGTTACATTTAGTAATAATTCAAACTTGAATTGCTCGAGTATATGTTAACGGTCTTATTATATAAGCTATTTTCATATGCATATAAATAAACGCACACATAAGACTCCCCACAACTAAAGCATAGGAAAATAATTAATTTCTTGAATTTCCAGATTTTCTTTTGGGCAAAATTTGAGACTAAAATAGTCTCCCTTTAGTGATTGAGATATCATTTAATTTATTATCTTTCATGTCAATTTTACTAACAACTTTATTCATATCGCTCTTTTGTGATAACCAACGAGACTTTAAGAATGATCTCTAAGTATCATAATATTTAATACAAAAGAGGCGTCTCCAAGATCTTTTGTCACTAAACTTTCATTTAGAGATTTTTCGGTTGCACAATAAGACTATGTCATCGCTTACTAAATAAAACAAATTCGACTTATTAAATCATAAATATAAATTTATTTTCACTGGTCTTGTAATACCCTCAATTCTCTATAATAATTATCTCACAAACCAAATGAGAAATTATCTTATAAAAATGTGGTATTATTAGTGAGACTTATTCATTAACTCAAAGATGGATTACATCAATATTGCAAATCATTTATTTTGTGTCTATTGACATACAGTTTTCTTTTGGTTGCACCATATTATTTCATAAATATTGTCATTTAGAAACACCAAATTGACATTCATCTTAGGTAGCTCCAAAGTATCATAATGAGCAACAAGTGTCATGAGTGTCCTAACAAAATCTTTTACAAATACAAATAGAAGTTTTCTTTACGGTAATTCATTTCCGATGCTTAATGCTTTAGTTCTTGAAGGTGTTGAGTTTGATATTCATAAATAATTTCCTTAACTTGATTCAGAGGAAAAATATAATATCATCGTGAGGATCTAAATTTGTTACATTGATACCAACTATATGAATTGATTTAAAATCAATTCTTCCTCACTCAATTTTTTTCTTTTGACCAAATTTCTCCCTCAAACTCAATATTCTCAAAGAACTATGCATATATTGTCTAAAAAAACAACTTTAATTTGGGACCAAATTTTATATCTCTTAAAATTTCCAGTAATCATAGATTATCATTAGTGAATCAATTGTTTCAAAATAAAAACTCAAAATTACTTTGATTTCTTCAAAGAGAAACTAAAATAAAATTTTATCAAAATAATGATTCAACCAAATGGATTTTTAAATATAAATGTAAGCGGATAACGACAATCCAAAAAAAACTCAAAATCTCAATCTTTACTGACTTTGTCCACATTGAATTGACGTATCTTTCAACATTAGTAGACATTCGTCAGAACATATTTTATTTCCTTAATTTTCATTGTTTGCCCATATCTTTTGAGCTATTTTCTAAATTAACACTATTTTATTTTACCTTGCTTTACAATTTTCTTTCTTGCACCTTATGAAATGATCTTATTAAATGATGGTTTCTATAGCTTTTATAATTATAAACTTAATTGTGCAACTAGAATACCAAATGCTAAACGAGTAAGTTGCCTAATAGTCAAAATGTTAGCGTATTTGTAATATTAAATAATTACGAAATGTGTTCATTATATTTTCTTTACTTAGAAATGAAATAATTGCTCTCCAATGAGTGTATGTTTTTCGTTTTATTGCTTTAAAAGTAATTTAATTTAAACAAAGAAAATATGACAAAAATTTATCATCTTAATTAATATCTCTAATATATCTAAAAAATCATGTTTTATGATCAAATGACCAATGTGTTTTGGAGAAAATTCATTTTTCATACTTAATTCTCACTTTAAAAATTATAAATTATGAGAGAATGAGAGTTTCTCGATCTTTATATAAGATCTAGATCCAAAAAGATATTGATGTTTCACCAATAGGGGTGGGAATAGGCCAGGCCAGACCAGACTTTGAAAGGCCTGAGTCTGGCCTATAATTAATTTGTTAGTCCTAAGCCTGGCCTACGGCCTATCATAGGCTTTTTTTTCGGCCTAGCCTGACCTTTTTAAAAATCTGGTCTGACCTGAAAGCCTATTTAAAAGCCTTATTCACATTAAAATATTTAAATGTTATATTTTACATTTTTTTAAATAGGCTAAATTAGAAAGTTTTATATAAGGAAAACTAATAAAATTATAATCAAATCTAATATAATAAAATAATATTAAAATAGCCTAATTGACATGCTTTAAAATAGGAAACAATAATATTAATAAATAACATTAATAAATAATAAGATATATATATATATATATACTTTAAAATAGGAAACTATAATATTAATAAATAATAATAAAAAATAACATTAATAAATAATATATATATATATATAGGCCGGCCTGTCAGGCCTAATAGGCTTTTATATAAGCCTGAACCTGGCCTATTTAAAAAAATAGGCTTTAAAAATAGTCTGAACCTGGCCTTCTTATTAAACAGACCAGGCCATAAGTAGGCTAGGTCATAGGCCCCTGTCGGACGGCCTAGCCTATTTCCATCCCTATTCACCAATACAAAAAGTTAGAACTTTTAAAAATATAAAATTATAAAAACTTAATTTAACAAATACATAAATTATAATAGTTTAAAGAGAACAACAACGAAATTTGCTCAATAAAATACCCAGTGCAACATTAATTTAAACAGTAATAATCACATAGTTGTTGCAATAATCAAACAGTAATAATTACTATTGTTAGACAATAAATTCTTATAATTATCACATATTTAATATCATATGTGTAAATTAAAATCGGTCAAATGATCGAAGGATTTACACATACAACGTTAGTAAAAAAAAATAAAAAATCACATGCTAAATATGTATTAAAAAATATTCACTTGAATGCATAAATATACAGTAATCACATACCAAATATGAACCCATATAGAGAATAAATAAATATATATAATCAAGTGAAATTCAAAGGATTCGTTTTCAAAATAGAAAACTTTTAATATAACAGAGTGGCCTAATGTTGAAATTAATCAACGGTTCCTTGATGCAATTGGAATAAGTTCTCGCTGCAACATATTAGGAGAATCTTCTATCATTTAAATTTAGCCAAAGTCTAGGAGCTAGTTTTCTTATTTTTAGCATTAATCTATCTAATCTTATATTAAGAAAAATAAAATAAATTTCTAGCTTACTTTTCCTCCTAATTGAATTTATTACCAATATCATTTTTTTTTTCTTTTCATACATGTATTAAATGTTTCTAATTTTGTTTAGGTGCCCACACAATTGGACGTGCAAGGTGCACATTTTTTAGCAACAGATTATTCAACTTCTCCGGGACAGAAGAACCAGACAGTACCTTAGAAACTGAAATGCTAATTGAGTTACAAAATTTGTGTCCACAAAATGAAGATGGGAATACAACTACTGTTCTAGACTCTAACTCAGATGATTTGTTTGATAACCATTACTTCAACAATTTACAATATGGAAAGGGTCTTCTTAGTTCTGACCAGATTCTATTTTCTAGTGATGATGAGGAGGCAACTTCAACTACTAAAAATTTGGTCCAATTTTATAGTGATAATCAAAGAATTTTCTTTATGGAATTTGCATATGCTATGACGAAAATGGGGAATATTAATCCCCTTGTTGGTTTTGAGGGAGAGATTAGGAAGGATTGTAGAGTTGTTAATTCTTAATTATGTATTTTATAGACAAAAATACAAGAGCTAAGAAATATACGAAGCATCTCACATACTTCCTCTAGGGAATATGACTCCATTTTTATAAGAGTGAAGTTTTATCGTCTAAATTAAGAATAATTTTATTGGAATAAAAAATTTAACACAAAATAAAACAAAAATGTAATATTTTGATATTTTATAATAAATAAAACATAACCCATATATTTATATAGTATCGTATTTATATTCTATTTTATGTCAAATTTTATGATTCAACAACGTTACTCAAAAACTAAACTGTTAGCTTGATGTTTTGTTGTATTTAATTACATCAATAAAGTTTGAATAACTCTTATCTATTTGTATTTTTCCTGAAATTATCGCCAAGTCATTGATTATAAGTAAAATATGAGGAATGAATTGTAGTTTGAGAGATATTTTAAAACATTTAAGTCCTCAAATTTCGTGACAATGTATATAAAGTTGTGATATGATATAGACTTGTAAATAAGCAATTAAGTGAAAACCTGTTTGTATAAACAAAATTGAGTCCAAAAATGTGGTTTTAATAAAAATTTAATGATTTGCACCACAGCGCATGGCACATATGATTTGTTTTGCAAAGTTTTTGGTGTTTTTGAAAATATTATTTTGGTTTGAAAAGGCCTAATTCAAAAATCACAATTTTGACCAAGTTTGGTCAAATTTTATCTTCAAATTCAGTATACGATATTATGTTTTGTGTATCCTTGATTTTCATCCACTAATCGTTCTCTTATCCCCATTATTAGATTTGATCATATCTTTAAACCATCAATTACCACTTACTAATACGCCAAACATTAATTTCATTCTCCTCTTTTATTCTTCTTCTTATGTAGTTAGGTTACATCGCATGATATCTTCACTATGTTACTTCACTATGTTAGAGACACATCTATTCTATCTTAGGGATTTGCACATATTGAATAAATAAACACTAGTCGGTTTTTCTGTTATATTTTATTCAATCCGTAATTTTAGTCTCCATGTTATTTTTTACAATTTTGTTCTCTATTTTTAAAAAATAAACGTTTTATTCAATCTTAATTTTGAGGATTTTTTTTTAATATCTCTTTTTTTTTTTTAATTCTCCAAAATGCCACACTTCAAAAAACATTTACGCGAATGCCTTACTTTTTATCCTCAGTTGATCGTCTCATCCCCAGCCTGCGATAAGCTGAAGGATTTTTTTTTCCTCCCTAGTAGATCATCGCAGCCCCAGCCTGCAATGATGTGTTGATTTTTTTTTCATTTATTTAATACTCTAATATATATTTATAATAAATTATAAATATTTAAAATAATTAATAAATCAAATAAAATGATTATTAAATGAAATAAAATAAAATAATTTAATAAATAATAATATTAATTACATTATAATAATAATAATTTTAATAATAATAATAATAAACATAATAACAATAATAATAATTAAAAAAAGAAAATTATATTAATAAAATTAAAAAAATACATTAAATTGAAAGAAAAAAAAATACATCAATTTTGAGTAGATGTGTCAGCAGCGTTTGGACAATGTTATCTAGTATGACTAGAGACTAGACATAATCCGTACTTTCTTGGCACTCTTTCTATAGTGTCCATTTATGTTCTAATGTGTTTGCTTTTTGGGCGACCTTTTTTGACTCTCCGCATTAGAGGATTGTGACAAACCTTAACACCTTCATATTCTGGCCAATATCCTTTATTTAATATAGGTTTGAACGTTTCGTCGTACACTTTTAGTAACGTTTCCACCTTGTACATATCAGGTATAAAGCTCCAATAATCATATTTGATATTAGAACATGCTGCTATCACATGTGAACAAGGCATGTGTTTAGCTTGATATTTCCCATAGTCGCACCAATTGTTACGAAGGTTTACACTATAATGACCAATTGGTCGTCCTTCTATTGGATTTACCGTCTCGTGAACCATGAAAGTATAGTTGCTCCGATCAAAACTATCGACTCTATGACTATGGGATTTACGTATTTCTAATTTCATAAAATTTAAGCATGTTTTTGTGAATACCTGACCAGAAGCTAAAATTGATGCATGTAGTTTTCCCATTGTTGGAAACAGTGTCCCGGTTTTATAATATGTTGATTGGACCAAAGCATTGATAGGAAGGTTGCACGATGCTTTTAATACTCCATTGATCGACTCCACAAGGTTGGTGGTCATCTGACCCCAACGACTACCTCCATCAAATGCTTGAATCCAATCTTGTCGTTGTATGTTATCTAACCATTTCAAAGCCTCCAGGTTTAATATGTCGATTTCTCTGCGGTAGTGTCGATATGTAGGCTCATTGATTGAGTGACCTGTATTGAAATAGTAGACAATGCATTATTAACTAATTATAAAAATTAATAATTAAATTATTAAAAATTACACTAATTATAAGAAGTAAGAATGAAAATATTACCCATACAAATAACTTTTTTCTTCAAAGCATTATCCTTAAATTCCCTTGCAAAATTTTGTGCAATATGTCGGACGCAAAACACATGCTTTGACGGAGGATCTTGCCACCCATTATTTGGATTGTTATAAGCACTCTTAATGGATTTGTGTCTATCTGAAATCAAACAAACGTTGGCTTGTGGAGTGACGTATTTTCTTAAATTTCTCAAAAAGAAACTCCAACCCTCTTTAGTCTCACCTTCCACAAGAGCATAAGCAATAAGAATTACATTGTCGTTCCCATCCTGTGCAACTGCTACTAATAGAGTTCCCTTGTACTTGTTGTACAACCAAGTCCGATCAACTTGTACAATTGGTTTGCATAATTTAAATGCAGATATGCACGGAAGGTAAGCCCAAAATAGTCTATGAAATATCCTTATCCCACTTATCAAACTATTCTCATGATAAGCTGAGATCGTTTCCATTTCAATTTTGGTTCCTGGAGAAAACGTTTGCATAACCAATAACCATTGTGAGAGTTGATTGTAAGACTCTTCCCAATTGCCAGAAATTTGTTCGATCGCTTTATTTTTCCCCATCCAAGCTTTTTTATAACTAAATGTGTAGTTGTGTAAGGCTTGAATCTGAGCAATAATGACCTTCACTTTGATTTAAGGATCCACTTTCAAAACTTGCATTATGCTTGCACATATCATGTTAGAATCGAGCTTCATATGATCTTGTGACAATGCATAATTTGTGGATGTATGAGGCAAATTCAATTTACCAATCACCTACAATTGACTCTTTTTGCGTTTTGAAGCTCTACATCTAAACAAACAATTTGGACTTGAACAATAAATAACGTACATTTCTAAATCTGATTTTTGTACCACAAAATTCAACAATTGTTTTAAATAGTAACGTTTGATTGCATGTACGCATTCATCCTTATTTTGAAACTTCATTCCAACGGCAAGAGTTCCATCTACTGTTGGGTCTTCGTTAACGAACATATTATCAAATTCACTTGATTGCTCTGCATTATCTAAATTGATGTTCTTCATGTATAATGGTGGATCGAATCCTGTTTCCATATCTTCGTCAACAATAATGGCATCGTCAGAATCACCAGATGACTCATCAATGTATGTCTCATTGTCTTCACTATAATCACCTAATTCTTCCTCGTTAATATCATATAAGACACTAAAGGGAAGATCGCATTGTGGACTTATTGGAAGAGATTCATGATGGAGTTGAAAACTTTCTGGATGAGTTTATTCTAGTTGGCTAGAGTATGGTTCATAGTGTTGTGATAGTTCATATTGTGACGGTTCATAGTGTTGTGATGGAGAATATAAGTTGGGTTGATAAGGGTTGCTTTGATGAAAAGATGGGATGTAGTCGGGATTGGGTATGTTTGAGGACGATGGTTGATCAATGTTTGGGTATGTTTGAGGACCGTCCTCAAAGTTAACATATAACTCAATGGTGCCAAGTTGTGACCACTGTGCATAAACATCAAACATGAGTTGAACATCTTCGTTATCGCAAACCTTCAGCAGTTCAAACATTGTTGTATTTTCACCAAAGAAAACAAGGTGTCGATACACTATATCAGTTATCTTCACTTTGTCATCGAGATGTAACTTTTTTTAATGACATTCTTTATATGAGCAAGATTGCTTCCATAATGTATTTTGAATGCCTTTTTGTAATCACTTACAAATGTTTTACCTTCAAACTGTCGAGTATTGTACCATTGTAATAAACAATAAAAATTACTTGTTGAGAATGCATGATAAAAAAAATTAAGTATGAAATGCTAGAAGGTATAATGAATAGAAGGTGTGGTAAGATAGTGAGATTTATTGTTCTATTTATAAAAGGTAGTGAAATTTATTTTTCATCTGGATCATCCACAACCGTTGATAAAAAAAAATTAGAATGCCAAGATTAAATAGGAATTAGACCAATTTCATTGGTCCAAATAAAATAACTAGGATTGATATTTTTCATTTGGATCATCCACAACCATTGATAAAAAAAAAATGGAAGGCCAAGATTAAATAGGAGTTAGACCAATTTCATTGGTCCAAATAAAATAACTAGGATCCATCATCCACAACCGTTGATAAAAAAAATTGAAAGGCCAAGATTTAATACAAGTTAGACCAATTTCATTGGTCCAAATAAAATAACTAGGATCTATCATCCACAACCGTTGATAAAAAAAATTGAAAGGCCAAGATTTAATACAAGTTAGACCAATTTCATTGGTCTAAATCAAATAACTAGGATCCATCATCCACAACCATTGATAAAAAAAATTGAAAGGCCAAGATTTAATACAAGTTAGACCAATTTCATTGGTCAAAATCAAATAACTAGAATACATCATCCACAACCGTTGATAGCATTAGTTGAACGGATGAGATTAATTTTGACATGGATCGCTACCTTGGGATGCGATGACCCACAGGGATCGCTACCTGGGGATGCGACGACCTGTAGGGTTTGCTACCTGGGGATGCAACAACCCTAGATGATCGCATGCTGGGGTAACGACCCTATATAAGCACGTGCAACAGCTCCTTTTCAATCACACTTTCTGCAACCTTCTCAATCTCAAATTTTATTCAACCTTCTCAATCAAAATTTCTTTAACCTTCTTGATCAAAATTTTCACAGATGGAATTATCTACTAATCACCGAGCTGAATTTCGATACATTAACGCATTTGTAAGTATATTTATTATTAATATTAATTTCATATATTATTAATATTATTTTCATTAATTTCATAATATTATTTTCATATATTATTAATTACAGATAACCTCGAAGGACAAATTGCAAAAAATCAAATGAAGTGATATTACCATATTTGCAACAGGCCAGATTTGGTGAAGTAGTCAAACTTGGAAACTACAAAATCGATGTCGCCCTAATTACTACTTTGGTTGAAAGATGGAGACTAGAAACTCATATTTTTCATCTCTCAATAGGTGAGTGCACAGTAACTTTAGAATACGTGTATTACCTTTTAGGATTAAATGTTTATGATATTCCTGTTTCTGGTTCAAATTTGGTGAACGTTAGAGGTGTATGTGAAAAATATTTAGAAGTTATCTCACTTGAAGGAGCAACCATAGGTAATTTTATTAAATTAAAATTGCTTAAAAATACTTTTGACGATGTTGGTGAAAATGCATCCGAAGTACAAAAACAAGCATCGTGTCGAGCATAGATACTACGTCTGATTGGTGGATTGTTGATGCTGGACAAATCCAACAACCGTGTACATTTGAAATATCTTTCATTATTAGGAGATTTAAATAAAGCATCCCAATATAGTTTTCAGCAGTTTTAGCTACGCTTTATAGAGAATTATGCGTTGCTACGAAACCCGATGTAAAGTCTATTGGAGGATGTGTCCTGTTGTTGCAAAATTGGGCATGGTATCGTTTGTCTTGTGTCGCTCTAGAATCACACAGTGCATGGATATTTCCACTTGCACAAAAGTAATTATTGCAAATAATTTTTATATATATTTTTTTTAAAACTAACTACTTACCATATTACTAATATTATTATATTTTTTATTTTTGATATATTCGACAGATTTAATTCTGGTGGTCTAAATTTTAGTAGAGTTCTTCATAACGACATAGAAGGCTACCGGAATACAATCGATTACATGGTGGTTTAGGAAGTAATATTAATATTCATTCACATTTAGTTGAACTTTTTTAATTATATATTTTTATATATCTTAATATTTACTTAGCCTATTTTTAACATATCAGTTTCGGTGGAGGTCGTATCTCGGGTTCCAACACAAGGTACCCGAACAAGAGATAAACACTTGGACTGCATGTACCTATTTACATTGTTATCATATTTTTATATATCTTAATATTTACTTAGCCTATTTTTAACATATCAGTTTCGGTGGAGGCCGTATCTCGAGTTCCAACACGAGGTACCCGAACAAGAGATAAACACTTGGACTGTATGTACCTATTTGCATTGTTATCATATTGTCGAAAAACATCATGTAGATAGAGTCGCACTTCAGTTCGGCTTCCATCAACCAATTCTGCAACCACAAGAGGATATGACAATCTACCATGAGGTCGACATGAGGCGTGACATTGATGATAATTGGAGGGTGGTTTGGAAAGATGAGATTCAACATTGGAATGAACGTCAGAATTACGTATTGTACGGTCAATTCATAGAAGATGTTTTACGCCACAGTAACAAATATATGAATTGGTTCAGACATCACACCAAATTATATATATCTGTGGAAAGATATTTGCGTGATCCACGTATGCAACGTTCAATGTATCTTGATGTTCACTCAACCCCTCAATCAATCCCACAAAAACATATCATGCGCCAAACACCATCTTTATCGTCACCACCACATGTACATCAATCTACATATATACCAACTCTGGACTACGTTCCTTATGTGCCAACAATACCAACACCCGCCCATCCGACAGAGAGCGGAATTTTCTATAATCTGTTTGATACTCATTGCACAACTCTTGAGTCGGCTTATGCTGTTTTTGATTCGATGTATAACATCGATACTCAAAATTATACGGAGGCAGGTGGTAGTGGTTGTAATCGACATACAAATTATAACGAGGATAATAATAAAAATGAGGATCAACCACAACAACCTGAACTCATACAAAGGGCTAGACCAGTTCGACGACCGCGTAGATGTGGAACTAGATGACATTTAGATGGAAATAATTAATTTAAAATTGATGTATTTTTTTCTTTCAATTTAATGTTTTTATTTTATTTTATTAATATAATTTTCTTTTTTTATTATTATTTTTATTGTTATTATGTTTATTATTATTATTAAAATTATTATTATTATAATGTAATTAATATTATTATTTATTAAAGTATTTTATTTTATTTCATTTAATAATTATTTTATTTGATTTATTAATTATTTTAAATATTTATAATTTATTATAAATATATATTAGAGTATTAAATAAATGAAAAAAAATAAAAATCAACACATCATTGGAGCTGCGATGATCTACTAGGGAGGACAAAAAAATCCTTCAGCTCATTGCAGGATGAGGATGCGACGACCTACTGGAGATAAAAAGTAGGACATTTGCGTAAAACAAATTTGTAGTGTAGCATTTTGGAAAATTAAAAAAAAAAAAGATATACAAAAAAAATCCTAAATTTAAGTTAAAAATAAAATAAAAATAAAAATTTATTATGACAGTTGTCACATCATATTATTAAATTATTACATCAACAAAGTTGAAAATCAAATGGAAAGTCAGATAAAATATAAAAAAATTTAAAAATATAAAATTAAAAATATGAGACTAAAATTATGAATTGAGCCTAAACACTGTATTTAAGCCTAAACAAATTTAGAATAACTAAATTATGGGGACGACAGCCATGAGGTGAGGCCTTGAGTAGCCATGGTGGATGTAGCCCTCAAAAAGCCATGAAAACACGAAACAAGGAATTTAGTTATTTTTCCGACGGCCAAGGCCCTAAAAAACCTTACATATTTTTGTCTGACGAAGATAGTCCTTTTAGAATGTAATGACACATAAAAAAGGAGAAATGAGTTTGCACATTTCTAACGTCCAAAGCACCGTTAATAACTATTTGTCATCCAAACGTTAAATAGGACGTTAGAATTTAAATTTAAATTTTTTGTTGACGACCATAACACTTGTTACTGACGCATTTGTTTACCAGCAACCAAAGCTCTCGGAAAGCAGGATGTATAAAGAAATTTTTCAAATTTTAACATTACCGAAGGGGTTAACTCTTGAAAACAATAATCATTGTGCAAATACGAGGACCAAAGGCCTTATAACCTTCGGAAAAACACACCTATAAAATTATTGTTACGTGTCTAAGAGGATCAAAACTCTCATAATATTAAATAAAAGTACACTTTTGTATTCCTCCCCCCATTTTTAATTTTAGTCTTATTTATCTTCAATAGAATAATTATAGAATCATTGGACCTAAGACTAGTGAAAGGCTCAAATCTGTTGTGTGGAGAACATATGTCCACAAGGGTAAAAAGAGAAAACTCATTCTATTAATAACAGGGCAGATAAACTCTCTGAATGCTAGGAATTTCAGTTACACATGGAGAATAAATTGAGAAGGGTAGTGGAGCATTAGTAGGAATAATTATTGTTATCGTTGTAATAGGAGAATATTATTTTCTTTGGACGAGCTACGCTCTGGTTTATACGTTGTATCAGAACATTCCTTTCTTTCATAAATCAATAAATTCTCATTTCACCTATCATTTTACTGTTTATCAATTCCTATTTTCTTGTGACTCTATCATTGGTCCGACCTGCCGGATACTCGAAAAGTACCAGTGATTTTGTACATTGTACATGCCACCTAAGTTGTCAGATCGAATGGAAGCAGTTGAAGCAAGACTCTCAGCGGTGGAAGACTCTGTTCGCCAGGACTTGAGGAAATTTCGCGAAAGTATGATGAGCGAGTTCACGAGGTTGCTACAACAACGACCAATTGGAACGGTGGAACAATATGCGCAGTCTGAGGACTCAGTGACAGAGTATAAGATGGCAGGTACGAAAGTTGAGTTACCATCATTTGATGGTGACGATCCTGTGGCCTGGATCACACGAGCTAAAATGTATTTTGAAGTCCAAAGGACGTCAGAGGAGGTGGGAGTTATATTGGCGAAGCTAAGCATGGAGGGACCAACAATTCACTGGTTTAATTTGTTGCGTGAGACAGAGGACGATTTGAATTGGTTGAAGTTGAAAAGAGCTTTAATTGAAAGGTATGGTGGAAGACGAAGTGATAACTCATTTGAAGAGATGAAAGATTTGCAACAAACGGGAACAGTTGATGAATACATTACCACCTTTGAATATGTGTCGTCACAAGTAGCAAGGCTACCGGAGGAGCAGTACCTTGGGTACTTCATGGGAGGACTCAAGAATGACATTCGCCTGAAGGTGCGTATGTTGAATCCACAAACCAGAATGCAAGCAATGAAGATTGCTCGTGATGTCGAAATAGAATTACGTGGGTCTCTGATTTCAATAACAGGTAGTGTAGGCGGGCTTCGCAATTGGAAGGGAAGTGGACCAAGTGGATCAGGGTCTAATTGGAAGAAAGGATCTGGATTTCATTATAACCCGGGTTCAACCAAAGCTGGAAGTGGGTTTAATAATAACTTAATCGAGTCAGTGCACAGCAAAAGCGATTCGACTCAATCTACCTCAAATGCGAACTCGAGCGTTTCTCAAAATACAGTGAGGTCTGGAAACGATGAAGGCAGAAGAGTCAGCAACGACTGCAACCGTGGACTCAAGCATCTGCCGTATTCGAAACTGATGGAGCGGCAGACACGAGGGTTGTGTTTTCGTTGTGGGGGAAAATACCAACCTCTTCACCAATGTGCTAAAAAGCAGCTCTGATTGGTGATTTTAGGAGACGACGAGGCGGTTAACGAAGAAGGTGAAGTGATTGCCATCGAAGCCATGGAGGATAAGGATGAAGTTCTATTCCATGGGATTGTTTGATATTATTGAAGCAAAAAAAAAAGAGAAGATAATACTCCTCCAACCACTTTGCGTCTCAAGGGAAGTCTAAAAGGGGTTTCCATCGTGGTTTTAATTGATAGCGGCGCCAGTCACAATTTCATTTCACCTCTCGTTGCTACTGTGTTGGGGTTAACAATGGAACAAGGAAGATCGATGGGAGTAAGGTTGGGAGACGGCCATCGTGTGTCCACTAGGGGGAAGTGTAGAAAATTGCAAGTACAATTAGATTATTTCACCACTAATGTTGATGCCTTTGTTTTGGAATTGGGTGATTTAGATATGATTTTGGGGGTGGCTTAGTTGCAAAAATATGGGAGGGTGACTTTTGATTGGGAGAAAAAGACCGTCAATTTTCAATGGGAAGGAAAAATGGTGGAACTACAGGGTCAGTTCTTTACCACAAAAGAATCGACCAATTCTAAAGCACTTCAAGCACAAATTGAAACACTGCATAGCTTATTGGAAGAAGAATTGGTTCAAACATCAAATGAAGAATTACAGGGGCTAACTCAAGACCAACAACAAGAGCTTCAAGACTTGTTGGAGAATTTTAAGGGAGTTTTTTAAGAGAATACAGGGCTGCCTCCGGAACGATATATAACTCATGCGATTGAATTGAAGAATGATGCAGGTCCTGTGAGTGTTAGGCCATATCGTTATCCTCACCATCATAAGGAAGAGATTGAAAAACAAGTTCAGAGCATGCTGACCCAAGGTATAATTCGAAACAGTTCTAGCGCCTTTTCCAGTCCTGTCATTTTAGTTAAAAAGAAAGATGGGTCATGGAGGATGTGTGTTGATTATAGAGAATTAAATAAGGTTACAATGTCGGATAAATATCCAATTTCTGTAGTTGACGAATTACTAGATGAACTACATGGAACGAAGTATTTCTTAAAACTTGATTTGAAATTCGGTTATCATCAAATAAGGGTGAAAGAAGGTGATGTGCATAAGACGACATTTCGGACTCATGAAGGACACTATGAGTTTCTAGTAATGCCGTTTGGATTGACGAACGCACCAGCCATTTTCCAATCCACAATGAACCAGATTTTCAAGCCGCACATCCGTAAGTTTGTCTTGATATTTTTTGATGATATCCTAGTATATAGTAAGGGATGGAAAGAACACTTAGCACATTTATATCAAGTGATGGAGATTTTACAGCACCACTGTTTTGTCGTTAATAGAAAAAAAATGCAATTTTGCTAGTAGAAAAGTGGAATATTTGGGTCATGTAATATTAGAACAGGGTGTGGTTGTGGATCCAGCTAAGATTAATAGCATTTTGGAGTGGACAATCCCTCATAATGTCAAAGGAGTGAGGGGATTTTTGGGGCTGACCGGTTATTACCGTAAATTCATTGTTGGCTATGGAAAGATAGCTAAGCCATTGACATAATTAACAAAGATGGAAGGATTTCATTGGGGATTAGAATAGTTGAATACTTTTGAGAATCTAAAAAGGGTTATGGTGCAAGCCCCAGTTTTAACACTACCAGTTTTTCACAACCTTTTGAGATTGAATTTGATGCATCCGGATGAGGAATAGGTGCAATTTTAATGCAGAAAAAGAAGCCTATAGCCTATTTCAGCAAAGCTTTATCCAAGAATTATTTAAGCAAGTTTGCGTATGAGAAAGAATTACTGGCATTGATCTTGGCTGTTCAACATTGACGTCCGTATTTGTTGGGAAGAAGATTTGTGGTGTACTCCGACCAAAAGAGCTTACGAAACTTGCTCGAACAACGCATCATACGGCTGATCAGCAGAATTGGATAGCAAAATTATTAGGCTATCACTTCGAAGTGGTGTACAAACCAGGTCTTGATAATAAAGTTGCTGACGCTCTTTCAAGGATGCATAAGGAAGTGGAGTTGAAAGGGATGACTTCTTTTCCCATATGTATGCAAGAGAAACAAATTCAGCAGGAAGTTATGAATGATCCCCAGTTGCAGAAGATGATAACAAGGCTACAACAGGACCCTGCATCCCAGCCAGACTTCCAACTAATCGAAGGGAGACTTTTCTACCGCAACAGACTAGTGTTATCCTCAAATTCAGGTTGTATACCTTTATCGTTGAAGGAATTTCACTCATCTCCAACCGATGGCTATTCAGGTTTTCTGCGCACATATCGAAGGATGGCATGAAATCTTTGTTCGATAGGAATGAAAAGGTAAGTTCTGGAATTTGTGCAGAGTTGCGACGTATGTCAACGTCAAAAGTACGTTGCGTCATCTCCTTTGGGTTTGTTACAGCCCCTCTCAATTTCGGAGAAAATTTGGGATGATATTTCGATGGATTTTATCACTGGTCTCCCAAAGTCAAAGGGATTTGAAGCTATTTTTGTAGTGGTGGATAGATTATCCAAGTATGGACATTTTATTCCCTTAAAACATCCATATACTGCGAATAAGGTGGCTGAAATTTTTATTAAAGAGGTGGTGCATCTTCATGGGGTTCCCCGATCCATTGTTAGTGATCGTGATCCATTGTTTGTGAGTCTATTTTGGAAAGAGTTGTTTCGCTTTCAAGGGACGTTGTTGAGTATGAGTTCGTCATATCATCTGGTGACGGATGGGCAAATAGAGGTGGTAAATCGGTGCTTAGAAGCATATCTTCGTTGTTTTGCATTGGAGAAATCGAAGGAGTGGTCACAATGGATTCATTGGGCTGAATTGTGGTATAACACCATATTCCATGTGTCTACATAAACTACACCGTTTGAGGCAGTGTATGGAAGAAAACCACCCACTGTGGTTAGATATTTACAGGGAGAAACAAAAGTAGAAGCAGTAGCAGCTAAATTGGTTGATCGTGATGAGGCCTTACGTCAACTTAAGTACCATTTGAACAGAGCCCAAGAACATATGAAGAGATATGCAGACAAGAAAAGAAAAACATATTCATTTGAAGTGGGTGAGTGGGTATTTTTGAAGCTCCGGCCCCATAGACAGCAGACGGTGACTAAAAGGATTAATCAGAAACTAGCTCCACAATACTTTGGACCATTTCCTATCCTAAAGAAAATAGGGGCAGTATCTTATAAGTTGAAGCTACCTGAAGGAAGTAGAGTGCATGCAGTGTTTCACATCTCACAACTTAAGAAAGCTATTGGAGACTATTCTGCTGAACCTCAACTACCAGACGGGTTAGAAATGGAATCAGAAGAATGGGAAGAACCTGAAGAATTACTGGCTGTAAGATCAGTGATGAAAGAAGGACAACTGGTGCGATAATGGCTGGTGCGTTGGAAAGGAAGAGTTGTAGAAGACACAACTTGGGAGAATGAGTTATTACTAAAAAGTCAATTTTCATCCTTCAGCCTTGAGGACAAGGCTGCATCTTCTTAAGGCGGTAATGATAGAATCATTGGGCCTAAGACTAGTGAAAGGCTCAAACTTGTTGTGTGGAGAACGTATGTCCACAAGGGTAAAAAAGAGAAAACTCATTCTATTAATAACAGCGCAGAGAAACTCTCTGAATGCTAAGAATTTCAGTTACACATTGGGGAATAAATTGAGAAGGGTAGTGGAGCATTAGTAGGAATAATTATTGTTATCATTGTAATAGGAAAATATTATTTTCTCTGAAAGAGCTACGCTCTGGTTTATACGTTGTATCAGAACATTCTCTTTTTTCATAAATTAATAAATTCTCATTTCACCTATCATTTTACTGTTTATCGATTCTTATTTTCTTGTGACTCTATCAAATAACCACTAGAGTCCAAACAATAGCTTTCACAACCACATTAATACCAACTAACTTCTTAAAATAATTGGGAAAAAAAATTAAAAGAAAATACTAGATATCAATTATAAGAAATTTTTTGAGATTTCTTTGATTCTAGTTATAAGGAAAAAAATTGTGATTTTTAAAATATATTTATTATTTAAGTGATTTTTTTATCCTCATTTAATGTTTATTTTTTAAATATTAGTGGATTTATTAAATGTTCACATTGTTCGTATATTTGTAAAAATATCCAAAAAATAATAGTAATAAATAAGTTTATTGTTATTGATTTTCGAAGGCCATAAGTCCCTGATAACTTCTTGGGTTCTTTCAAAATATGGCCGTGGAAAGATATTTTCAATAAAAAAATAACCAAGTACTATGCAACTCTTAGAAGTCTACAAAAATTTGCAAATCTATTTTATATAAAAAGAGTCTTTTAAAATCTCTATCAAATACATGTACTTTAACTAAATTTTTTATTATGTGAAAAATTAATTAATCAATCAAATATATGTATATATAGCAAAAGAAGATAGAATTAAATTTATTCTACTACCCTTATTTCATATTTTGACATTTATTCAAAATCAAAGACTCTCAAAGTTCTCTTTATCTATCATATTATCTATTAACCATTTTGAGGCACTTTTTTTTTTAATCTTATTAACACAAATCTTTATCTATCATATTACCTATTAATCAATGGACTATTTTGTTTTATCTCCCTTTTCATTACATTTCTCCATTTTATATTTTAAATCTTATTAACTTTCCTCTTGCATCATCTTTCTATCATTTTATTTTTCCTTCCTAAAAAAATAAGCATGAACTCTTATGTTAAAATTGTAAAAATAAAAGTTAATATTAAAATATTCTAAAGTAAGTTTTGTCATTGATACATAGAAAATAATATATGTCACTGATATATATAAAAAAATAATTGACAAATATAATAAACGAGACAAATATTTTTTATTGATACTTAAAAAAACATAGCGCATATATTTGTCGTCGATAAATATAAAAAAAATATGGAACAAATATAGGTTATGGATATATATATTTGTCAATGATAAATATAAATAAACACGAGATAAATATTTATCATTAATGAATATAAAAAAAAATATCGGACAACTATTTGTTCTTGATACATAAACAATATTTATAATCAATAATATAAAAAACATGGGACAAATTTTTTATTAATACATAAAAATATCACGGAATAATTATTTGTCACATATGTAGATATAAAAATATGAAATAAATATTTATTACTGATAAATATAAAAAAAAATACATAATACATATAGGTTTATTGATACATAAAATATATAGGATACATATTTGACACATATTTATTTATGTAGAATAGTTTGACCAGTGTAATTGTTGTTTTTAGGCTAAATAACATTTGTGGTTCCTTAACTTAGTTTCAGTTAACGTTTTAGTCATTTATATTTTTTTTTTCCCGATTTGTTCCTTTATTTTAATTTTAAGTGACAATTTGATCTTTTATGTTTTAAAATGTCAACAATGTTATCCTTTTTTTACAAAAATTCAAAATTTTCATCAAAATTTTCAACCAAAACCCATAAAATTAATTATATTCTTCAATATAATACAAATTTCATCAAATTCGAAACTCAAATCTTCAAATAAACTCATATTTCCATCTCTAACAACATCAAATAAAGAATGAAAATATGAGTATATTTGAATATTTGAGTTACGAATTTGATGAAATTTGTATTATATTAAAGAATATAATTAATTTTATGGTTTTGGTTGAAAATTGTGATGAATGTTTTGAATTTTTGTAAAAAAAAGGATAATATTGTTGACATTTTAAAACATAAAAGATCAAATTATCACTTAAAATTAACATAAAAAACCAAATCGGAAAAAAAAAAAGACAAAAAACTAAAACGTTAACTGAAATTAAGTTAAGGAACCACGAGTGCTATTTAGCTTTGTTTTTTAATATCATTATTATGTATTCCTCATTTATCTGTATTACTCATTATTTTTTTTTTAATTTTCACTAGAGCTAAGCTAACATCAAATTTGTCCTGGGGGCTGCCTTCCACAATAACATTAATACCAACTAACTTGTTAAAAAAATTAAGAATTTTTTTTTTGTAGTTTTTATTTATAAGAAAAATTTGTGACTTTTAAAATATATTTATTTCTTAAATAATTTTTTTTAATATTTATTTTTTAAATATTAATAGATATATTAAATGTCTCACACTGTTTTATACGGAATATATTTGTAAAAATATTTAAAAAGTGATAGTAATAAAAGAAATTTATTGTTATTATTTTTCTTCTTCTTGTAATTAGGACTAGAGAGAATATAACATTTGGATAAATAAAAAAATTTAAACAAAATTATGAAGGGCATTGGCCTTTGGTAGTTCGATGGCCATAAGTCCCCGATAACTTTCCGAGTTCTTTTAAAATATGTCCTTCGAAAGATATTTTTGATAAAAAAAATAGTCAAGTATTCTGCGACGTTTAGGAGTCCACCAAAAATTTGCAAGACTGTTTTATATAAAAAGAGTCTTTTAAAATTCCAATCAAATACATGTAATTTAACTAAATTTTTTATTATGTGGAAAATTAATTAATCAACCAAATATATATATATATATATATATATATATATATATATATAGAAAAAGAAGATAAAATTGAATTTATTCTCCTGCCCTCATTCCATATTTTGACACCTATTCAAAATGAAGGACATAATAGTCAAATACATCTACTTATTTATCATACTATCTCTTTGACACACTTCTTTATCTATCATAGTATCTATTAACCAATGAACTATTTGTTTTATTTCTCTTCTCCCTGTGATACCCTAAACCCCAAATTATTTTTTATGTTTATTATTTATAAAATTGTAATTCTTCAAGAAAAATATACGAACTTCCAAATATTTTATAAGGTAAAGAATATCACGTAATCATAAACATATCATATTAATCCAAAATTCTCATATTATTGTTCAAGAACTTGAAATCATGACAGTAGTCAACAAAATCCTTTTTAAAACATACGTATATAAGTTTAGTGATAGTGGTAAGTGTAGTCATAACCCGATGTCACTATCAGAGCAGAAATCCCCAATTTAATAAACGTTAACAATAACAACACAAAAAAAAACTTATAATAAAAATCTTCGAGACAAGATGGCTCCCGCCACTCGGATGGTACTAGTCGTCACCTGCAGCTAGGGGTGGGAATAGGTCAGGCCAGACTTTGAAAGGCCTGAGCCTGGCCTATGACTAATTTTTTAGGCCTAAGCCTGGCCTACGCCCTATCATAGGCTTTTTTTCCGGCCTGGCCTGACCTTTTTAAAAACCTAGCCTGGCCTGAAAGCCTATTTAAAAGCCTTATTCACATTAAAATATTTAAATGTTATATTTTACATTTTTTTTAAATAGGCTAAATTAGAAAGTTTTATATAAGGAAAACTAATAAAATTATAATCAAATCTAGTATAGTAAAATAATATTAAAATAGCCTAATTGATAGGCTTTAAAATAAGAAACAATAATATTAATAAATAACATTAATAAATAATAAGATATATATATATATATACATATACTTTAAAATAGGAAACTATAATATTAATAAATAATAATAAAAAATAACATTAATAAATAATATATATATAGGCCGGCCTGTCAGGCCTAATAGGCTTTTATATAAGCCTGAACCTGACCTATTTAAAAAAATAGGCTTTAAAAATAGCCTGAACCTGGCCTTCTTATTAAACAGGTCAGACCAGGCCAGACCATAAGTAGGCTAGGTCATAGCCCCCTGTCGGACTTCCTAGCCTATTCCCATCCCTACCTGCAGCTTACAACTCGTCTGCGTCCATCGCAAACGCCAAACACAAACAACGAGGGGTGAGTATCGAAATTATGTAATAGTATAATATAAATGAGGAGAACACGCAAATAGTCAAATTATTACAAACATGAGAAACATTCAAGAACATTATATCAAGGTTAATCTAAATCAATCACAATAAAATAGACACAAGGATGAAATGTTATGCATGTCCTATACTCTATACTCCTTCATCACTTGATACCATTCTACTCTGAAGTACTTGGTTAGGAGGCCTGATGCTATGCCACTACAAGAGTGGACGGACAATTCATGAATGGCCAAGTCCTCATAGATCACCTCAACTCAACCCGAGACACATATACGCGACGGTCGGGGTACTCTTGTTTTTGCACAGTAGCTCCCGGCCTTAGGGAATAACCCATTAATCCACTTAGGAATTCCCAACTAGATGTACCCCCAAGGTCTATCAGTCTTACCTTACGGTTCGACTGTAGCTCTCCACGATCAGACTCATTCAGTTGTACTTCCCCGAATCACTAGGTTTGTCATACCCTCCCTATATGATAACAAAATAATCCTCACTTCAACTACAACATCTATCTAATACTTACTCGATTGTCACAACTCGATAAATTTCAACTCACAATATACCTCAGAATTACATCTTTATATATATATATATAATTAGTCTATCACAATAAAATTCCAATTTTATCAATCACATAATAAATCAAACAGGCGGTGCATTCAAGTAATATCACAGTTTCAAATCCAGTAAATCAGAGCACTCAAGTACATATCATTCACACAATAACAATCAACACAAGATTTCATAAAATTAAACAATATGCAGTCTTGATATAATTAAACTCACAACAATTCCATAGGTTACTAAAATACATTTTAGTCCTTACTATTACCATTTATATATTATTAATTAATTATTATTACTCAATAGGGCTCGACCGTACGTAGTAAGCCCCGGGTGAATATATGGGAATTTCGGTATTCCCGTTCATCTCATGTTATTTTATACTCATAGAATCGAACCTCATCTCACCCTTTACCTTGGTTGAAGATTTTTCCCAGCGAAGCCGATCCGCTTATTTGATGTGTTGCGTCTTCGTCTACCACCGTCTCTATTAACCCAAGGAAGTAATAAAATAACACAACAACAAAATACAAATTAATTATTTGCGAAAATAAATTGCTTACTGTCTGTACTAACATCCAAAAATGTATTTAAGATTATACACATTTATGATATATTAATATAGAAAGAAAAAAAATAAATAAACAATGCACCAACAATTTCAACTATAGCACTACCAAACAAACACAAGGGAAGGCACATGAAAATTCACCACTAAAGGAATGAAGTGGATCATGCCTTAATTTGTTTTGAAATTCAAGTAGGAATATATTTAAAGCAATTTCAAACCTACATCGCAGTTTTGATTTTTTTTTCTTTCACAAAAGCAAATAGAAGCTTAGAGTTTCTTCTTAATTTGACAACAAATTAAATATCAGTCGTAACTGTGGATATTTTCATACATTGAAAAAAAACATGCATTTAACCAATAACTATCATTAGAGAAATAATACTTCTATACCCAATCTAAACTTCAGAAAAATAAATCTAAAAATAATCTATGCAGGAACAAAGTACATGACTTGAAACATGATTCATAACTCAAAAATTTGCAGATAAAAATTTCTTGTTAGGTTACTATATATAACTCCATCAAGCCCGCCAGAGAGACAATCTAATTAACTACAAGTTGTTTGGTTCAAATGGGGAAAACAATCACCACCATACATATATGTTCATATCACTAGCTGAAAGACAACTTTTAAAGTTAAAAAGAAAATAGATTCATATCCGATTTTAATGCTTTAGAATCTTCCTTGAAAATAGATTATCCCATTTTATTCCTTTTTGCATCAAATAGGTGCATTGATGTGCATTTCAGCCATTTTTATGTTGTCTTTTTCTTCATATATAATATGTCTAAGTTTACTGATATGAATTACTTTCTCATTTAACAATTTAAACATGTTCTTGCTTTCACCTTTCCTTTCATTATCATATAAATCGATCTTCCTTGCATTTCAACCTTAAATAACGTACTATTCTCTCATATCAAGGACAATTACATACTTCAGTTTTGTTTTAAATGTGCTGAAGACCAATGCAGTAAAGAATAATTAAGAGAGAATAAAATTCTTTTTGTGAAAGTTACCTAAGAAAACTCATCTTCTAGCTTATAATATAAGTGAAAAACAAGTTCATTCAATTCAATGGTTGTCAAACCATTAAAAATCATCCGAAGACAATAATCACACACACAACATATACTAATTAAAACAAATTCAAATAAGTAAATCTTTAAAAACGAACTTGCTGCTTGGTGAACACTATAAACTTTGAATTATAATTAAAATAAACCAAGCCTTTAGATATCAAACAGATTTTAGATTCTTTGATATAACATAAAGTTATAATTATAAAGCATATAAATAGACTGTACATGATCGTATAATAATTAAAGAAATTATGTCTTCTTTTTTTTTTTATTCAGACCAGATTGTATCCAATTGATGGAATAAAGAAGAGCATACCTGTTCGTGATTTTAGTATTAAGGGACACGACTAAAGGCAAGGAGTAGCGGCTAATTCTTTTTTTTTTCTTTTCTATTCTTCCTCTCTATAAGCAAAGCTACTGAGTGTGTGTATATATAATATATATGGTATAGGTAATAGAATGAGGCTTTTGTTGGTGGAGGCGGATGCTGATCTCAAAGGCTGATACCTAGTATTTATATATGCGGCACATATTTGAACAATATATATAGCATAACCTAGCACTTATATATATGGTACTTAAGAATATACATGTATATATATATATATATGGCATATGTTTGGACCGGCTAATATATATATATATATTATTATTATTATGTTAAATATAGTTAATATTTATTATTTAAATTAATTACTAAGACTAACACACAAGACACATATGAAGAAATTATACATATTTTAACACTCATATAATATTAGTAGTGTACTATTATACTATTAAAGCAAAATAATAAAGGAAAATTGGGGTGTTACACCCCCCCACCCCTTTTTAGTTATATTTCTCTATTTCAAATTTTAAATCTTATTAACTTTCATCTTGCATCATCTTTCTATCATTTTTCTTCCTTCCTAAAAAAATGAAGCATGAACTCTCATGTTAAAATTATACAAACAAAAGTTAATATTAAAATATTATAAAGTAAGCTTTGTCAGTGATACATGGAAAAAATACTAGTCAGTGATATATATATATATATATATATATAAAACTAATTTTCCAATATAAAAAACATGACAAATATTTATCACTGATACTTAGAAAAATACATGACACATATTTGTCATCGATAAATATAAAAAAATACGGGACATATATAGGTTACGGATGCATATTCGTTACTGATAAATATAAAAAAAACACGAGATAAATATTTATCACTGATAAACATAAAAAAAAACATTTGACAACTATTTATCATTGATACACTAACAATATTTATAATCAATAAATATAAAAAACGCGGGACAAATTTTTCATTTATACATAAAAACAACACAGAATAATTATTTGTCACATATGTATGTATAAAAACATGAGATAAATATTTATCACTGATAAATATTAAGAAAATTACAGGACACATACAAGTTATTGATACATAAAAAAACATGACACATATTTGTCATTGATAAATATAAAAAAAATAAATAGACAAATATTTATCATTAATAAAAATATTAAAAAAATACCGGACAAATATTTGTCATTGATACATAAAAAAATATGGGACACATATTTTTCACTGATAAATTTTAAAAAGATTAACGAGATAAATGATAAATATAAAATATATGAGAAAAATATTTATAATCGATAAATATAAAAAATATGGGTCAAATATTTGTCAGTGATGATTAAAAATAACATGCAACAGATATTTGTCCTATATGTGTATATATAACACATGAGAAATATTTATTATTGATAAATATTAAAAACTGGACAAATATATGTTATTGATACATAAAAAATATCAGATGCATATTTAACAACAATAAATATAAAAAAAACACGGGACACTTATTTATCACTAATAAATATAAAATAACACGGGACAAATAATTGTCATTGATACTAAAAAATACGTGACACATAATTTTGTCACTGATAGATTAAAAAAAATTACGGGATAAATACTTGTCACTGATAAATATAAAAAACACTAGATAAATATTTATAGCAGATAAATTTAAAAAACACATGATTAATATTTATCATTGATACATAAAAATAACACAAGCTAAATATTTGTTACGATTAAATATTAAAAAAATACGAGATAAATATTTATCATTGAAAAATATAAAAAATACGAGATAATTATTTATCACTGATAAATATTAAAAAAATAGTACAAATATATATTATTGATACATAAAAAAATACATGATATATATTTATCACCGTTAAATATAAAAAAATACATGACAAATATTTGTCATTGATACATGAAAAACACGAGAAAATATTTATCACGGATAAATATAAAAAAACATGAGACAAAAATTTGTCACCGATAAATATTAAAAATACCCACTTAATAAATATTTGTCATCGATAAATATAAAAATTACGGAACCAATATTTTTCATCGATACATAAAAACACATGACATATATTTGTCATTGATCAATTTATTAAAAAAACTAATGACAAGTATATGTCATTAATACATAAAATAAGACAAGACAAATATTTGTCGTTGAAAAATCTAAAAAAGCATGAAACAAATGACAAATAATTAGTATTAAAACCATACACATGACACAAGTTTATCGTTAAATATTTAGTTAAAATTAGTATTTTTTATAATATCTTATACATAAAAATGAGAACAATTATAATACATTACCTATAAAAAATTATACACAAGACCATTTTTTGTCATAATTAATTAATTAAATTTAATATTTTTGTTAAGGTGGTGGTAGCCACTCAGTCAAGAAACTAATACCAAATTGAGCGTATAATATTTGTTGACGTTAGTGTTTTGTATTTTACTCTTTTGTATTGTTAATGTATTTTTTATCCTTTATATCTCGTAACAAAGAAAAAAAATAAATTAATTTTATTATTCATTTTCATATTCTACACAATTACTTGTTGTCGGAAAATCAAATGTATATATGACATACCACTTATGTAAAATCTTTCGTAGTACCATGAATTTATAACTTCAATAACAATAATAACTTCAATATTTATATATTGTTGATGAACTTTTCTTTTAAATTTAACTTTAACGTTTATTTTATTACGTTATAATTTGATTGTAAAGTTATAGTATCATTGTTAACAATATAACATAAATTGTTTTAATATTTATACAAAGTATTTAAATAAAACAAATATACTTATTTAATTATCAAATTTAATCAACTATTTAAAATAATTTATTATAATTATTTATATAATATTTAACTAATCCTTTCATCCCGCATATATTTTAACCTAAACATTTGAACTCTTACAAATTCACGGGTCTCTTATTTGTTTATAAACGGAGGAGTATGAATTCTCTCCTTTTCCTTACCCTACACGATTATTTCAAGGTCGACGACTCGTTTCTGATAAGGTAGCCTTACAAAAAATTCCATTCAATAAGAGAACTCCACGTGGAATTCGGATGATTGTTAAACATGTCCGCAAATTGACACGTGTTCCAAACTAATACCATATCCCTCTGCAAAACGAAAACCAAAACGGAAAACAGTAAACACTAACGCAGAAAGTAGTCGCAGCTCGTTGTGTTAATGTTAACGACGTCGTCGTTTTAATACTCATCATAAAAGCAGTTACTTAAACGCCATGGTGAGAAGAAACAAGTGGGACGAAAACGAATCATAAAAAAAAAAGTAGCGTCATTACATAAACTCAAAACGACGACGAAAATCACAGCAACGACAATAACAATGGAGTGCGTTGGAGCGAGAAACTTAACGGCAATGGCGTTTTGCTTAAGTCCTTCTTCGAGGTTACGGTTAAGGAGAAAGAAGCTTTGGAGAAGAAGAGGAGCTTCGTCGACGTACGGTAACGCTATTCGGTTGCGTTCGCATTCTGTGAAGGTGGAGGAAAAAGCAGAGAGTTGCGTTGTTTCAAGAGAGGATTTCGCCGATGAGGAGGATTTCGTTAAGGCTGGTGGTTCTGAACTCGTTTTCGTTGAAATGCAGCAGAAGAAAGCTATGGAAATGCAATCTAAGCTTGCGGATAAGGTTTCTGGTTCTTACCTCTGTTTCTTTTATGCTGATTCTAATTCTTGTTGTTGATGCATTTTGAGCTTTGATATGATTGGTCCTGAGAGGGTCATGATGTTTGTATAGAGTTTTGTGCTCACTGTGTGTGTTTTATTTTTCTTTTTGGTTGAAAATTTAAAGTGTAAGGTTATGGACATATTTTGGTTTTGTTTTTTGCGTTTATTTTATTTTACTATTTGTTGATTGAATTGCCTTTTTTGCCTTTTTAACTGTGATTGAATTGCCTTGCAAAATTACCGTGGTTCTGAGAAATCTATTGTGATACTATTTGTTGATTGAATTGCCTTCTTTAGAATTTGTAAATGTAGTGTAGCCATGTAGGATATGTTTGATAAAAAGTAGCGAATAACGGATAAGCTAATATTTCTTCAAATGACATGAAAATATATTTTTAACTAATATTTAAATTTTTTTCAATTAAGATAATGTGGTTAAAATTGAGATAAAACATTATACGTTATAAGCTCAAACGCTATTTGAAGTAGTGTATAAAAAAATGTAACTATAAGTTAATGAAAAAGCACCATAAGTTCAAATTCGTGAGAGAAAGGCCATTGCTAAACGATTTCACTAGTGGTTTGACATCGCCAAAGAGAGCCTTAAACGTGTTTGGAATTTCTTTTTCTGAGAGGAATTTCAGTTTCTCAGTAATTGCATTTGGCTCTGTCAACTTAAAATGGGGTTTCATTTCTTTAGGGCGTGATGTAGATATTTGAATTCTATGGATGAAGTTGAAACTCCTTCTTATGGTAAACCTTATATGTCAAGCCTGATGAAGTTGAATTTTATGGCATATATGACCATGCATGATTTATGGTTTTGGTAATTTTGCTGGTAGCTTTCTGAAAGCATTGTTAAGTTCCATGCACAGATGCACCAGTTTTGACTGTTTGGAGATAAGAAAATTGATTATTGGACTTGTCTATGTTGTGTGTGTGTGCCTGTGTTTATTCTCTTGAGAATTTATGGCTAATAACTCTTGCAGTTGCCACCTATCTCTATTGGAGATGAAATACTGGATCTCGTTGTGATTGGTTGTGGTCCTGCTGGTCTTGCTCTAGCTGCTGAATCTGGCAAGTTAGGATTAAAAGTTGGACTTATTGGTCCAGATCTCCCTTTTACAAACAATTATGGTGTGTGGGAGGACGAATTTAAAGGTATCATTTTTGTTGCATCATTCTGATTACATTACATTATGTTGTATCAGTATGCTATTCGTGTAGATTTTATCTTGGATAAAATGTTATAAAACATGTAAGACAATGTTTGCATGCTTGTTTGTGAACTAACACTTTTAATGCTGATGATTTCTGTCTTGCTCTTCTTTTTATGAACCATAGAAAAGCTTTCGTAAAATTTTCCTACTTTCATTGAACTTGTGTTAGTACTGCCTACCAAATTTCATTTAAAAGAATTTCTGTCCGCTTTATTCTGATGATCTATGATCTCTTTGATATTTTGATAGTTTTCACTCTCCAGTATGGATATTCATGCCCTAAAAAACAATATATATTTTCCTTTTTGACAAGAGCATATACTTTGCTTCCTTAGTGGATATTACTCATTACCAAGTGCATTTCATTATAATCTTAGGTCTTGGACTTGAAGGTTGTATTGAGCATGTTTGGAAGGATACCATTGTATATATTAATGATAAAGATCCCATTTCAATTGGACGTTCTTATGGCCGTGTCAGTCGGCATTTGCTTCATGAGGAATTGTTAAGAAGGTAAAACTGTTGGTGATATATTTAGTATCACCATTATTTTATAATTTTACTTCGTTGTAATAAATACTTCATTTAATTTTGTAGATTTGTGATTCATATTAATTTTCCCTAGGTGTGTCGAGTCAGGTGTCTCGTATCTTAGCTCAAGAGTAGAAAGGATTGTTGAGGCTAGCAATGGTCATAATCATGTTGTCTGTGAATCTGATTTTGTAGTGCCCTGCAGGTATGATTTGCATGCTTTTATAATTTTTATCCACTTATCTATGCAATGTTGAAACTCCCCCAAACTTTTCTATGGTGGTAGTTTTATAGCACCAGGTCACCCTTATTATATATTGAAACTTGTGACCTGTTATTATAGGCTTGCTACTGTTGCATCAGGAGCAGCTTCAGGGAAACTATTGCAGTATGAGGTTGGGGGTCCAAAGGTGTGTGTCCAAACAGCTTATGGTGTTGAAGTTGAGGTAGGAGGCTGGCTTTGTGGTTCTACTTCTAGTGTATTTTGTTAGACTGATGGTAGTATGACTATAAATATCTTACCTTTCAACATTAAATGTTGAGTGCCCTTTCTCTTATTTCCTAAAGCTCCAGATTAAATTTATAAGCTATGTTATGGCTCCATTCTCTTTTTTTATTTATATGCAACATGCCTTTTTGTATATATAATTTACTTATTTTGACCTCTATGCGGCCTCCGCTATTTGACCGCAATGCTCTCCGCTATTTCACATAGCAGATTATTGGTGTTTCGCTATTTTCTGCAGTTCGCTATTGATAACACTGGTCTCGTGACAAACTACTGTTTTTAGTATCTTTGACTCTTTGGTTTCAATACAGATTTGCTACTAATTCAGTTAATAAGTCTTTTTAATTCAAACCAATATTGGAGCTTCTTTTGTTGTAATTTTTTTTTATAACAATACACCTTTAATACAAGTCTGTTTAAAGCAAATCATAATTGGTGCTTATATGCAAAGTTCAAAATGGAAATATTAGAAAATGTTTTTCATGAACAAGACAGATAAATAGTACCAAGTCCAGGTAGTCTCTATATATTGGTCTATCTTCTTCCTTCCTTGTCTTTAACAATATAACATGTATACTCATTTTAATTGAAAAATATTGATGTATAAAATGTGATGATTAGTAATAATGACATATTTTTGTTATAACTTTAGGTGGAAAACAGTCCTTATGATCCAAACGTGATGGTGTTCATGGATTACAGAGATTATATGAAGAAAAAGGTTCAATGTCTAGAAGCTGACTATCCAACATTTCTTTACGCGATGCCCATGTCTCGTACTAAAGTGTTCTTCGAGGTTTGCTCAACGTTATTTCATTGTAGTGTTTTACATTAAGCATTACAGTTATGTTTGCATTTATTTACATAATAATTCGAATTGCAGGAAACATGTTTGGCGTCAAAAGATGCCATGCCTTTTGATTTATTAAAAAAAAAGCTCTTTTCAAGATTAAATACGATGGGGATCAGAATTGCAAAAACTTATGAAGAGGTAAGGGCTTTGACAATGCTAGTTTGATTGTTGACTGGTAAGGGCTGTGATCCTCTTGTCATAAAAAAGAGAAGAAAAAATAGGGCTCATCCATTTTCAATATAGGAGAATATTGAGTAGCTCATTTATATTGGTAAATGACCCCTCTGTCCTATTATTACATATCTTACTCCGAAAAAAATATAATTACTGGTATTTCTCGCATTCATTGGTCATCAAGTTTGTTTATTTGTTCAGTTCTTTTCCACCAAAAGCCTGATTATACTGGAGAACACTTGAGGGGTTGAAAAACAGTGCTTCCCTTGATAACAGAGTCTTTTACCCTCGATTTGTGACTGTCCTTTTAGCTGCTACATTATAGTTCTGATATTATAATGATATATACAAATTCTTTTAGTGCATTTGTAGGAATGGCAATGGATAGGGTAGTATAGTACTCGTACCCGTGCCCGCAATTTAAAAAAATACCCGTACCCGTGTGCTCGTATCCTCGTGGGTAACAACTTTAATACCCGTACCCTTGCCCTCTAGGTACTTAAGTGTCCGTACCCTTGCCCTCTAGGTACTTAAGTGCCCGTACCCATACCCATTACCCGCACTTTAACAAAAATATATCGATAAGTAATTTGTGATTAAATTTAAAAAAATTTCCAAATATTTTAAATCCAAATAATAAATATTACAAACTAAAATATTGTCTAACTCAAAACTTCCAAAATATATCATGATCCAACATTAGTACATTACTACAATAAATATCAAAACATATTTTATGAAGTTGCAAGTTCTATCCGAGATATGTAAAAAAATTGATGTGTGTATTATATTAGTTATTTATAATTATAAAGTCACGATTAATAATATAAAAAAACTCTTAAATATAAAATCACAATTATTTACTTCTTTATCAGAATCAGATGTATATAGGGACTAAAATTTATTTTTCAAATTTTTTTAATTATTAAAATTGTACTTTTTTTTTATTAAGGGCTCAATTTTTAAAATTAGAACAAGACCTCCAAAATCTATTACTATTTACTAACATATTTTCGTGATGATTTACTTATATGTTTATTTTTCATGAGGATCCGAAAATTATGAAATGAATTACCTAAATCCGTTGATTTGTTTGTAATAAAAGGGAGAGGTAGAGAGACATGACATAGTAGAGAGTGAGATAAATAGTAGTTAGAGATTGGAAGGGGAGATAGAGATGCATAAGATAGTAGAGAGACATATGTATATTTAGAAAAATCATGTATTTAAAAAATATTTTTTTGAACATATATGTTTTCTTGAAAATCATTTTTATGTCTTTTATAGTAATTTTTTAGTTTAAAAAAATTATTTTTATAAAATTGTATACAAACATGTTAAAAATTATTGTACAAAAAAAATCATTTTTATAATAGTAAACAAACGGGAGTTAAAAATCATATTTTAAAAAATCTCTAAAAAATAATCTCTAAATTATTTAAAACAAAAATCATTTTTATTTAAACTAAAACAAACTTACATACAAATAATAATAATAATAATAATAATAATAATAAATAATAATAATAATAATAATAATAATAATAATAATAATAATAATAATATATGTGCGGGGCGGGGTGGGTATTATAGTACCCGTACCTACACCCATACCCGTTCAATTTTGCGGGTAATTACCCGTCCCCATACTCATACCCATTATACGGGTTTTTACCCTACCCATTATGGATTTTTTTTGCGGGTATCCACTAGGTCTGGGTCTAATTGCCATCCCTATGCATTTGGACATATTTTGCATGTGATATGAATTTTGAAAGTTTTCTACAAATTCTACAAATTTGTGTAGGAATGGTCTTATATCCCAGTTGGTGGATCCTTACCGAACACAGAGCAGAAGAACCTTGCATTTGGTGCAGCTGCCAGCATGGTGCATCCAGCCACAGGTATGACATCCTTACATTTTGATAATATGCTTATGCTTAATTTAACTTATAGCTTACATCGGGTTTTTTCCAATAGGCTACTCTGTTGTGAGATCTTTGTCGGAAGCTCCGGAATATGCTTCAGTAATTGCCACTATTTTGAATGATGGTAATGCAAGGAACATTGTTACTCGTGGAAGAAGTAAGGAGAATCTATCTATGCGAGGTAATTAAGTATACTCGTAAATTAGAACCTTAGATTAAAAGTTACCAGCTCCTCTAAAGCTACGTAAACTATGCTTACTTTGTTTCTTTACTCAAATAGTTTCACTATTTGGCACAAACTTGTGTAAGGTGCAAATAGACTAGGTCGGACTAAACTTTGTATGGCCTGAGCCTGTCCTACTTTGAAAATGTTAAGTCTAAGTCTGACATATTACCTGTCATAGGCACGTTTTTAAGGTCTGGCTTGATCTTTTCAAAAGCCTGAAAAGACCTGAAAGGTCGTTTAAAAACTTACTTCACTATTTCTTTTTACGAAGTCTACACCACCCAAGTGAAGAATAGTCTAGGTTTCTGTAAATAGACTAATTAGTTAATATGTTAATGAGTCTAAGTTCTATTGATATCTGACACGACATTTTAGAGAGTGTAACATTATATGGTATCATATTTCAATTATACTTTAGAAAATTTAGCAAATTTATGATTTGACACAAGGTCAAAGCTTAATATTATAATTATAATATTAATAATAGTAATGAAAAATTTATTTATATTTAATTAAGTAGGCTGACTTAGTAGGCCTAAGACTATTTCCATGGCATGTAGCTTGACCGTTTAGTTAGATAGGCTTTTAAAAAAACTTTGGCCTGACCTATTAAAAAAAAGTCTAGTCTGGTTAATTTGTCATAATATAGACCAGACCATAGGCACCCTATCGGTCGGCTTGACCTATTCCCACCTCTAAACTTGTGCATAATTTTGAGATATAGATTTTTGTGTTGATTCCAAATTTGAGAGCCGATTTTGTCGGACTTCGCGTGGATGTATGGTTTTCGACTAGTATGTGCATTTAAATTTTCTTTTTCTTTCAGCTTGGAATACGCTTTGGCCACAAGAAAGGAAACGGCAGCGATCATTCTTTCTTTTTGGCTTAGCACTGATTGTGCAGCTGGACATTGAGGGCACTAGAACATTCTTCCGTACTTTCTTCTGCTTACCTGAGTGGTATGGTCTATTTTTTCTCATATATGTGGTAGATGTGTTGGAGTTTATTGTAGCTATTAGTATTTGCTATACAAATCATGTTTCAGTCCTCTACATGTTTGTCGAGTCCTATCTTTGGGGAAATAGAGTATTGTAAAACAGAAGTTTTTACGGTTGAAATAGGGAAGCATTTTACCTGAGCTTTTTGGTAAACCTTATATATCAAACCTGATTCCACCTTCATGGCCTATTAAGTTGTCTACTATTTTGATTTATAATTGGAGTTTGATAGACAAAGTTATACAATACAGAACAAGAAGAGTCATAATTGATTATATTCTGTATTAGCCAATCATATCATGGCTGATTGCTTGGGTAGCGAGCTACGCACATATATGACATGGTACAACACTAACCCTAACACATCAACACCGATAATAATTTGATGAAATGAATTAATTGAACGTAATTAATGTGTCGGTGTCGGACTCCAACACTGTTAGACTGCTACAGCAGGGTTTTGACTTTAGATGACTTTAAAAAGGATTTTTAAAATAAAAATTGTAAAATAATGGATCTTACCAAAACTGAGCAGAGGCTTTTCAGTTCTCTTGATGAACAATCAAGGCATAACCTTGTTAACATTAAATAAACCAGTTTGTTTTCTCGTGATACAATTCTGACTCCATCTCATCTCCAGTTTGGTTTTTTGCTCTAGAATGGAATGATGATTCAATGATTTTCGCTTGCAGGATGTGGCAGGGATTTCTTGGCTCTTCTCTATCCTCTACAGATCTTGTATTATTTGCATTCTACATGTTCATAATAGCACCAAATACCTTAAGAATGTCTCTAGTCAGACATCTCCTTTCAGATCCTACAGGGTCGACTATGATAAAGACCTACTTGACGATATAGTACGTTTCTACAACTTTTTCCTCTTGTTAGGTACCCTGCATTGGGAGACAGGTTAGATTAAATTAGGAGCCATAATAGTGTTTGTAGGTTATGTACATATATTTTACTAAAACAAGATTGTTTTATCATTATTGTGTTATTTTGAACATATGTATCTTGTATAATTCTTGTAACTCTAAAGGTGATAGTCCATTCATAGATATGGGAGTAATAAAGAAGTCATGGGCTCAACTTCCTCCGCCAACAAAATAACAACTAACATTTTTCATTTCAAAGAAAAATCTAGAAGAAAAACATTTACGTTTTTAATTGTCAGATTCAGTGGTAAGCTTCCTACGCTAGCTTAAAAAGAATTAGTTAATTAACAAGTTTATTTGACAAAACTATGAATATTTGTTAAACAAATTTTATTATAACATTTTGTCATATACTATTTGAAGCAATGTTAGAGTTTACAACTTATTATTTTTGTTCAATTTTTTGGTTTTTTGTTGTTGTTGAAAGAGCACAATTTTATCAATGGTTTAGGTAAGCAGCTAGCACAAGTTTTGCTACTCCAACCAAACAAAACTCCTGGTACACCAGGCTGGTACATAAATAATCACTGTTAGTTCAGATTTTCTACAATACTTACTACATGGATGATGAACCCCTCCCTAATTCTCCCAATACAAACCCAGTAGCATCATTTCACGTCGATAATTATACAAACTGAATAAATGCACACTAGATATCATGTCGGATTAATAAAACTTGCTGATAAATTTGGCTTGCTATTTCTCCTACATAGATCAATTCATTTTTGCTTCTTATTCAAATTAATTCATTCCTTTTTCGTCCATATATAAAATAAGGAAAATGCTAGGGCACTTAAATAAATAATACTAGTGTATTATATATTTTTTTATAGAAGAATGTTAGTATAGTTAGTTTATATGTTAAGAGGATGATTAGTTGCTAGGGATTGAACAATAGACCTCCTGCATGTTACTACTGTATTATATAAAAATACTGACAGATGAATTCATCTATTTTATTTTACTTTATTTAATCAAAATATTTTAAAATAAAATAAAATAAATTTTTCTAATTTTATGAAAGAGTATTTTGTTAACATGCAGATCATTCTTTTGAGGAAAAAAAATCACTTTTTTTGTTCTTAAATTTTTTGTTGCCTTTTCTATTTATTTATCTAGCCTTCTCTCTTGTATTTCTTTCCATTAGAAAGAGACAAATATAAAATATTACCAAGCCCTAAGGTCTTCCTCTTGGAGTAGAGCAACATTTATTTATAAGTGTTTTAGCGAGCCCCACTTCTCTCTTAAGACATTACTCCTCACCTAATTTTTGTTCTCATGTACGGATTTCCATTGATATTCAGAATTTAGCATAAAAAACAAAGAAGAAAAGTAATATATTAATAAAAAAATATAACGATATATTATGTTAATATTCTATAATATTTTTTCCATTTGTTATGGATTTATTACCTCCAAAAATATAAATTATTAAAGAAAATAAAAATTATCTCATCCCAAAGTAATAGAAAATGTTATAGCATGTTGAGATCTAGATCATTTTATAGGAATATAAAGCAAATAAAACAAGAGATTAAACTTACAACTGGTTTATGTAAAATTTGTAATCGAAAGTTATTTAATTCTATAATATATTTTAAAAATTAAATATATTTTTTAATAATATACAATAATTAACTAATTATAAATTTATAATAATGTGTCAAGAAGGAAGGTGACATGGAGATTTTCTAATAATAACTAGTTAAAGAATTGTAAACGCAAATTTACAGGAGATCTTAAGAAATGGAAATAGAAGAGAGAATCGGTTTGGAAATTTGGATGCAAGCAAATATTTTGTCAAACAAGAAGAGAAGAGAGGATGAGGAATGAAATAAAAAACTTGAAAGAATAAAAAGGGTAAATGAGTTGAGAAAGGTTTTGAGACACATCAAGGGAATTCATCATGGCGGAAAAATACACACGAATTGTAAATGGTGAAACTATGTATTGCTTTTGGAACCGTGTGGATAATCCTGGTGAAATATGGAATTCTGAAAATATTTTGATGTATTTCCTTCCACACCTTACCATGCAAATATTACTTGTTGTATTTACCACTCGTTTAATGTTCTGGATCCTTAGACCCTTAAATCAACCTCATTTTGTTGCTGAGCTTCTTGTAAGTGCAATTTTTTCTTTTTCTTTTTCTTTTCCTTTTCATTTTTATTTTATTTATAATACACATCCAAATATTTATAGGGCAAGCCTCGGCGCAACAATTAGGTTATTTTTTGAGTGAGAAAAAAAAATACAAAATCAAGAAAACCTAATTGTTGTTATGCCGAGTTATTAACGCAAAAATGAAGTTATTGTCTAGTAATGTAAAAGTTGCAAATTCAAATCCTAAAATTTTTCTCTATTGATCTCGCCCCCTCATTGTTTGATTAATCCGTATAAACTTTGTGTATCAATAAAGACATGCATTTATTTAATTTGCATAAAAATGTATAAAAGAAACACATAACCAAGTATTAATTATAATTTTTTTCCCTACACATTCATCAATTTTTCCTTCTAGTTAATTTGTAAAGAATTCTAAATGTATGTTCTGTTTTTTTAGGCGGGTTTCGTGCTAAATGTAAAAGTTCCATATTGGGAGAAAACAATCTTTGGAGAGCTACTTCCTACGAAGGGACTCCTAGGTTTTGAGACTATATCACATTTGGGTATCATCTACTATGTCTTTGTCACTGGATTAGAGATGAATTTAGACACTGTACTAAGAGCAAGAAAAAAGGCATCAACCATTGCTATTGTCGGCACATTAATTCCAATGATATTAGGATGTTGGGTATATTCTTTGATTCAAAACACATACCCAAACAATAATCAATCCAACACAATTTCATCTTATTTATTATGGGCCTTAGCTGTTAGTGTCACAAGTTTTCCAGTTGTGGCCCACATTCTTTCGGATCTTAAAATTCTCTACACTGGACTTGGTAGAGTGGCATTAACATCAGCTACAATTAATGACTTCATCAATTGGGCAATGTTTGTACTTTCTATACCAATTATAAGTAGTGGTGAAATGGGCATAATGCCAGTGATTTTAACCATAATTTTTATTCTTTTATGTTATTTTGTGATACGCCCTCCACTTAACAAAATACTAGTACAAAAAACAAATGAAAATGAGTGGGACCTTTACCAATTATCCTATGTGATAATTGGTGTTATTTTTTGTGCTATGGTTACTGAATTTATTGGTACACATTCTGTTGTTGGGGCATTGGTTTTTGGATTAATTCTTCCACGTGGAAAGTTTACAGAAATGTTGATTGAACAGTCAGATGATATTGGGTCAGGGTATTTGGCACCATTGTTCTTTGCAAGTATAGGTGTCAGAATTAAAGTAGGTCCAGTTGTAAAAGGGGGAAATTATATTTGGGCTATTGTTTTCTTATTAATGTTAATTTCAACCAAGATTGTGAGTACTATAGTTGCTACACGTTTCTATGGAATGCCTGTTCGAGATAGTATGGCTCTTGGATTGCTTATGAATACCAAAGGCATCTTATCATTGATAATACTAAACATTGGATCGGATAAGAAGGTATTCATTTTATATATACATAGTTGTTACTTGATAACATTCATGTATTATTTATTATATTGGTTTAGTGGCACTTTTGATAATTTATTCTCCAATTTTAAAATCGAACTTTTTAGTCTCTTTATTTTTATATTTGTTGTAGTTTTAGTCACAATGCATAATTTT
Source organism: Cicer cuneatum (assembly GCA_037974295.1). Taxonomy (NCBI): domain Eukaryota; kingdom Viridiplantae; phylum Streptophyta; class Magnoliopsida; order Fabales; family Fabaceae; genus Cicer; species Cicer cuneatum. Next base: position 16,557,365 of record JBBPBO010001984.1, read on the forward strand.
TATCTTAAAAATGATAAATTTTAGTTTGATAAATGATTTTTTTGCCCTTAAAATGATATTTTCTCTTTAAAATTATATTTGGCGCTATGAATCACCTTTTTTGGATTATATATCTCTATTTTATATATCAAAATTTTAGTTTTGGACCAAAATTGCAACAAAATAAAAAAAAAGGGACTGGAATTTTTATTTTAGAATAGAGAACTATTTTTATAAATTTGGTAAACTAGAAGATTAAAAATACAATTATGTCTATTTTATTTTAGTTATATCTTAAACAAAACTCTTTGTTTTCTTTCCTTTTTGCATTCAGGTGTTTCTCATGAAAAAATTACTACACATTAGCAAAATAAAACAAAATTAATAACAAGTGCATGGATGAGTTTAACAAAATTGCGGTGACACCTTAATTTGTTTTGTTGAAGTTCAAAAATATAATTTTTGTCAAAATTATGATGGTATATTGTGATTCTATCAGACTCACCGTTAATCTAAAAATGCTCAAGAAACTATTTTATAGTTGATGGATATGAAATGAAATAGACAAAAAGGAAAAGTGATTTGATTACGTAGAGATCTATATATTCAACAAAGCTCTTTTTTTGGTCTCTACGACTCTCTCCTATTTTTTTTCTCAATACGTTTCTAATTCTTTTCTTTCTCTCTATTTTCATTCTCTTTGAACATAGATCCTCAGCACCTGATTTAATCAAATTTTGACTGTTAGATTAAGGTATAATCTGAATTCAACGGTTTAGATTCAACTGCACTTGCTATAAAAAATTTGAGTTGAATCTCTATGCTCTCCTACGCTCGTCTATTTTTACTGTCGAGGTACGAGAGTAAGAGAGGATCCAAATATTATATTCAGGACAAGAGTAGAGTCCTAAATATAATAGGTACCATCATAACAACGCATTCAAATAATTATATTTATATGTATTTTATTGGTAATTAGTTTATGTTATTTTCAGATTTTGGGTCAAGAGGCATTTGCCATCATGGTGTTTAGTATATTTTCCATGAGCATTATAGTAGCTCCTATCATAAATGCAATGTACAGACCAAGAGCAAGATATGAGCAGAACAAGCTAAGGACAATAGAGAATTTGAAAAGTGATTCTGAGATCAGAATCATGGGTTGTGTACACAACGCTCGCCAAGCGACAGGAATTGTCAACATCCTTGAAGCTTGCAATGGCACAAACGTTTCACCTTTACATGTGTTTGCAGTTCAACTTGTCGAGATGAAAGGACGCGCTACTGCACTTCTAGTTGCACACATTGAACAACAACCTACTTCTCTCCAAACAGGACTTGAAGCCTTTGATCAGTCATTAGAAACAAATAATTACACATCAAACCATATTACAAATGTTTTTGAAGAATATGCATCCAACAATGCCAACACTCTTGTTGAAAATCTTGTTGCTATGTCTTCTTATTCAACAATTCACAAAGACATATACAATTTAGCATTGGAGAAACAAGTGTCGTTGGTTTTACTCCCTTTTCACAAACATAATACTGTAGAAGGTACTTTGGAAATAGACGAGACATCGTACAAAGATTTAAACCAAAATGTGATGAATGACGGACCTTGTTCTGTTGGAATCTTTGTTGATCGCGGTCGTCATGCATCGTTGTTCAAGACCAACATGAGTATTATTATGATTTTCATTGGTGGACCTGATGATAGAGAAGCGTTGGCAATTGCTTGGAGAATGTCTAAGCATCCTAGGACAAGGTTGACGATGGTTAGGATTCTTTTGTGTGGTAAGGTTGCCGAAGTTGATTCGTCGGTCAATAGCGAAGGACAAGGACTATTAGGTGCTGTTATAGATAGTGGAAAGCAAAGAGAGTTGGATGAAGAATATGTAGGTTCATTTAGACTCAAAGCAGTTAATAATGAAGATACTATAACTTATGCTGAAAGAGAAGTAAATACTAGTGATGATATTCCTCAAGTGCTTAATGAATTGGACAGAGGAGATTTTGATTTATATATTTTAGGTCATGGAAAAGGAAGGAACTCTTTGGTTTTGTCAAATTTGTTGGATTGGGCTGATTGTCCTGAACTTGGAGTTATTGGTGACATGTTGGCATCAAATAGTTTTGGTTCAAATTCTTCAATACTTGTTGTGCAACAATATGGATTTGGAGGAGTGGAATTCAAGAGGACTTGTTGTTCTAAGAAAGCAAATTCAAACAATGATGATCTTGAGTCATTTTTCCCAAAGGTAGAATGAAATCAATCAATGATTGGTGTCATGAGATTTTGGATATGAATAAATGAAATTAACTAACAAACTAGCAATTCAACAAACCTACAAAATGGCTTGTTCTTCAAACATAGATAGTTGAAAACAAGAAACCACAAAATTTGAATCTTTAAGGAGAAGGGGAATGCCATTGTAAGACATAATGACTAAATCAAACAAACACTTTGATTTAGTTCTTAGAATCAAGGATTGAATTCGTAGAACTTATCATGTTGTTGTAATTTTGTATATGTTGGTTAGCAATTGTGCTACCCAAAAATATATATTGTTGTACAATACTTTGTGGTTAATCTAATGCTTTATTCTTTTGCAATATATATATATATATATATATATATATATATATATATATATATATATATATATATATATATATATATATATATAATTCATTTGTTTCACCTGACTCAAAATAGAGACTTAAATTTTGTGTAAGTTGAGTTTGTTGCATGTACCTCTAATTTTAAACAAGATAGTTTTTTAGTAAAAAAAAATCTATTTCAACTTATAAATCATTTTCCAATGATCATCACACAAAAGTAATATCAATTTACTTTAAAATTTCCAACACTTATAGGTGCTAAATATGTCTTATAAATCAAGCTTATGAGTAAGCTAAAAGATAATTAAATATGCATAAGTTTTTTTAACCGCAAATATAATTATTAAATGACATTGTTTACAAATAGATGACGTTGAATGATTAATATCTAAAAAATTGTAATAAAATTCTTTAAAAATATCAATTTAAAATTATAAAATTATTTATTTTTGTAATTTAATTAATTACACACAAATAATTAATACGTATATTGTTCTATATCATAAAATCGCATGTCACGTTATTTTACTTATATCAAATCACATTTTTTAGTCCAAAAATCATATAAAGTGACAAAAAATTTTGGATTTTAAAATAGGAGGACAAATTATGTGATTTGATAAAAATAGGACAAATAAAAATCATGTGCCATTCACATTCGCGTAGGGGTGGCAATTTGATCTAATTATTCATCATCCATTCAACTATAAATTCATTTGTGTAGGGGTGGATTACATTTAAATATATATATATATAACTTTAATTAAATATTATATATTCATTTAAAAAAATATGTTTCTACTATAAAACTATTTTAAAAATTGTATTTTTAATTATTTTAAAAGTAATTAATTCTAAAAATAGTTTTATTTATTGATGTTTATAAACTGATTTTAGAAAAATCAGAATTTTTAAATATTATTTTTATTACTAATATCTTTATTATATTTAAAAAACAGATTTTTATTAAAAAATATATTTTCTTAATAAAGAAAACAGATTTTTAATACAAAATTTTTTTTTTGAAATAAAAAATAGAATTTAATTATCTTAAACAATAATTTATCAATTATAATTTAAATAGGATGGGGGTTGGTGGTGGTTGTCGAGCATAGCTTTCGGCCACCACCCCTATTATTTAATTATTAAATTCATTACTTGATTAATAATAATAATAATAATAATTATTATTATTATTATTATAAGACTTAAATATAATTTTGATCTTTTATTTTTATTTTGATCATTTATCTTTTATAAGTGATGTATTTTAGTCATTGTCACAATTACAACAAAATTTATAAACATTAAGTCATTGAAATCCCTTCTAACAATTGCCAATATGTATCAAGTATAATATTCATTTAACTCAATAATAAACTTGCATTTGAAAAAAATTCTTCTTGCATATGAAATATATTTAAACTCTTTGAAACGAAGAACATTTATCATAGTTTACCGTATTTTCACTTCATATTTATTAAGATTGCACACTTAACTTTATAACTGATTCAAGATTTGATCTCAATAGTTCATGACAATAATTATACAATTGTTTGAAAGTGTTACGATGAAAATGATTAAAATACACCACTTATAAAAAATAAAGGATCAAAATGAATACAAAAAAAGATAAAAGACCAAAACGAGTATTAAGTAAAAGATAAATGATAAACGTTATGTTTAAGCCTAATAATAATAAACTGTTTTTTAAAAATAATATAAAATACTGTTTTTTAAATAACTTTTTTAAAATATTTAAAAACAGCAATTTTCAGTAGTTTTTTATATTTTAAAAACAGTTTTATATTTAAAAATAATATAATTTTTTTTATTAATATTTAAAAAATATATTTTTTAAATCGTAAATAAATTAAGTTTAGAAATAATAAAAACCATTAATTATTTTTTCTATAATAAATAAAAACCATTATCATTATTATTGTAGATATTGAAGTAGTTAGAATATCACTAAAAGGAGGGTTGAATAGAGATATTTGTTGTTTTAAATTTTCTTTTGTGTTATAACGCTTTATCCTCTTCGAGAGGATGAAAATCAGAGATTGAAAATTTTAAAACTATGAGTATGAACTTGTTGGAACCAAGTTGGTTCTTTCAATTAAAGTTTTGATTTTAACAAAAGTATTTTATGAAAATCATATTTTGACTTAGAAGAAGTATGAAAAATCAGAGGATGACGTCACCAAAGGATGTCATCAGAGCATGACGTCAGCAGAAGATACCTCCAGAAGATACAACCAGAAGATACCTCCAGAAGATACAAATCAGAAGCAGAAAATGTCATCAGAGGATGACGTCACCAGAAGATAAAAATGCCACCAGAAGATACGACCAGAAGATATCACCAGAGGATACCTTCAGAGGATACTAGAAGATACCTCTTGAGGATATCACCAGAGGATCCCATCATAAGCAAGAATCAGAGGATGTCATCAAAGGCAAACATCAGAGGATATCATCAGAGGGAAGAAATAATGACATCATTAGAGGATATTATTCTTGGCCCAAATTAGAAGGAAGCATGTCCAGAAGGAGACTTGGTCCATACCAGAAGGAAACATTTTCTAGACTTGGTCCAAACTTGGTCCAGACCAGAAGATAGCATGGTCCAGAACAGAAGACTTGGTCCAGATCAGAAGATCAATGGTCTAGATCATAAGATCAATGGTCCATATCAGAAGATCACACAGTCCAGATCATGAGACAAAATGGTACAGATCAGATCATATGGTCCAGATCAGCAGATCATACGGTCCAAAATTTAAATCATAATGCAGATCAATGAAGAATTGATTTAAAATTTGAAGAAGACTTGATTGAATTTTGATAGAAATTTGATCAAAGTATTAAGGGGATTTGATTCAAAAATCACTGAAGACTTGAATGAAACTCGAATGAAATCTAAAGCTAAAAGATACAATCTGAAATTAAGAGAAACAGGATTGGTCAACAAAATTTTCAAATGAAATCTGAAGCTAAAAGATACACATTGAAATTAAGAGAAACAGGATTGACCAACAGAATTTTCAAAGGAAATATGAGCAGGATTTATCTCGAATTTAAGCTTGGACAAAGCCCTAATTGCAACTATACATCAGCATTAGGCATCGAAAATACAAGAACTCAAGCTTCAATTCAAATTCATCCGAGTGTTTTGAATTAATGGATTAAAGCCTTCAGAGTTTTAAGGGACTGGATGTAGCCAAGTTAATGGTGAACTAGGATAAATCGTTGTGTTCTTATGTTGTTATTATCCACTGCTAAGTCTGATTATTTATTCATCAAATAATTCGCATCAACATTCAACAAAACAACAAAAGAATTCAAGTTTGACAAACACAATTCAACCCCCTTCTCGTGGTTGCACTTTCAGAACTGATTACTAAAAGATAGAGAGAGAGAGAGGATAGAAAATGTCACTCACAACTTTATACTGGTTCACCCAATGAAGGCTACGTTCAGTTCTCACACACTTGTGAGATTTCACTAAGAATCAAAACGATCAACCTCTCCCAGAGGTCAGTTACAATTTGTGTGTTCTAGAGCATCACCAAGCTTACAATATCTTCTCACAGATTTCAACTATTTCCAAGTGTAACTCACTTGGAAATTACAAGATGATATAATGAAGTTTAAGATATTTCTCTTTACTAACACTTTCTAAAAAGATATTTCAGAGATCTAGTGTAAGATTATAGAAAGTATAGAGAGAGGATGGGAATGCTCTTGATAGCTTTAGACTTTCTCTTTTTAAGCTTTGTAGTTGTGTATTGAATGAAGAAAAGCACCATTCCTTTTATAGAGTTGTAAGATCCAAGTGTTAAGATGATTCATGACCGTTGGGGACTTAATAAAAAATCGAAGGCCAGTAACCTTAATTACATAAATGCCATCCAGCTGTCTTGTTTGAGCGCAGGAGGATGGGAATTCACTCCATCCTTGTATAGGAAGTTCAAACCTCCTTGATATTTGAGCCTTAGCTGTCCTTTTGCTTTTTCGTTCTCCAAGACATGTCAGATTCTATTTTGGTCTTGGTTAGTACAACCTTTATGTACTTTGAAAAGGTAGAACCATTTTCATCATATGAGGATGAAGAGGGCTGAAGTTCCATCCTCTTGTAGTTCATCCTTCTTTGTTTATCCTATGCATTTGTTCTCTTCAGTTAACTTTATTTTTCTTTCAAACTGTAACACTGATTTAACTTCTCTTTTGATAAGAAATCATTGTTATAGTGATTTTGAAAATTTTGTAGATTTGCTGGTTCATTCTCTTTGAGGGTTCATCCTTTAGTCTATCCCCTAGTTTGGAAAATTTGTTGGTTTGACATAGCTTTTTTTTCTTTTGAAGTGCACAGATTAGTCATTTAACAAGAATCATAATCAATAATTTTGTTATCATTAAAAGCATTTGAAAGAGATTTTGTCTCAACAATCTCTCCCTTTTTGATGATGACAAAATTCTTTAGATTATGATAGAAATTAATAATTACGTATTTAAGCTCCCACTTAATTATACAAGTATTGATTTTAAAAAAAAATTCTTCAAGCATTGTTGTAGAAAAGTTTTTGAGATATGCAAATTTTGAATGAGCTAATTTTCATTAAACTGAATAATAATCAGATGGCATATTTCAAAAAGACATTTTTAAAATTAAAAATCAAGGGTCAATAGATAAACAGAGAAACATTTTTAAGGATAGGCAAAAAAGATTGCAACTAAAATCTTCATAATCTTGCTCCCCTTGAATTTAGGCAGCAACAAAATGAGAAGTAAAAAATGTTGGAGGATGGTCATTTGGACGGTGAGGAGTCATCTAGGAGGAGGACGTGGAAGGACGTGGAACATCAGTTGGAGGAAGCTGGGCTTGCAGTACTGGAGGATGGTCTCTAGGTGCAATGGTAAGAACGAAATGCTTGGTGACCCATTCAAGGATGAGACCAAATTGAGCCATCTGGTGTTGAAAGTTTGTGAAACTTATAAACAACTTCTTTTGATCTTTGCGAATTTTCTTCAACAGTCTGATTTCCCTTTGACTTCGGTGTTCTTTCATCCTCTTGCTAGAGCAATTGTCTTTGGGGACATCGTTGACACTCGCACTTTTATTTTGCGAGCTGCCAGCTTTGTCTAGAGACACGTGCTCACTGGTCTTGGCCAATAAGGAGTTAATTGAGCTAAACTGACCAATAACCTCAGGAAGAGGTCGAGAGGACTCACCAACAGTAGGAGCAGTTAGAAGTGGAGCAACTGTAGTAGGAGGAAGGATAGAAGGAGTACCAGCGTTCAGACTTTCATGAGGTGGCAATGATGGACTTGGTGTAGGATATGGGGGTATCATGAAGGTTTCTGCTAAGTTCAGAGAGGTGTCAGCAGGCTCATCTCCAGTAAAGATTTTTGGAGAGAATGTATGGTGGCTTAAAATTAGATCATAGTAGAGCTCTTCACCATCCTCCATAATTTGAGGAGGAGCATCCTCTAGGAGCTCTTTGGCAGTATAAACATCTTCATGGTTAGATGGAATGATGGATAGTGGGGTGATTGTGTGGGACATGTATCATCAAACTCACAAGGAGGAGAGGGAGTTCGATCAGTGCTGATAAAAGGTTCCTGATTATTAGGAGTGGTGGCATCCTCTGCAGGAGGTTGGATGGTTTCTTTTTGAGATGGTTGAGGGGTGTGAGAATTTTTTCTTTGTTTTTTCTTTTTGTTTGATGGTGGTGCAGTTGATGGTTTTTTAGATGGTGCGGAGGTTATGGTGGTGGATTTGGTGGAGTGAGGCATATCGAGAGGTTGAAGCTTCATCTGCTTCACATTTCTCATGGAAAATGTGCTATTGAAGTAGACTGAGGGCTCGTCCTCAAGGGGTAGTTTAAAAAATTTAAAAATCTTTGTAAGGATTATTCCATAAGGGGTGAAACAACCCAGAACAACAACATTTAGCATGAAGTTAAAAATGATGTACCCCAAGTGTAAAGGAGTGCCCGTGGTAAGGTGGTGGATGAGCAGAAGGTCAAGTTTAGTGACCTTTTCAAAACTCCCAGCCCGTGGTACAATAGAATGTACACAAATGTTATGGAGGATACGACATAAGGGCGGGAGGTTTAAAGCCACTTGAGGCTTAGGAGGATGGATGAGTGTGTTTTGAAGCACATACGTTCTAGAGACATGGCACTGAGAGTACCATTTTTAAGAGAAGTAGAGTGAGCCTTCATCCTGAATGTCCAGAATTTGACACAAGGAAGTAGGATTGATTTCCATGTGTACTCCCTTGAGGAAGATACTGAAACCAGTATCTCCCTTGGATCCATTAGCAGCAGTGTAAAATGCTCGCACAAGGAGAGGATATTGTGGTTCGTTCACTCTCAGAACAGAGGTCCATCCAATCTGGTCAAATACTTCTTCAATATTGAAGCCTCCCTTTTTTAAGTCAGCAAGGTCAATGAACTTTCCATTCACCATGGACTTATCGTGCCATTTGGAGAAATAGGTTTTCTCAAAAGCTAGAGTTTCAAATAGAGAGGCTATGGAAGCATAATGAATTTGTTGAGGTGAGGATTTAGAAACAGGTTTTTTGGTGGGTGTAGTTTTTGGTGATGGAGAATTTTTTGGAGAAGTGGTTTTTCTTAAGGGTGGTTTAGGAATGGAGTCAGCAGAAACTATTTTCTTTGAATCATAAGAATCAATCACATAGACTGTATTGTCTTATGTGATTGGTCTTTTTGAGGATATGGCCCCATACATGATTCTGGAGGACCTACGAATAGGAACAAATGAAAAGGTCTTTGACGAGGTGGAACGATTTTGTTTTAGATGAGGAGGAGTGAAGGTGATGTTTGGAATAATTGTTGTGTGAAGAGGAGGATGGATGATGTTCATAGGTTCAGGTTGGAGGATTTCTTCAAATTCATCCTCCTCGTGATTGCTATTGCTCGAATAATCTTCATAAGATACTTCTGGACCATTTTCTAAGATTTTTTGTTTAGCAAAAAGTTTTGTGCGAGCCATTTGAGTGAAAGAAAGAAAGAGTTTTGAAATGTTTTGATGAGAATTGGATGAAGGATTGAAGGTTTACAAAGTAGGAGTTTTTAGGTGGAAGGAGGTTTGACGTAACGGTTGGAGGAAGAGGGAAGGAATATTTGAAGGAGTTGCAGCCGTTGGGATTAGATGTGAGGTGATGATGGAGTAGGCTGACTAGGGCCACGCGGGTGACAGTAACGGTCACCTTGAGCTGTCAGTGCATTAAATGCTTGGTGGAAGCTAAGGAGGTTGCGCGAAAAACTGACTAGCAAAGGGGAAGCGTGCGCATGCTTTGGCAGTTGACTTTGGGCTTATTTCACCAAAAAGGAATAATCCTGTTCTGGGTTATTTGAATCTGCAGAATGTTTGGGCTAAATGCAACATTCACATGCATTCTAAATTTTGACGCAAATCAAATTTAACAAGAATAAAAAAAATTGAAAGTGACCAAACATCATTTAGAGTTTGCTCATTTTCTTGGTTAATTGGAGGACATTGCCCTTTTTAGAAATGATCCTCACGAGATGAATAATTTTTTGGACATGAGTTAGCTGAAATATATTTTAAATAACATTTTAAAAGAAGGCAAATATTTAAAATACATTTTAAAATTAACCAAAATAAAAGGAATTTTTAAAGTATCTTGGACAGACTTATGATGGAGAGTTTCTCCAAAATGCCTTTGAATCTATCCTCCTGAAGAGGTTTGGTGAAAATGTCTACTAATTGTTTTTCAGTTTCCACAAAAGTTAGCTCAATATCTCCCTTTTGAACATGATCTCTTATGAAATAATGTTTGATTTCAATATGCTTGGATCGAGAATGTTGTATGGGATTTTTGGAAAGGTTGATGGCACTTGTATTATCACAATCACATAGGATGAGAATTTTTGCGTACCTTAGTGAGTAGTCCTCTAGTTGATTTCTTACCCAAAGTATTTGTGAGCAACATTGTGCAGTTGATACATATTATGCCTCTGTAGTTGATAAGGCAATTGTACTTTGTTTTTGCATGACCAACTTATGAGAGATTCCTTAAGGAATTGGCAAGTTCCACTCGTGCTTTTTCTTTCAACTTTATCTCCTGCATAGTCCGCATCACAATATGCTAAAAGGTCAAGGTTTGAACCCCTTTTATACCATATTCCAAGATCGGTGGTGCCAACCATATATCTAAAAATTCTTTTCACAGCTGTGCGATGAGATTCTTTAGGAGATGATTGAAACCATGCACAAAGACCAACAACAAACACAATGTCAGGCCTACTAGCAGTTAAGTATAGTAAGGATCCAATCATCCCTCTGTACTCTTTGTCATATATTGAAGTTCCTTCGTCATCTTTGTGTAACATGGAGGATGGATGCATAGGAGTGCCCATAGTTTTTGCTGAGTCCATGTTGTATTTCTTTAACAGATCTTTGGTGTATTTTTCTTAAGAAATGGAGATCCCAGTTTCGATTTGAAATTTGTAAACCAAGAAAGAATTTCAGTTCACCCATCATGCTCATCTCAAACTCGCTTTGCATGAGGTTAGATAAATCTTCATACATGCTTTCATTTGTGGACCAACAAATTATGTCATCTACATATATTTGTACAATTAACAGATCCTCTTTAAGAGTTTTCTTGAAGAGTGTGGTATCGATTTGTCCTCTTGAAAAACCATTTTCTTTCAAAATAGAGCTTAACCTCTCATACCAAGCTCGAGGAGCTTGTTTTAATCGGTAAATAGATTTAAAGAGTTTGAACACGTGATTAGGCTTCTTTTCATTCACAAAACCAGGAGGTTGGTGAACATAAACCTCCTCATTTAGGAAAACATTCAAGAAGGCACTTTTTAAAGGTGCAAACACGAGAAGGGGGGTTGAATTGTGTTTGCCAAAGTTGAATTCTTTTACTGATTTGTTGAAAGTTGATATAAATTATTTGGGGAAGAAACAATCAGACTCAGCAGTAGCGGATAATAACAACATAAATATTTGAACACAAATATCAGTAAGCAAAGGATAATAACAACATAAGTATTTGTACACTACTACTGACCACGTGAAGAAAATTCTTAGAAGCTTTCCAACCAAGTGGAGACCAAAGATCACTGCCATTCAGGACACAAAGGATCTGAATACTCTGGAAGAATTAATCAGCTCCCTCAAATAACATGAAATTAAGCTTGAAGAATATGAGCCCAAGAAGAAGAACAAAACCCTAGCTTTGAAATACAAGTAGAAGAAGGTTCTAAAAGTAGAAGCAGAATCAGAAGATAGTGATTTTGATGATCAGAAACTAGAGGAAGAGGAAATTTATTTCATAACTAGAAAGGTGCTAAAGATGTGGCACAATAGAAAGAAGAAGTTTCCCCAAAGGTACTCCAAGCATTCCAACAGAGGAAAGGATGAACATGACAAGAAGAGCATCATGTGCTATGGATGCAATGAACCTGGACACATAAAGTCAAAATGTACAAAGAAAGACTAAAATGACAAGAAAGGGAAACACCATAAGAAAGACTCCATACCCAAGAAGAAGAATCTGATGGCTACATGGGATGATTTTGATGAATCATCTGATGATGAAGAAGCAGAATTGGCTATGATGGCTCACATCAACTCTTCCTCTGGATCCAACACAGACTTTGACTCTAGAAGTGAATCAGAAGATGAAGAAGCAGACTTGGCTATGATGACTCACATCAACTCTGCCTCTGGATCCAACACAGACTCTGATTCTGGAAGTGCATCAGAAGATAAAGAAGTAGAATTGGCTTTGATTGCTCACACCAACACTGCCTCTGGATCCAACACAAATTCTAATTCTGGAAGTGAATCATCAGATGAAGAAAAAGAGGTATTTTCTGAATTCACCCGATCTGATTTAATTAATGCAATGAATGATATTTTAAATGTCAATAACAAATTGTCTTTAAAACTGAAAACACTTAGGGAAGAAAATAAAATTATAACCAAAGAAATCAATGTTTTAAAGAATCAAAATGCAGAATGTAAAACAGAAAATGCAACTCTTAAAACTGATATTGCTAAACTTAAGACGGAAAACCTAACTCTAAAAAGTAATCTTTGTTCAACATCAAGTGAAAATACTGTATGTAATTATGATATGCATGAACAAGTATTGCAAGATTTTATTGCTAATGGTATGGAAATAAGGAAATATGATTCTATGATCTATGAAGTTAGTAACAATGGTAAAAGAGGTATAGGATTTGAAGAATATGTATATGAAACTAAGCCCATTTCCTCTGATGTTTTGTGTTCTGTTTGCACTAAGAAAGGTCACTCCAAATTGTCTTGTCCCGTGATAAATACAAGGAAAGACAAGAAACCTTTCAAGACTAACAAACATGGACCCAACTAGATTTGGGTACCAAAAGATAAAATTGTTTATGTTGCAGATGTTCTTAGCAACCAAATTGAAACACCAGTCATGGTGCCTGGTCATTGGATGTTGGCAATATATGAAGGGAAAAAGGTCTATGTTCCAAAACTTACCAAACAGAAACAAATTGACTCTAGTGGAAGAAGAACTGATCAACACAATACCTATCAGAACCAGAAGCATATGAAGAACAGGAAATATCAAAACAGACAGAGAAATCACACATATCAACAAAAGTAGAACTACCAGAAGAATCAGAATTATCATCAGTTCCAGAACTATCAGAGGAACTTGATATATCAGTAGAAAGAGAAGTGTCAGATTAACAATCAGAATCAGGAGACTTCTTTGAACACTCAAGTGAAATTTATCAAGACTACAAACCTGGATGGGAATTCAAAGCCCTTCATCTAGACCCTCTAATCTTAGAATTTACAGATTCAAAATCTGAAAACCAGAAACAAGAGGATTTTCAGAGTGAAACTGAAACTGTTGAGATATAGGTTATGTCTTTCTTTAAATATTATTATTGTTTTGATACTATGTTTACTGTGATAACAAGAAGCTTGATCTTAAAAATCAAAGCTAGATAAGTATTTTGTAGGTTCTCAAACATTTAGAGGAACCAGGTGATCCACATAATTTGAACATTTCAGCACAAACAACATACCAGTAGTTTCAAAAACAAATAGAAACCACCAGAAGCAGAATTGATGTTTTGGCTGTATTGATTTCATTCTTAAATTATATGACTTGTATTATGTTATATGACAAATAGCTTGACCTTGAAAAGTCAAAGCAAGATGATGATAGTGCAGGTTTACCAGAAGCAGAGGAAGCTGATGCAGGCAAAAGAACTTGAAAAAGCAGAAGATACAAGCAAGAACACGAAAAATCTTTAAAGGATGAATCTGAAGATAAGTCAGAATGAAGATGTGGATGGAAGTACAAGTTATCTCATCCTAAAACACTAATAATTGGAAGTGCAAGTGATCCTTTAAGGACCAAATCATCACTTAAAGAAACCAGTTTGTTTGACTTACTCTCATCTATTGAGCCTACCTCTGTTGATGAATCATTGGCAGAAGATGGATGGATTCTTGCAATGCAAGAAGAGTTAAATGAATTTGAGAGGAATGATGTTTGGGATCTAGTACCAAGACTAGAAAATAACATTATTGGAACCAATTCGGTTTTCAGAAACAAATTAAATGAAATAGGCGAATGGGTCAGAAACAAGGCACGACTTGTTGCACAAGGCTACAGTTAGCAAGAAGGTATTGACTACACTGAGACATTTGCTCTATGGCCAGGTTAGAAGCTATTTGTATCCTACTTTCCTTTGCTGCTAATAATAACATTACATTATTTCAAATGGATGTTAAAAACGCATTTCTAAATGGTTATATAAGTGAAGAAGTTTATGTTAAACAACCCCCAGGTTTTGAAAGTTCTGAATTTCCTAACCATGTTTTTAAACTTAAAAAATCTTTGTATGGTTTAAAACAAGCACCTAGGGCATGGTATGATAGATTTAGTAACTTCTTGCTTAAAAATAAATTTGAAAGAGGAAAAGTAGACAATACACTTTTTAGAAAGTCAATAGAAGATGATATTCTTATTATTCAAGTTTATGTTGATGATATTATCTTTGAATCTACTAATGGCACTCTTTGCCAAGAATTGTTTGAATTAATGCAGCATGAATAAGTTCTTCCCATGGATACAAATTCAATAATGTCAAAAGGGTATATACATTCATCAAATGAAATATACAAAAGAGCTTCTCAAGAAGTTTAAGATGAGTGATTGCAAACCTATGGCTACACCAATGCACTCTACTTGCTCACTTGAAAAGGATGATTCAGGCAAAAAAGTTGATAAAAAAACCTATAGAAAGAATCCTTAGATACCTAAAAGGCACTACCAACATTACCTTGTTCTACCAGAAAACTCCTACATACAAACTGAGTGGATACTGTGACTCTGACTATGTTGGAGATAAACTCGAAAGAAATAGCACAAGTAGAAATTGCACCTTCTTGGGAGACAACCTAATATACTGGTCAAGCAAGAGACAAAACACAATTGCCATGTCAACAGCAAAGGTTGAATACATTTCAGCAGCCGGATGCAGTTCTCAACTTATTTGAATGAAACATTAGCTGGAAGACTACAAAATCATGGAAACCAACATTCCCTTATATTGTGACAACACTTCAGCCATCAATCTAACCAAAAACCCTATACTCCATTCCAAAGCCAAACATATAGAGATCAAACATCACTTCATCAGATATTATGTTCAAAAAGGGATACTCAACATTCAGTTTGTAGACACTAACCACCAATGGGCTGATATATTCACCAAACCACTACCTGAAGATAGGTTTGACTTCATAAGAAAAACCCTAACCTTACCTTCATCCCTGACAAATAGCGTAGTTAGTTTTTTGTTATATTTGTTTTATTTTCTTGTAATATATTATTCATGTTATTAAAAAAAACAAAGTTGAAAAAAAAAGGAGGATCTCCTTCATTCCTTTTTGTTTGATGACAAAAGGGGGATCAATATATTTGATAAAAGAGAAGAAAAATTGGGGCATTAGACTTAGGGGGAGAAAGATTTAAAAGTGGAGCTTAGTCTTAGGGGGAGTCAAAGAAATAAGAAAGAAAAATAGTTATCAAAAATACAAGTTTTGTCATCATGAAAAAGGGGGAGATTGTTGGAACCAAGTTGGTTCTTGCACTTAAAGTTTTTATGTTAACAAAAGTATTTTATGAAAATAATATATTTGACTTCGAAGAAGAATGCAAAAATCAGAAGATGACACCAGAAGCAGAAACCAGAAGATGACATCACCAGAGGAACCACCAGAGGATGACGTCATTAGAGGATTCCACCAGAGGATGACGTCACCAGAGGATACCTCCAGAAGAAACAACCAGAAGATATCACCAGAGGATCCCATCAGAAGCAAGAATCAGAGGATGTCATGAAAGGCAAAAATAAGAGGATATCATCAGAGGCAAGAATTAATGACATCATCAGAGGATATCATTCGTGGTCCAAATCAGAAGAAAACATGGTCTTGATCAGAAGGAAACATGATCCAGACCAGAAGGAAACATGGTCCAAATTAGAAACAAACATGGTCCAGAAGATAACATGGTTCAGATCAGATGATAACATGGTCCAGATCAGAAGAAGACATGGTCCAAACTTGGTCCAGATCAGAAGTATGCACGTGCCAAATTTAAAACGTGATTCAAATTCATAGAAGACTTAATTCAGATTCATAGAAGACTTAATTCAAATTCGAAAAAGACTTGATTCAAATTTGAAAGAGATCTGATCAAAGTTTAAGAAGATTTGATTCAAAAATCAAAGATGACCTGATGGAAATTCGAAGGAGATCTGAGCAAAGAAGATTTGTTTCGAAATTAAAAAGAAACAGAATCGATCAAAAGAATTTTCGAAGGAAATCTAAGCAAGATACATCTCGAAATTAAGCTTGGACAGAGCCGATATCTCATCTATAAAAGGAGGCTTCAGGCAGTAGAAGAAAGTATCGAAAAGTAGAAGAACTCAAGTGTTAAATCCAGATTCATCTTAGAGTTCACTAAGATCGAAAAACACAAGAACTCAAGCTTCAAATTAAAAGTCATCTGAGAGTTCAAAAGAGAGAAACACTTGTGTGCAAGAGAAATATTTTCTAAGTGATATTTCGAGAGTGAGAATCAGTACATTAATCTACTTTCCAGAAGCAACATTTCAAAGTTCCAAACCCTTGTAATCAAACCCGATAGTGGTGTAGATTCCTTCTTCAATATGGGGTTGTCAGATTGGTAGGAGAAGACTTGACTTGTAGGGTCAAGGTGATGTTATTGTTCCTCAAAAGTCTGAGGTTGTCAGACTATTTGGGAAGACTGGCTTGGAGGGTCAGGTGCTGTTATTCAAAGTGTTTTCAATTAGTGGATTAAAGCCTTCTGAATGAAGGGACTGGATGTATCCAAGTTAATGGTGAACTAGGATAAATCGTTGTGTTCTTATGCTGTCATTATCCGCTATTGAGCTTGAATCATCCTTTTCAAGTGAGTAGGTATGGTGCATTCGGGTAGCCATAGATTTGCAATCACTCATCTTAAACTTCTTGAGAAGCCCTTTTGTATATCTCGTTTGATGAATGTATATACCTTTTTGACTTTGCTGAATTTGTATCCCTTAGAAGAACTTAAGTTCTCCCATCATACTCATTTGAAATTCATGTTACATCAATTTAGAAAATTCTTGGCAAAGAGTGCCATTAGTAGAACAAAAAATGATATCATCAACATAAACTTGAATAATAAGAATATCACCTTCTATTGATTTTCTAAAAAGTGTATTGTCTACTTGTCCTCTTTCAACGTTATTTTTAAGCAAGAAGTTACTTAGTCTATCATACCATGCCCTAGGTGCTTGTTTTAAACCATACAAATATTTTTTAAGTTTAAAAACATGATTTGGAAATTTAGAACTTTCAAAACCTGGTGGTTGTTTAACATAGACTTCTTCACTTATATAATCATTTAGAAAAGCACTTATAACATCCATTTGAAATAATGCAATGAAATTATTTGCAGCAAAGGAAAGTAGGATATGAATAGTGTAACACCCCGAGTTTTAAGCAGCGCGAGTGTATTTTTTTTTAACCGATAAAAGAATTTCGACTTAATTCAAAAGAATTAAAAATAATTAAAATTTAATATGAATTAAACATTCAAAAATAGTATTGCATTGTAATTCAAAATATAAAAGTGATTAAACAACCACATTATAATTATAGCCCAGTAATTTAATTTTGGGAAATTCATCTTCAAAATATACCAAAATAAAATACATCAAAATTGTATCCTGGAGCCACAAAAACATTATCAGAGTGCGAAAAAGATGTACAATTATCCCAAAATAAATAATTACAGCCATTAACACTAGACCCTATACAAAAAGTCTAGTCTGATCTGATCATGCACTAAAACTACTGGTCATGCACTAAAACTACAGTAGCACAGTTTCCACCGCATCCTTTACAAGTCTCGTCTTCGCTCCAGCTGTTTGTCCATCTGCACTATCCACAAATACTCCGTACGTGAAGATCAAGGAAAACTAATAGCGTCTCCGTCGTTAGTGTATCCGTCGGTGGCACGGGTTTGGGTATCATTTGAGGGCAAAAGCCCAATTTCCACAATATTGTAAAGGGTCACCAACCGAAATTAACAATTACCACATAACAGTTATGTCAAAGATAACAATTATATTCATGGCATATTTCAATGCTATAACAACAATGATAAATGAGTATGCTCACTTACTAAAATGGATGACATCTACGTCTTTGCAAAACAGCCAGTTTACATATAAATCAGATTGCAAGTACAAATACAATTAACAATCACAACAACTCACTTGGAATTTAGAATTCATAAGATACTTGCACACATCGATTTCCACTCATCAACTCATATCAAATCATGACTCACAGGTCAACCATCCCAATGCAATATGTATATGCCAATGTATACAACTCTTGGAATTACCAAGGTGTAGTCTCTCACGGACCAGCACGATTTCCAGATCGATTGGACTGTCTAATACACGCAGAACCATTCTGTAGCCCGGATAAAATAGATCGTCAAATACACGTGGAACTACTCTGAAACCCGGATAGAATAGACCGTCTAATACACGCGGAACTACTCTATAACCCATCACGGTCACTACATTTACGTGTATTAGCCTCTCACAGGACAAATGCACAGAAGTTAAATCCTCACACGGATAGAATGGACCGTCTAATACACGCGGAACTACTCTTAAACCCGGATAGAATAGACCTAATACACGCGGAACTACTCTATAACCCATCACAACAACAACAACAACTCTCAAACATGCATTATCTCAACAACATGCATTTTAATCATTCACAAACCACATGCAAGGCAGATTTCAGGATCAACACAACATCAAAACATTAACCACGGCAGCAACCAAACAGACACCACAAGCAGTTTGCTCATTCATAACAACATGCAAGGGCAGTTTCATTTTCAAAACAGAACATTGCATATACTCATCCATCACACATGCATTTACAGCCCTAAATGCAGTCTAAAAAGTTGGAAGGTGCCCCTTACCTTCGTTACGTTTTCTTGTTCGTTTACGTTACCGCGACTAAAACCGGCGAAACTCCCACTCGCGTCGTCGCTACCAAAGTTGGTTCTCTAGTACCGTAAAGATGAGAGGAATAACTTTCCTTCTTGACACTTTCTTATTCGAGGCTTGGATTTCCAAGTAATTTGAGTTTTGAGTATTTCTTCTCACTACCAACACAAACAGAACTGAACAGAGGAAGAAGAAGAAAGCAGCTCGGGTAGGTGAGGGCAAGGAAATAAACTGTTTTCTCTTTCTTTCTGATTCTGATTTTTTGTTTTTCCCTTTTTTTTCTTGCTTCTCACATGCAAATACATATACAGACACATACTTTTGCCACCTCATATATATATATAATAATTAAACTTGACCATCAAGTAACTAATTACTCCCGTGGCAATTACGTCGACAAATAAAATCTTAATTAACTGTCCGATATTTAATTACTCGTAATTAAATTAAATAATCATTCGTCCAATAATTTTACTCAATCTCAAAAATATTTATATATATATATATATAAATATACATATATCCAATATTTTACAAATATCCCAAAATATACTTGAAATTAAATCCATAATTTCATTTTAAAATTAAGGGTCTTACAGATAGCTTCTAACCTGGCCACTAGAGCAAATGTCTCAGTGTAGTCAATGCCTTATTGCTGACTGTAGCCTTGTGCAACAAGTCTTTCCTTGTTTCTGACCACTTCACCTTTTTCATTTAGCTTGTTTCTGAAAACCCACTTGGTTCCACTAATGTTCTTTTCTGGTCTTGGTACTAAATCCCAAACATCATTCCTCTCAAATTCATTTAACTCTTCTTGCATTGCAAGAATCCATCCATCTTCTACCAATGCTTCATCAATAGAGGTAGGCTCAATAGATGAGAGTAAGCCAAACTAACTGGTGTTTTTAAGTGATGATCTGGTCCTTAAAGGATCACTTGCACTTCCAATGATTAGAGTTTCAGGATGAGATGACTTGTACTTCCATCCACCTCTTTCTTCCAACTTATCTTCAGATTCATCCTTTGAAGATTTGTCGTGTTCTTCTTATTTGCTTGTATCCTCTACTTTTTCAAGTTCTTCTGGTCTGTCTGCATTAGCTTCCTTTGGTTCTGGTAAACCTGCACTATCATCATCTTGCTTTGACTTTTCAAGGTCAAGTTGTTTGTCATCAAATTTAACATGTATGGATCCACAATATTAGTTTCCCTATTAAACACTCTATAAGCCTTGGATCTTTCAGAGTAGCCAATGAAGGTACACTTTTGAGATCGAGAATCAAATTTTCCAAGGTTATCTTTGGTGTTCAACATATGACAAGTACAGAAAAATTGTTTAAAATAAGAGATGTTAGGGTTTTTACCTTTCCACAATTCATATAGTTTTTTATTCAATATGTATCTGATGTAAACTCTATTTTGAATGTAACATGCAATATTAATTGTTTCAGCCCAAAAGTGTTTTGCAACATTCATATCATTTAACATGGTTCTGGCCATTTCTTGGAGTGGTCTATTCTTTCTTTCTACAACTCCATTTTGTTGGGGTGTTCTAGAGAGGAAAAGTTATGAGAGATTTCATTCTCATCTAAAAACTTTCAAAAAAATTGTTCTCAAATTCTCCTCCATGATCACTTCTAATTGTTATAATCTTAAGACATTTTTCATTCATGATTTGTTTGCAAAATGTAATAAACACTTTGTGGGATTCATCCTTATTTCTTAAAAATTTTACCCATGTCCACCTAGTGTAATCATCTACTATATCAAAACCGTATTTCTTTCCACTTAGAGATGTTGTTTTCACTGGCCCATATAAATCTATTTGTAAGAGCTCAAGGGGCTTTGAGGTAGAGATTGAGTTTTTAGGGTTAAAGGAGTTTTTTGTTTGTTTTCCCTTTTGACAAGCTTCACACATAATTTCAGTTTTGTAACTAAGCTTAGGTAGACCTCACACCAGTTGAAGTTTATTCAGTTTTGAAACTAATCTAAGGTTTGCATGACCTAATCTTTTGTGACAAATTAGTTTCTCTTCATTTACTAACATAAGACACTTAACCTTTTGTTTCTCTAGACTAAACAAATTTATCTTATAAATATTGTTTTGCCTCTGACCTATAAAGAGTACAGATCCATCCTTCTGACTAATTGATTTGCATATTTTTTGATTAAATATAGTTCATAATTATTATCACTTAACTGACTAATACTTGATAAATTATGCTCAAGACCTTTAACTAACAAGACATCTTTAATAGAAGAAGAAGTACCATTACCAACTATGTCTTGACCAATGATCTGGCCTTTTTACTTTCCTCCAAAAGTCATTGTGCCTCCTTTGCTCAAGGTTAGTTCTTGGAACATAGACTTTTCTCCTATCATATGTCGTGAGCATCCACTGTTCAGGTACCATGATAAGTGTTGCAACTTGATTGGTGAGGACATCTGCAACAAAGATAATTTTGTTTTTAGGTACCAAAATCTGGTTGGGTCCTGGTTTGTTAGTCTTGAAAGGTTTCTTGTATTTCCTTGATTTTATCATGGGACAAGACAATTTGGAGTGACCTTTCTTAGCACAAACATCACATAAAACATCAGAGAAAATAGGTTTAGTTTCAGTTACAGATTCTTTAAATCCTATACCTCATTTACCATTGTTACTAACTCTATAAATCATATAAGCATATTTGCTTCTTTCCATACCATTAGCAAGAAAGTCTTGTAATACTTGTTCATGCATATCCGAATTACATACAATATTTTTACTTGATGTTGAACAAAGATTACTTTTTAGAGTTAGGTTTTCAGACTTAAGCTCAGCAATATCAGTTTTAAGAGTTTCATTTTCTGTTTTACATTCTACATTTTGATTCTTTAAAACGTTGACTTGTTTGGTTAGAATTGTATTTTCTTTCCTAAGTGTTTTCAATTTTAAAGATAATTTGTTTTTGACATTTAAAATATATTTCATTGCAGTAATTAAATCAGATCGGGTGAATTCAGAAAATACCTCTTTTTCTTCATCTTCTGATTCACTTCCAGAGTCAAAACCTGTGTTGGATCCAGAGGCAGAGTTGGTGTGAGCCATCATAGCCAATTTTGCTTCTTCATCATAAGAAGATTCATCAGAATCATCCCAGGTGGCCATCAGATTCTTCTTCTTGGGTCTAGAATCTTTCTTTTGGTGTTTCCCTTTCTCTATGTTTGTACATTCTGACTTGATATGTCCAGGATCATTGCATCCATAGCAGATGATACTTTTCTTGTCATATTCATCATTTCCTCTGTTGGACTGCTTGGAATATCTTTGGGGAAATTTCTTCTTTCTGTTGTGCCATATCTTTAGAACCTTTTTGGTTATGAAAGCAATCTTCTGTTCCTCTGGTTTCAGATTCTGATCATCTGAATCACTATTTTCTGATTCTGCTGTTGCTTTTAGAACCTTCTTCTGCTTGGATTTCAAGGCAAGGGTTTTGTTCTTTTTCTTGGGCTCATCTTCTTCAAGCTCAATTTCATGTGATTTGAGGGAGCTGATTAATTCTTTCAGCTTTAGAGTATTCAGATCCTTTGCTTCCTGAATGGCAGTGATCTTTGGTCTCCACTTTGGTTGGCAGGCTCCTAAGAAATTTCTTCATGTGATTAGCAGTAGTGTAACTCTTCTTAAGTACCTTTAATCTTGAGACCAGAGTATGGAATCTGGAAAACATGGTTTCAATGTCTTCTTCTTCTTCCATCTTGAACAGCTCATACTTTTTGACTAGGATGTTGGCCTTTGCTTCTTGAACTTGCTTGCTTCCTTCATAGGTCAGAGTCAGACTATCATACATACTCTTTGCTTGAATTCCTTTTGAAAATTCTTCAACCTGATTCTATTTCTTTTAAATTTTGAACCAAATCTTCTTCAAATTGAAATTAAATCTTCTTCAAACTTTGATCGGATCTCCTTTAAATTTCCATCAAGTCTTCTTTGAATTTTGAATCAAATCTTCTACGAATCTGAATCAAGTCTTCTATGAAACTGGATCGTGTCTTCTTCTGATCTGGACCATGTCTTCTTTTGATGTTTGCCTCAGATGGTTTCCTTTGATAATGTCATCTGATTTTTGCCTTTGATGATATCCTCTAATTTTTGCCTCGGATGATATCCTCTGATTTTTGCTTCTGATGATATCCTCTAATATCCTCTGGTGACATCTTCTGGAGGTATCCTCTGGTGACATCTTCTGGCTGTATCTTCTGGAGGTATCCTCTGGTGATATCTTCTAGTGACTTCATCCTCTGGTGACTTGCTCTGGTGACGTCATCCTCTGATTTTTGCATTCTTCTTCGAAGTCAAATATATTATTCTCATAAAATACTTTTGTTAACATCAAAATTGAGTGTAAGAACCAACTTGGTACCAACACTTTTGACGTCCATTTGAAATAGTTTGATACCTTTATGAGTGGCATATGCTAGCAGGATTCTAATTGCTTCAAGTATAGCAATCGGAGCGAATGTTTCATCATAATCTATTCCCTCTTGTTGGTTGTAGCCTTGAGCCACTAGTCTTTCTTTATTTCTAATAACCTCTTCATCCTCATCAATTTATTTCGAAAGATCCATTTAGTTCCAATGATGGATTTTTCCAGAGGATGGAGCACAAGATCTTATACTTTATTTCTTTCAAACTGTGACAGTTCCTCCATAATGGCGCCAACCCATGATTTGTCATTTATTGCTTGATCAATATTTTTAGGTTCAACTTGTGATATCATGGCCATGTTGTTTACGAAAGATTGTTTGATCCTCACACCATCTGCAGTATTCCCAATGATCAGATCAAGAGGATGATGCGTTACCACCTTCCATCCTCTTGGAGGCTGCTGAGAGGTTGGATCAGAATCGTCTTTTTCATTTGGACTGTGTACTCTAGAAGATGAATGTTCATCTTCTTTAACTTTATCCATATTTTCTAAACACAAGTCATCAAACTCATCAAAAATAACATGCATGGATTCCTCCACAGTTTGAGTCCTAAGATTATATATTCTTTAACCTTTTGACAATGTGGAGTATCCTAAAAATATTCCTTTATCAAATTTTGGGTCAAACTTTCCCAAATTTTCTTTATTATTTAGTATGTAGCAATAACAACCAAAAATATGAAAATAAGAAATATTTGGTTTTCTACCTTTCCAAAGTTCTTGTGGAGTTTTATTTAACAATTTTCTGATGGATACACGGTTTGAAACATAGCAAGTTGTGTTAATGGCTTCAGCCCAAAAGTATTTTTCAATGTTGACTTCATTCAAAATAGTTCTAGCCATTTCTTGTAGAGTTCTATTTTTCCTTTCAACAACTCCATTTTGTTGAGGAGTTCTTGGACAACAAAAATTATGAGAAATTTCGTTTTCATCAAAAAACATTTTAAAAGACTCATTTTCAAATTCACCTCTGTGATCACTTCTCACAGAAATAATTTTAGTAGCCTTTTCATTTTGAATCTTTTTACAAAAATATTGAAATGCATCAAAGGCTTTATTTTTATGTTTTAAAAATAAAACCCATGTAAATTGTGAGAAGTCATTAACTATTACAAATCCATATCTTTTTCCACTAAGACTTGGAGTTTTAATAGGACCAAAGAGGTCAATATGAAGGAGTTCAGGAGGATGATTTGTTGAAACAATATTTTTTGAGTGAAAACTACTTTTAACTTGTTTTCCTTTAGCACAAGCATCGCATACCTTGTCTTTCTCAAAATTAATTTTTGGAAGACCTTTGACTAATTATAATTTTGATAATTTAGAAATAGTGTTTAAGCTTGTATGATCGGCTCGTTTGTGCCATATCTATTCATCTTTTTCAAGAGAAATAAAACAAGCTTCAGTAGGCAAATCATCCAAATATAAAACATATAAATTCTTTTTTCGAATACCGGAGAAGAAAACTCTACCCGAGGATGAATGTTTAACCTCGCATAGAGTGGGTTTAAAAATAACTTCAAATCCACTATCACACAGTTGGCTAATGCTTAGCAAATTATGTTTTAAACCATCTACGTATTGAACATTTTCAATTTTGGCAGAATTGTTTTTACCAATGATACATGTACCTTTTATTTGAGCTTTATCATTTTTTCCAGAGGTGACTGATCCTCCATCCTTTGTTTCTAACGAAATGAAACAATGCTTATCCCCTGTCATATGCCTTGAGCAGCCACTGTCCAAGAACCGTGGCTTTGTTTTGTTTATCAGAGGATGTGTCTGTGTCAGAGTTTAGAAGTGACTGAGGTACCCATATAAAGTTGGGTCTTTGGTGGTTAGTTCATCCTCTTGTAAGGATTTTCCTTTTATGATAACAAATGGAATCATGGTGCCCATGCTTATCACAAAATTAACATTTCCTTTTGTTATTTTCAGCCCTTTTCTTACCATGACAAACTTTGATAGTATGTCCATGTTTTTTGCAAAATGTGCATTTTGGCCTATCCTTTTGTTTTTTTGGTAGAAAGAAATTTTCATATAATTTTTGTTTTTGAGAACTTTTAAATCTAATACTAGCTTTGTCAAAAATTCCAGATTAAGATCCCATAATTTTTTGAAAGGTTTTAGTGGATTTAACAAAGTTGGTAATGTCATTCTTGAGTTCTTCAACCTTTATTTTTAAATCCTTCTTCTCTGTATCCTCTTTTGGAAGATGAATTTTGACATTCTTTTTGTTCAAAATTTTTTGTTGCTCATACATTTAGTTCCTCATTTAGTTTCTCTATTTCATAAAGTTGATTTTTAAGAAAACCACATCTATGAGATAAAGTGTTTGAGTCATTTAAAAGATTGTCAAATTCTATTTCTAATTTTTCACAAGAAGGATATAATTATGTAATGGTTACCTCATCAGTATCTGAGTTTGCCATGAGACAGAGGTTAACCTCTTCTTCCTTTTCTTGCTCGGAGGATGATCTATCGCTGTCATCCCAAGTAGCCATCATAGATTTATTTTTATTGTGAAATTTTGTTGTGTTCCTTTTGTTCATAGGACACTCAGTTTTGTAGTGTCCCACTTTGTTGCATCCAAAACAAGTTATCTGACTTTTGTCAGTTTTTTCTTTTTGAGGAGATCTTTTGTCTTGTCCTCTCCTATCTATCATTCTCTGAATTCTTCTTGAAATCAGAGCGAGTTCATCCTCCTCATCAGATAGAGGATACTCCGAGTTTTCCCTTTTTGTGACATCTTCAGTCTTCTTGGATGATGGACTTTCAGTTTGGCTAGATTTTAAAGCAATCATTTTTCCCTTTTTGCTTGGTTTGTCAGCAAGCAATAATGGTTCATGAGCTCTAAGAGTTCCGACCACATCCTCTAGTCTCATGGTGGCCAAGTTTCTTGCTTCTGTAATGGCAGTCACCATTGTCTCCATTCTTTTGGTAAACTCCTTAGAATTTTCCTTATCCTTTCTTGAATAGAGTATTCCTTTCCAAGAGACCTTGAGTTGTTTAGGATGATTGTTAGCCTTGAGAACATCTCATCAATTGTTTCTTCTTCCTTCATTTTGAACAATTCGAATTCTCTTACACCCATGTTGATCCTTGCTTCTTTAACGTGACTTGATCCTTCATGATGGATTTTCATAGTGTCCCATAGTTCCTTAGCACTTTGGCATTCTTCAACTCTGTCATATTCTTCCCTGCTTAAAGTACACGTTAGAAATAAATGAGCTTTAGAGTTTAGGAGTACCTTAGCATTTTCTTCAGCCGTCCATCTTGCTTGAGGTTTTTCGTCGGAGGATGAATCTATGTTGTTGATTCTAATAACGTGATTTCCATTTTCAACCACAAACCACATGTTGTTATCTTGTGATATGAGAAACAATCTCATCTTTTCTTTCCAGTGGTAGTAATCTATGCCATCAAAATAGGGAGGTCTGTTGGATGATCCTCCTTTAGCGATATACTTAGCTTTTGACATTTTTTCTTTTGATCTTTTTCTCTTACACTGTTTGGTGTAGTTTTCTAGAGAACCTTGCTCTGATGCCAATTGAAGTAGCTAGAATATCACTAGAAGGGGGGTTGAAGAGAGATATTTATTATTTTAAATTTTCTTTTGTGTTTTAACGCTTTATCCTCTTCGAGAGGATGAAAATCAGAGGTTGAAAATTTTAAAACTATGAGTATGAACTGATTACTAAAAGATAGAGAGGGAGGATATAGAATGACACTCACAACTTTATACTGGTTCACCCAATGAAGGCTACGTCTAGTTCTCACACACTTGTGAGATTTCACTAAGAATCAAAACGATCAACCTCTCACAGAGGTCAGTTACAATTTGTGGGTTCTATAGCCTCGCCAAGCTTACAATCTCTTCTCACAGATTTCAACTATTTCCAAGTGTAACTCACTTGGAAATTACAAGATGACATAATGAAGTTTAAGATATTTCTCTTTACTAACACTTTCTAAAAAGATATTTCAGAGATCTAGTGTAAGATTACAGAAAGTATAGAGAGAGGATGGGAATGCTCTTGATAGCTTTAGACTTTCTCTTTTTAAGCTTTGTAGTTGTGTATTGAATGAAGAAGAGCATCCTTCATTTTATAGAGTTGTAAGATGGTCTATCCAAGTGTCAAGATGCTTCATGACCGTTGGGAACTTAATCAAAAATCCAAGGCCAGTAACCTTAATTACAGAAATGTCATCCAGCTGTCTTGTGTCTTGTTTGAGCGCTGGAGGATGGGAATTCACTCCATCCTCGTATAGGTGGTTCAAACCTCCTTGATGTTTGGGCCTTAAATGTCCTTCTGCTTTTTCGTTCTCCAAGACATGTCAGATTCTTTTTTGGTCTTGGTTAGTACAACCTTTATGTACTATGAAAATGTAGAACCATTTTCATCATATGAGGATGAAGAGGGCTGCAGTTCCATCCTATTGCAGTTTATCCTTCTTTGTTTATCCTCTGCCTTTGTCCTTTTCAGTTAACTTTATTTTTCTTTCAAACTCTAACACTGATTTAACTTCTCTTTTGATAAAAAAATCATTGTTATAGTGATTTTGACGATTTTGCAGATTTGCTGGTTCATCCTCTTTGAGGGTTCATCCTCTAGTTTGGAAAACTTGTTGGTTTGACACAACTTTTGTTTCTTTTGAAGTGCAACCTATTTTCTAATACTAATTCACTCAATAGCACATATTAGTCATTTAACAAGAATCATAATCAATAATTTTGTTATCATTAAAATCATTTGAAAGAGATTTTATCTCAACAGATATCGATTAATTAAAATGTAATTATAGATGGATTGGATGACACAATGTTAAAATCGAAGCTTCTTCACAAAACTCAAATCCACTTTTTATGTCAGCTTGTTGCAAAACCACAAAACTCCATCTTAATTATAAAATAAGTTGTTACCAACTTTAAATGTATATATTAATAAAAAAAAACTATGAATTTATGTAATATTTTATATATTTGATCTTTAGATAGATTGGTGAACTAAGGGGAAAAAAAAGTTTAAGAAGGACATCCGAGTTTAAATTTGGAAAACTAATTTCAATCATAATTGGTTTGATGGTATAGTGGAGTTGGGATGATAAGAAGGTTATGAATTCAACTCGCTTTTCCAACAAAAATTAGTGATTAATTACTTAAAATCAGTGATTAAGATGGAGTTTAACTCGTTACCTTGTCAAATTAAAATCCTAAAATAATTTATTTTTATGAAATTGTATTTAAATTGTAATAGAATAAATGAGAATTTTTATAATAATTAGCAATAAATATAAAGGGCGTTTTGGTACATTAAACTCTCATGGAGTAGCTTCATCAATCCTCTAATACTCTCTTAACTTATAATGATTATCATATTTAGAGGTTTTTTTTATAGATTTTAAAAAAAGTTATTTTGGTATTTATAATTTAGAGATTATTTTTTATTGATTTTAAAAAAAATAAAAAGTTATTTTGTATTTATTTTTCATAGTAGAAATTGTTTTTTTTTTCAAAAAAAATTAATTATAGAAAATGTTTTTTTAGAATCTACTAAAAACAATTTCTCATTTTAATTAATTTTTAGACTATTTTTATATTTTTAATTTTATAAAAAGCTATAATAAATAAATGCAAAGTTTCAAAAGTAATTTTTTTAAATTATTATTTTACTAAAAAAGTTGTGATAAACGCAATTACAACAACAAAGAATAACAATATTATCAAATTAGCTTTTATTAAGTATTTATGTATTTAATATTATTATAAACACATCTTGAAGTATATCAATTCCTCTATCTTATGTTGAGTAATTCGTTTAACCATTTTACACATGTCAAGAAATGTTTATAAATGAAAGATTTATATAAATGAAGGAAATAGAGTAATTATTTTATTAAATAAATTTGACAAAATATCTCACGCAGTCCTTTAACTTAAGAATGTTGGTAAAGAAACATTTGATAGGTTGAAAAGGAGGTGAGAATGTTTGCAAAAGAGAACCGATGGCTTGTTTGATTCTACTCTTAAAAACTCTATTTTAGTTTTTTAAAATTTAAAAATTTAAAAACTTGTTTGGAATACTTGTTTTTAAAAACTGTTTTGTAAAACTATTTTTAATATTATACTTTTTAAAACTAAAAAAGCAAAACAGTTAAATGGTGTTTTACTTCTCAATTTTCAGTTTTTTTAATTCTCTAGTCAAAAATTGTTTTAAAAATTTAGATTACCAAATAAGTTTTCTCTTTTTGTCATCTCTAAAACTGTTTTTAAAAACAAGTATCTCGAACAAGTTTTTTCTTTAATTCTATTCTTTAAAACAATTTTTAAAATCAAATTTATAAAATATTTTTTAAAAACTAAAATACAAAAGTGTTTCAAACAGGGCCTAAAACTACTTTTTTGTCCTCTAATTTTGTCTAAAATTAACTTTTAATCCTTCATTTCTAAAATCAAATTTTTGGTCTCTAAAAATTAAAACTGTTTTTAAAAACAAGTATCTCAAACAAGTTTTTTCTTTAATTCTATTCTTTAAAACAATTTTTAAAATCAAATTTATAAAACATTTTTTAAAAACTAAAATACAAAAGTGTTTCAAACAGGGCCTAAAACTACTTTTTTGTCCTCTAATTTTGTCTAAAATTAACTTTTAATCCTTCATTTCTAAAATCAAATTTTTGGTCTCTATCAACAAACTCTTGGAATTTTTTTTGTCACCACAATTTTTGATGATGTGATACTCTCACTAATGATATGATAATTAGATGACATTTGTGAATTGAATAAAATATGTTTCATATCATTGTTGTTGTAATTAATTTTATTCATATATTAAAATATTTAAAATTTATAATTTAAATATAATTTTTAAATTTATTTATTTTATTTAACTTTTTTTAATTGTTTAAGTTTTAAAATATTTATAAAAATATATAAATTTTATTTATTTAATATTTAATATTATTTTTAATATTTATTTTACTATACATTAAAAAAAGTTTATTTTATTTTGTTTTTAAATTAAAATATTTAAAATTATAACTAAAACTTAAAATATCTAAATAAAATATTTAAAATTTATTTTTATCCAACAATAAATTAAAATTTGAAAATATTTAGATAAAAAATATTTAAATTTTTTTTATTTTGTTTTTAATATTTTAATATAAAAATAAAACAAATAATAGAATTAATTAAATCAATAATGATATGAAAGATATTTCATTCAACTCATAAATGTCATTTAAGTGTTATATCGTTAATAAGAGTGTCACATCATAAAAACTAGTGAAGGACCAAAAGAATTCAACAATTAGTTAATAGAGGGACCAAAAAACTTGTTTTAGAAATGAAGGAACAAAAAGTTTCTCTTGGGCAAAGTATCAGAACCAAAAGTGCATTTAAGTATGACTGAAATTTCAAAGGAAGACGAAATTTCTCATAATTTTTCTCGCTTGACGTCTGATAAGTATGACCGAAAAAGTCATACATTCAAGACTACGTTATACGAAAGCTCCCATAAAGAGTGCTTCCTTGACATCTGGTAAAGATGACCGAAAGAGTCATACCTTCAAGACTACGTCACAAGGAAGCTCCATAGAGAGTGATTCCTTGATGTCTCATAAGGATGGCTGGTAGAGTCATACCTTCAAATCATATTGAAGGAAGGTCATGGGGCCGCATGTGCAAGTAAAGGAAACTTCCCGCCTATGTGCAAGTGGAGGAAGGGACGCACAACACAAACTAAAAGGGGATTTTTCGCACGATCAGGTGCAAGGGAGGAAGGTCGGAGCAACCTAGGTGCATAGGAGGACGACTATGCCACCCAAGTTCAAATGAGGATGGTTGCACGACCTTGTGCAAAGGAGGAAGGTCCGCACTCCTAGATGCAAAAGAGGATGGTTATGCGGCCCTGTGCAAGGGAGAAAGGTTCGCGCAACCCAAATGCAAAGGAAGACGGTCGTGCGGCCTTGTGCAAGGGAGCAAGATCCGTGCGGCCCATATGCAAAGGAGAATGGTCGCATGATCCTAGACAAGGAAGGGAGGCATGCGCGGCTCAAGTGCAAAAGAGGAAGGTCTACGTGGCCCAGATGCAAAGGAGGATGGTCGCGTGGCCCTATAAAATGATGGGAAGTCCGGGCGGCCCATATGCAAGAAGGGGAGGTTCGTGCGACCCTAGAAGATAAGAACCAACGAGTAAAAAACTAACAAAACATAGATAATTAGCGCAATGTTTATAAGAAGTTAAAAGGGCATGTATGCCACAATAAAGAAAAAGGCACACATGATTCAATATAGGCAGAGGGGTACATAGGCCACAAACATAAACCAAACAATAATAAAGAGCACTACTATAAGTTCATGCATGAGATCAAGCTAACAATCAAACACAACCATCAATAACCGCTCAACTACTCAGTCATTCAACCATCTCCCCCTTTGAATAAGCTTCCTCAAACTTAGTAGCATCAGGGACAAGATTCACAATTTGATCGCCCTAAATGAAAGATAAAATAAAAATTATGTAACTAAATATTAGGCATAAAATGGAACACGCATTTTCAGTGGCTAGCACTGTGGAAGAAAAAGATAGTCATGAAAGAGAAAAATATATCAAAGTCAGTTACTCAAATGAATATAAACATCAGTTGCATTTTATCAAACACCACAAAAACAATTTTGTTATACTCAAATTGGAGAGAAAGTTAGCGTAATCAATGGTTCATGGCTCAAGATTATTGTATCGTGTCTTCTTGAATTTGATTCGGTCAAGAAAAAAAAAAGGATAGATATTTGAACTTATATAGGGTCTAGAAAGTAGTGATGTTATGAAATATTTTAAATGTTGTTTTTGAGAGGGTGATTTGAATCACACACAAGGGTGATCTAAATCAACCTAATTTTACCGGAATGATTCGAATCATGCACATGGATAATTCGAATCATGGTCCAAAAAACTAGTTTTTAAATGTAATTTTTGACATTTTTCATGATTTATGTTTTTCAAAGTATTTTTTTTCCATAATATGTATGTTTCAAAAAAACTTTTCAAAAACATCTAAGATGTGAAGAATTATTGAGGTTGCTTAGTTACATCAAACTAAATTATTTTTTTGGCTTTTCATAAATTTCTTATATTAGAGGTAATTTTGTTACATCAAACTAATCTAATTCTTAGATTTTATATCAATCACAAATAAATTAAACCAAGACCAAAGGGTCCATTTGGTTTAGGGAAGGGGAGAGAGAATGAGAGAAATTTTTAATTGTTTTATATTTGATTCAAAGGAGATTTTTAATAATATTTTAGTTATATGGAACATATCTCCTTCCCTCCAAATCCCCTTAAAATGGAGGTATAACAAAATGAGTTCTACGAGAGATTTTGTCTCCCTCCCATTCTCCTTCTAACAATTAAATCAAAAAATGAACTTTAATCTAGAAATAAAAGTAATCCAAAGCACGTTGGTTGTTGCATGTTTTAATTAACTGGTTTATGATACATAGCAATTTGGCAGTGGTGTTATTTCATTATATCACTACAACAAAACTTTCATTTGTGGCAATCAAAAGCCCTCACAGAGGATTATTTTTTATAATTTTTGTTTCAAAATAATTTTCATTTAGTTTTTAATATAATATTAATTGTTTTATTTAATTGTATCATATAATTAATATTATTTATAAGACTTAATTTAACTGATAAATGTTGATATTTGTTAGGTTGAATATCGTGTTCTAGGTTCAAACTTAAAACCTCACAGTTGTGTGTAAGTTTCTTTACCATTTCTAGTATAATAGACAAAAAAAAGAATACACCAATAATTAACAAAATTAATTTAATAAAATTAAAGCTTAATTGCAGTTTTAGTCCCCTATTTTTACTGATTCACGAATTTGGTCCCTTTATTTTAAAAATCGACAGTTTTAGTCTCTCTCAAATTTCTAACTAAAAAATGACGATGTAGATGTTTTAAATAACGTGACATATGATACGATGATGTAAAATTATTAACATCCATGAAAATTGCAATAAAACGACGTAAAAACTTAGTTTTCATCTTTCAAAAATTTTCATATTTTTAATTTAATTAATGATATATGAATAATTAATGCATCTAGATGGCTCTATATTATAGAATTGTATGTCATGTCATTTAAAATATGTCAAATTTTCGTTTTATAGTTCAAAAATTTAAGGGAGGGACCAAAATTGTCAACTTTTAAAATAGAGAATGAATTCCAAAAATTAATAATAATAGAGGAATCAAAATTACAATTAAGCTTAAAATTAATATTCTCTTTTTTATTTATCATTTTCTTTTTAAACTGCAAAAATGATTATATGATTCAGTTATTTTGAAATGGAAGGAGTATATGATGAAAGAATTTAAAGTACAAAAGTTTCAACTCTTATTTTTTTTTTCTAACCCTTTCAAACTTAAACCTTATTAACAAAATGAAAGAATTTAAAATACAAATATATACCGTTTCAACATTTTTTTTCTCTCTTCAATCGCTTATATCTTTTGAAATAAAATATAATAAAAAATAAAAAACTTCTCTAGTATCTTTAAAATATGTTTTATTTAATTTAATTTTTTATATTTTTAATAATCCAATTTATTAATCATTTAAGGTAATTTAGATAATAAACTCAATTTTTAATTTATTGAGATTGCATAGATTAAATATGTTCAACTACTTTTGTTAATATTTTCTTTTGTTTTAACGCTATGTTCCTAAGAGAAATGGTCATAGTAATCCAAATTTCGGTCGCAATCTAAGTAAAATAATATCAAAAATTGTTTCAATCAGGATTTAAACTAAATTTTTCTTAAATGATTTGTCCTTACTTAAAGTTCATTAATTACTATTGTTAATAGGTGTAATTTGATCAATTTTTTCATATAATTTATTCCAAAAGAAAATATATTTTTGTGAGTAATATATTGGTTTAGATTAACGGTGTCAACCTATTTGAGATCGCTATCATCGCTTTAAAAAATGGGAAATGTTACTAAGTGTTCTAATCACATTTGTTAAAAGTTTAAATGTAAAAATAAAATATTAGAAATTGTGCATTTTATACTTAAAATTATAAAAATAAAATAAAATTTTTCCTTCAAAGATTCTACTACCTCCCGTCCCAATTGTTATAAGAAATTTTTTGAAGTTTTTTTAGTTTCATTTATAAGAAAAAGCTGTGACTTTTAAAATAATTTTATTGTTTAAATGATATTTATATTCTTATTTAATATTTGTCTTTTAAATATTAGTAAATGCATTGTCTCACACTTTTCAATTAGGGAAATATTTGTAAAAATATTTAAAAAGTAATAATAATAAAATAAGTTAATTGGTATCGATGTTTTTTTTGTTTTTCTTCTTGTAATTTGAGTAAGAGGAAGTATTATTTTATTTCAAGTGAATAGACAAATTGTAAGCATTAATTAAATTAATCTTTAAATTTTACAAATTAATAAATATATATTTAAAATTGTAAAATAGTACTCAATATAATTCATATTTATACTTTTAGTTTTAAAGATTATGATATGATACGTTAACTGAATATTTGATATCTCTATGTTAATCTTATAGTATTGTGATGAACTGATTTTTTAATGAAATTTAAATCTTTTATGAACTAATTTGTCGTACACAATTACAATTAATCACAAATTTATCTATGACGTAACAAAATTTCATTGTCAAATTTATCTTTGAAAATATAACACTGAAATAAAATAACATATATAAATCACATATCCAATTATATTTGTCACGTCAAAATATTTAATTTGATGCCTACCATTTTGAAGAATGAATTTGAATATTTTGTGGTTTATTTTCTTTTCTTGGTACGGCTGAAAAAAACAATGAAAGATTGAATTATTTATGGTACGGATGTTCCCACAGAAAGGTGAAACATTGAACCGAATCCCATGATGTTACGTTATAGACCTCTCTCTCCGAATCTCGTATTCATCGACTATTTCCAAACTAACTACAAGGGACCCAACCAACCATCATTCAACACTTGTCCTACATAGCTCCTTCTCCTTCATGTCTGTGTTTTTTTAGAAATCTCTTTTCTTGTTGTCATCATTTTTCCAAATTCAAGGAGGAGAAAGAGAGAGGGTTTTGGTTTTGGCATAGGCAGCATGGAGAAGCACACGGTGAAGGTGGAGATCATAGATAGAGAAAACGAACAGGAAGAAGATGAGGTGGGTCCCATGGCTGATACTGGTGGTGAAGATCAAGAAGATGAGGCTGTTTCAAGTTTGACAATGGAAAGGGTAGCTGCAGCTAAGAAATTCATTGAGAGTCATTATAGGTCTCAAATGAAACACATTGAAGAACGCAAAGAAAGGTTTTTTTTTTTGTTTACTTTGCATGTTGTTGATGCCTTTTTATTGGACCTTTTCTTATTATTTGCTTTGTGTCTTTTTCCTCTCATTTTGTGAAATGTGTGTTTGTTATTGTGAATTTGCTTATTCTAATAATAATAACAATACATGTATTTTAAGCTTGGGATTTTTGTTAAATAAATTGTTACATCTTTTGGGGTGTGATAGGTAGGTGCATGTGCATTCTTAATGATGTTGATTATTTCTAAAAGGTTTTGTTGATTACATTTGAATTTTTGTTTATTGATTTTAAATTTTGTTGTTTGGAAGTACACGTCCCAAATTCGGGAACATATGTGGTTTTCTTAGAAACGTGGGGTGGGGAAAGTTGCTCTGTAACATTTTGGTTACAACTTACAAGGAATATGCTGTTCATTTATTATTATGATGGATTTGAGAAGAATGCTACTTTTTCTACAACATTTTTTTTTCTGGTCTTTTTGAAATAAAGTGAAATGTCTTTATCGACATATTAATTTGGATTCTGAAGAAAATTTAAGGTGTCCCCTCTTTTCCGAGCTGTGTAGTGCTACAAACTGTTCATAAATCTATTGAGATGCCATCAACAAAATTTGAGTTTCAATGTATCATATCCTAATGATTCATTTTCATCATCAATCTTCACCCATACCCTGCTGCTTAATAATGTATGTTGTGGCCCTTGCACACGAAAATTATAGTAATGGTATTCTTCATTTCTTTGGAGAAATGGAGAGGATCTCAACTCCTTGCATGCACAAAAGCTTATGGCCTTCGACTATTCAAATTCATTGTTTGTTGGTTATGACTCAAAGTTCATTGATAAGTGGGAAGGTTGTTCAAGTTGGGCGAGAGCGACTACCCTCTGAACTTGGCCCAAACGTTTGTTGGGCTGCGATGAGGGGATGGGTAAAGCCTTCCAGGATAATATTGTAAATTGAACAGTAGTATTTAAACACAAATTGTAATTTGTAACCTTAAGTTTGAATAATAGAAAGGTACTGTAGCCACTCTGCAGTCATAGGTACAATTGGTCGAACTCCGTGATCAAATCTCTTGTGTTCTTTTCAATTGGGGTTGCTATTCTAACACTGTTATTACAATATACTTTATGTGAACCTTTGTTTTTCCATATGGAGGTTAGTTATTTTTCTTAGAATAGTAATGCATTCATTTTTTACAGGAATAAAACAAATATTTAGTCATCTTGTTTTGGTTGCTTTTTTTGTACCTTTTAGAATATTGGTAGGCTACTGACGATGATTTAATTATTTTCAGGCGTTCAGAGCTACAAAAGAAGTTAGAATCTTCTCATGTACCAGAAGAGGAACAGATCAACCTATTGAAGGATTTAGAGAGCAAGGAGACTGAGTATATGAGGTTAAAAAGACATAAAATATGTGTTGATGATTTTGACCTTCTAACCATTATTGGCAGGGGTGCCTTTGGGGAGGTACAGATATGCATAATTATTAGTTCCTTATTTGTTTCTTATCTTTTAACATTTAAACATGGTATTGAAAGTAAGTTGGTATTTAAGATTGTGACAATAACCAATTACATGCTTCTGAGTTGTAATATTATGTTCTGGTTAAAAGAATTAAACATGTTGGCATTTTTACTTTTACTTTGTTAATATTTTTATTAATCTACATTCATAAGAATAAGACTCTTCTTATATGGAAATAGATTTAGTGTAGGGGACTGGCTGCATATAAAAATGTCTGCATGACTCATTCAGAAATAGTTAAATAGCATTTTTGTATGTAGCAATGTATCAAATTACTCTTTAGTTTGTGTCTTGTGTTGGATTAGAATGTTATGATTTTGCAATAATTCTGCGACATCTTATAACATGTGATTTCACAGGTAAGACTCTGTCGGGAGAAGAAATCAGGTAACATATATGCCATGAAAAAGTTGAAAAAGTCTGAAATGCTCAGCAGGGGACAGGTGAGTTTTTCATATTTTCATTAACACTATGAATGTTTGTTCTTTCCATTGTTCAATTTATTCTTATTAAAAAACAAAATAAAATTGTGGTACTATTTTTCATGTTTGACATCAGATTTGAATATTTTTTGATTCATTGAGTTTGTTTCACATCATAGGTTGAGCATGTTAGAGCTGAAAGGAATGTACTTGCAGAAGTTGCCAATGACTTCATTGTGAAACTTTATTACTCTTTTCAAGACACTGAATTCTTATATCTTATAATGGAATATTTACCGGGCGGTGATATAATGACTTTGTTGATGAGGGAAGAAACTTTGACAGAAAGTGTGGCTAGATTTTACATTGCACAAACCGTTTTGGCCGTAGAGTCTATTCATAAACACAATTACATTCATCGGTTGGTGTTATTTATATTTATCTGTAATTTGGTAGTATTCTTATAAACAAAATATATTTTCAGTTATAAGTTTCTTCATGTTTCCTTAGGGATATAAAACCTGACAACCTTCTATTAGACATAAACGGTCACATGAAGCTGTCGGATTTCGGTCTCTGCAAGCCACTTGACTGCTCAAATCTATCATCTATAAATGAAAATGAAATATTGGACGACGAGAACTTGAATGAGACAAGGGACGTAGATAATAACAAAAATGGTAGGCGTTGGAAAAGTCCTCTCGAACAACTTCAACATTGGCAAATCAATAGAAGGAAGTTGGTAATTGCTTTCTTCCCACGTTTACAAATTGTATTCATTTACTTGCATGCAAATTCTTCTCCAGCTTATCTATTCATTTCATGGCAGGCATTTTCCACGGTTGGAACTCCAGACTATATTGCTCCGGAAGTGTTACTGAAAAAGGGTTATGGTGTCGAGTGCGACTGGTACGTGAACATTCTTTCTCATTTTCATGAGTTGCATCTATTCATTTTCTGTTTCCATTTCTTATCTATATAATAGGCCTCAGCAAAGACAGGTATCATTATGTAATCTATTTCATTATTCATAAAAATGTTGTATAGAGATTATTATTCATGACCTGAAAAAGGTGATATTTGTGTCTTATGGAATATATCTGTGTTCTGACTTGCTGCAGGTGGTCTCTTGGCGCTATAATGTATGAGATGCTTGTCGGTTATCCTCCCTTTTACTCTGATGATCCTGTAACAACATGCAGAAAGGTCATAATCTTTTATCCATATTCTTCCCTTCTTAAGCTCTTCTTTTTAGTCCTATGAATATATGTTATAAGGGTCATGCTAATATATCAGCTATTTAGTGGCCTTATTATTTTCAGTAGCTCTGACAGGAACACTTTAAATTATGTTCTAATTATTTTTCCTTGTGATGAGTGTCTACAGATTGTGCACTGGAAAAATCACTTAAAATTTCCGGACGAGGCAAGATTGACACCCGAAGCAAAAGATCTGATATGCAGGTTGCTTTGTGGTGTTCCACATAGGCTTGGTACCAGAGGAGCAATTGAAATTAAAGTGTGTAAGATGTGGTTTTCTTTCTCTCTTTTTCCCCTACTACAATGAATTAGTATTAAATCACGTTATTCCCTGATAACATCACTGGTTCTGTATCGGCAGGCTCATCCTTGGTTTAGAGATGTTGTATGGGACAATCTCTATGAAACAGAGGCAGCATTTAAACCACGAGTCATTGGGGAGCTTGACACTCAAAATTTTATGAAATTTGATGAGGTATCACATTTACGCGCATCAATATAATAAATCGCACACATTGCCCCTATTTGTTATCATAGTTGCACAATATGGATACATTCAAACTATTAGGCCGGTGACTGTCATGTTTTGAGCAATATTGTTTAGAGGATAGATGCAGTTAAGAAATTGAAGATACAACCATGTCCTTGATTTGTTCTGAATGATATGCTTGTATGATGATGTGCTTGTACATTTGATATTTGTATACGGATACTTATATGTTTTCATGAATTTTCGCCTTGTTCATTTAAATTGTTTAGTGAATTATTCTTTGATGCAATTTTTTTAGGAACATTATGGATCAAGTAATTATTTGTGAAATCATCTTCTTGCTTATGCTTTCATACTTTATACATGCATGGATTTTCATTTTTTTTTTCTGGTTCGATTATTTTTTAAATAAATAGTTGAAATTGTTACATGTATTTTAATTGTAATAGGTTGAACAACCAAAGCCAACTCGAACTGGATCTGGACCTATCAGAAAGGTAGGACTCTAATTACTTGCAGGAAGATTAAGCTTTTATTTTTTCTCCATTGTTGAATTGATCAGTTCTAGTTGCTTACCCTGACACAAATTTTCCAGGCTAAATATAAGTTGATTGATTTTGTAGTATACTAAAAAACTCAGTTTCTTTTATCATTTTTTTCTACAGAAGCTCTTAACTCCTCAAGATCTCAGTTTTGTTGGCTATACATATAAGAATTTTGCCGCTGTCAAGGGGAAGCGCCACTCTAAAGGTAGGTACTTTTCTCGTAAAGTATAATATATTACTATTCCTTTTTACCTAATCACATTCTAATCTTTTGGTGCCGCGTGTTATCAATTTATATTCCTAAAGGTGAATCCGGTACATTTGCAAAGACTAAAAAGATATTTAATCCTATCACTAAATTTAAATATCTGCTTGATATTTCAGTTTATATATTTTTTAATCCCTTATAGATAATGAATAATGATATGATCTACCACAACTTATGAACTTGATATAGATAAGGGAAGCTTGTTGCCGCAGTCATCAATTGACTCCACACAGAGTAATAAAACCTAGCTATAACTTTGATAAAACTACTCCTATATGTTTATTCAGTTATTAAACTATTCTAACCAACCGTTTAATTCTAGGTGATTCTGGGATAAACTATTCCACCTGATATAATCAATGGACAGCACAAAAGCATAGGTGGTTTATGCTTATTTTGATGTACATTATTACCTTGTTGTGTAGAAAATAGATTGAGATTCACCTTCTGTGATGATAGTGGGTAAGCCTGCTAAATTTTCAACTGGGTTTGCCTTAGTGTACAGGGATATCATTATCTACGTATGTATGTACCTTGAGGAATGGTTCACTTGTAGCTCTACTATGTCAAAGCTTTGAAGCTAAGTTGATGTTTGTAAACTTGTCAAATGGGTCATGAGTGACCACTACTAGCATGCCCAGGTTGGCAAATTAGAGACATGTGCCGTTACTTGTGGCTAATTCTGACCCTTTTCTCTCTCTCGATTTCTTTTTTATTATGACTTGTCTAGAAATTCTTATGGTACTTCCAACTTAACAGCTAATGTCTTGTTGAGTTGTGACGTTGTAATGTTGACATAATGACAAAAGGGGTATCTATGACAACTTTGTTCCGATTTAGATATTTCATTGACTAGATACTTTTTTTTTTGTTACCTGCTTATCAATCTACGATTAACTGCAGAGATTAATCAATATCTAGAGTTAGGTAGGACTACAATGGACGCAGACCACTAAATATGAACATGTACATTGTGAAGGTAGTTAAGATTAAAAAAAGAGAAATCTTTGTTATTAAGTAGTATTGGTACAATCAAAACAAAGAGAACCTAAATAACCCATCAATATAGATATCTGAGAATTTATATTGGTTAAAATGTTCGAAAACTTTTATTTTCACTGAAAGCTTTGTTGACATTGGCAATAGATTGCCTTGTTTATTCATATATGTAAGTCCTCCTTCAATAAGAAACAGAAAAATTATTCATATTTTTCCTTCAATAACAATAAAAAAAAAGATTAAGAATGTATTCCTCAAAACTCAGCGAACCGATACCAATGAGATCACAATTTTAAAAATGATGAGAGTTGTTAACTTATACGTCCAAGGAATTTTGTCAATCGTCGTTAGAGTTTCGAATAATTCTTAAATATGGTCCATAGTGGACCATCTATGTCACTTACCATAAAGAAGACCAACTGTTATGCAAGTGTGAAGTCATTGCCTCAATAGTCACTTGTGTTGTGATGCAGCATCTCAGCATTTTCAACCACCAAACCTTTAGCGTGTTCAATTAATTGCTTCACCTATCAACTTATTAATTTTTTCTATATAACATAACATTATAAAATACAAACACAAAATTAACAGCTAACACTCAAACTAACACACAAATCAGTATCACACTATGAAGCATCCTTCATTCTCTGTCTCTTGTGATTGGACTTATGATGTTTTCCTAAGTTGTGGAGGCGAAGATACTCGCAACAATTTCACTGGCAATCTCTACAATTCTCTTAATCAAAAGGGTATTCATACTTTCATTGATAAACAACAAATTCAAAAAGGATAAGCAATTCAACAATCTAGGATTTTCATTGTTGTTTTCTCTAACAACTATACATCCTCGACGTTTTGTTTGAATGAACTTGTCATGATTCTTGAGTGTTCCAACACACATGGACGTTTGTTTTGGCCGGTTTTTTATGATGTTGATCCATCACTAGTTTGCCACCAAACTGGTGCTTATTTGTGATGCTTTGAGGAAACATGAGGAGAGGTTTTGTGATGAAATTGATAAGGTGAGGAAATGGAGGGATGCTTTATTTCAAGCTGCTAATGCTTCTGGTTGGCATTTCCAACAAGGGTAGGTTATTTCAGACAACGTTTACTTTCTGAAAACATTTTGAGTTTTCATTTTATAAAATCCATGTTTATTTTGAATTGCTAAAAGGAGATGGAAGAAACAATTGATATAAAGAAAAGATGAAAAGCAAAAATAAGAAGAATGCATTTTGAGAAATTATGAAAATATAGTTTTGACATTTTTTCAAAATTTCTGAAAATGCTAGATATGTTATCGTAAATGGTAGAAGAAAATGGTAAGGAAAATATTAGATCTATATCCTCGTATGTTTATTAGTTAAAGTGAAAATGAAAACATGAAACCTGAACATAATTCAGCATATTTCAGTTATGAGAATATACCATACTTTTATGCATTTATTCTAACCACCCTTCTTTTTCTTGCCTAATACTTTTTATATAGATAATATTATAATGTAATAGAAATTGCAGATACTATTCTAGATGAAGGAAACATAGCAAGTAAATAGATATAGTTATTTGTATTTTATGTGCACAAATTAGTCTCATAGTACGCCAAATTTCTTCATTAATTCACTTTTCCTTCACATTGATTCATGAGTAATGGCCCAAATTGGTCATGGACTAATTTGACTGATATTTGAGAGAACCAAATTGATGCTTTTTATTTCTTAGAAACCAAATTGGCCTGCGTTTTTTCGCAAGCACCAGTTTGGATTTAATAGCTAACAAACTTGTGAAGTTGACACATTATGTGACTAACCAAAGTAGCACAACTTGCAACTTCTAAAGACCTATGTGTATATTACCTATTATTAAATTTTGACTAAGGTGAAAGAACTAATAATTGAATCAGTGCTTCAGGTTCAAATTACTTGTGCTTGTCTGATGTGTAGGTCTGAATCAGAATACAAATTTATTGAAAAGATCGTTTAAAATGTCACTAAAAAGGTCAATCGACTCCTTTACACGACGTTGATAACCCAATTATTCTAGACACTCCAGTGTTAGAAGTGGCAACTCTTCTAAGGTCTGGATAAGATAAGGGAGCCAACATGGTTGACATTTATAGAACCAGCGGTGGAGGTAAATCAGCATTGGCTCGAGCTGTGTACAACCTGATTTTCGATCAATTCGATGGTGTGTGCTTCCTTGCTGACATAAGAGAAAGAGCAATTCAACATGGTCTTGTGAAACTCCAAGTAACACTACTTTCTGAAATACTTGGTGAGAATGACATTAGAGTGAATGATGTTAACAGAGGAATTCCAATTATAAAAAGGAGGCTCCAAAGTGAAAAAGTACTTTTGGTTCTCGATGATGTTGACAAAGTGAAGCAGATACAAGTACTTGCAGGGGGACGTGATTGGTTTGGCCCTGGAAGCCAGATCATAATCACTACACGAGACAAACATGTGTTGTCTATTCATGAGATTTTAAATTTGTATGAGGTTAAACATGAGGGGTTGCTCGCGTCTCAAGAGCTTCCCTAAAGTACTGGGAGTGATGGAGAATATAAGAGATGTTTATTTAGACCAAACTGACATCAATAAATTGCAATTTTCAATGGGAAATCTGGTCAGGCTCCAAAGGTTGTTCTTGAGGGAATGCAAGAGGCTAATTCAGCTACTGAAGCCTAAACTTGAGATAATAATGGCTTGTGAGTTGTGAGTGTAGAGGTTTTCAGTTTCTTGAGGATGAAGAAAAAGTTGGTTCAGAAGTATTTCCAAAAGCAATGCTTGTTTATAATGAAGGAAGAGGAACATTGCTTGATGAGTTGATGTGTATTCTCTTAACATCTGCTCCAATAATGTCATTGAAGTATGTACACCTTCATCTGTAGGTAACAATTTTGGATTCGTTTTTAAGGGGATTCTTGAAGGAAGAGTAAATTGGTACAAGCAAGAAAGCAAGGAAAAATCATTGTACGTTTTTGGTTTCGGAAAAAATTCCCACAGATAGCTCTATGTTGTGCTGGAGAGCCACCAATATATAAAGACAATATGGTGTTGGATTTCAAGTTGAGTGTACTCATCAATGGCACTAAGCAATTCACTTCTATATGTAACTACATATTTTCTACAGGAAAGATAACAGACCAAATTCTTCTGTGTGATATAGTGTACAAAGTTGAAAGATCAT
Source organism: Cicer cuneatum (assembly GCA_037974295.1). Taxonomy (NCBI): domain Eukaryota; kingdom Viridiplantae; phylum Streptophyta; class Magnoliopsida; order Fabales; family Fabaceae; genus Cicer; species Cicer cuneatum. The sequence continues at coordinate 16,602,144 of JBBPBO010001984.1, forward strand.
TTTTAGAGCATGAATCGAATCTAGTAGAGATTTTGTATGAGATGAAATACCTTATGTCATGTGGCTCTGAAAGGATATTAGCCATACATGACAGAACCATAACAACAAATCCTAGTTGGTCTCATATTTAGGTCTATGAAGATAATAACAAAGAGGAAGTCAAATTTATGTCCGAGTTTGTGGAAGGAAAAGAGATGCAGAGAAGAAAGGATGCACTAATGGGTTTTCACTCAATGCTCAAGCTTCATGGATTACAATGTTAGTCAATCATAGTTGTCGGATCATTAAAAATATTTGATTTTATCCTTAACTATTTCTAAAGTCATACATATGAGTGGTTGTGACAGTCTAAACATTTTACATTAATTAATCTCTTCTTAAAATACTCAATTACTTCGATTCAAGATGTGAACTCCATCTAATTCAATTGAAATCATGTTAAGTTGTATCCATTTTTCAATTTATTGGTATTCTTTGATATATAACTTGAACAAAATATAAAAATCTAATTTAATAAAAGTTGCCAAGCTATGTTACAAGCTAGTGCATACCAAAGTATACCAGCAACTATGATAGAAGGCTATGTGATATCAGCTCCGTAAGCACATTTATTTTATTTTATGAGTATTTGACTAGGGAGCAAAGGAGTATCTCAATACCTGCTGTCCAGAAAGCTCAAATGATATTAGGCTATTTTCCGGGTGTGGAGCACACTCACAATGTTCAAACTAATTCTGTAATTCAAGTAGCTCACATTGTAGTCAAGGTTGTCAAAAGAAAAAATGTGCTTGTAAGTGGTCTAGTTCTATTAGTTTTTATTTGTTTTCCTTATTGATCACTCCTCCTGCAATCTGCACATATAGAGATGTTAGGAACTAAAAGATTGTTTCTTTCATTTTTCTTCAAGTTCTTTGTATCGGTCAATGGCACAAGCACATTACTCAAATGACTGATATTTAGTGGTTTGCTTTCCTGTTTTGCGGGAAATAAATCATAGGATCGCCAAAAATGATCTAAAACTTAACTTTCATTTATCTGCTATACGTTTTGTATTGGACTAATTGGAGGTTAGTCTAATGAGAAGAGCCTATTTTGATATGTTTCAATCTATTAGAAGAGTCTACTAGAGACCCCCAATTAGTCTAGACGAGTTATGATGTTAAGTATGGGTTATTCGCCATTCACTAAATCCAATTGGTCGATAGCTCTACAAAATGGCAACCCGTCGACATATAGATCGGCTACATGCAAACCAACCAATGGGTTGGCGACTAACAACCGTCTAACCAACACATCTAAGCCGAAGGGATAGCGCTTAACAAGCCTGGTGTCAAATAGATTGGTGGACAAAAGCATGAATGTCTGAGGATGACAATTGAGTCCTAGCTATTGAAGGTTCGAGTCCTAACCACCACTGTTGTAGGTCCTAGTAGCCAACAACATGGGTCTGACAGTCAGGGGTCAAGCCAACAGTCGCACAAGTCTTGATGACTTGAGTCTTGACATTATGATTAAATCAATAGGCTAATAGATTGTTTTAATTCTTCCATTATAATTCAAACCAAAATTTATCCAATTCATCCATGTCCCTAATTTTAAACAATCTAATTTTAAGACGAAATGAAATTGGTTTTGAAAAATTCAACAATTGAATTGATCTAGTGTTAAAAAACAATGGCCAAAATTACAATTCACTTATTCAGACTCAAGGCAAGTTAGAGAAAGTAATTTAGTTACTTGTTGATTGAAGAGAGTTTCATTGTAATAAACTTTCTCAAACACAGGTTGGATGCTTGGAGCGTGTGAAAAAACACACTACTATCATATAACTGACACAACAGATTCATTGATCACTAAAATTTTGCTTCCTATTTAATACAGCAAACAACTTCATATGATCAGATTGATGAACACGGTGACTATAATTGCGAATACAGTGTTAAATATTTTGACAACCTTTGGGAAGACTTTGATGAAAGTTTGTGAAACTTTGTACCTTCTCTCACAATTTGTTTGATGTTCATTAGAGTTGAAATGAGCTATTCAATACTTGTGGCTGCTTTTCAGTTTATGATGTTTTTCACAATGATCAAAACTTTTTTCATTTCTATGAGATGAATGCTTTTTTCTGTTCTGTTTGCTCATATCATGCTCATGATGTTCAGAACCCTCAGGTGTACCACGATGTTTTTCTTTTATCCTTCTACTTCGACCATCCTTTTCAACATCAGAGTCAGCGGAAGAATATGCATGGTACCGTTCATGACTATAACTTATGTGATGTCTTTGAGAATTGGAATGGGTTGTTGATGAATACTTATAGCTGCTCTTTTTATCCTCAGGCTGTCGTTGCCGATTAAGATCATCTGATTTATATGAATGATCATCTCTGCTCTTGTGTTTTACACGATAATCAGCAGGACCAGAATCCTTCTCATCAGCATAAGAATTTTCTTTTCTGCTATGTTTCCTCTTATGCATTTGTGTATTCTTTCTACCTCGATCATCCCTGTCACTGTCAGAATCTTCAGATGAATATGAATGCTTATCACTACTCTTGTAATTTCCATCGTAACCATCAGGACCAGACTCCTCAGATGAAGAGGAATGCCTTCGTTTACAATGTTTACTCCTACTGTGCCTAGGATGATCATAACCTTTGGGCGAAAGTGAATGGTACTGATCATGACTATAACTTATGTGATGCCTTTGAGAATCGGAATGGGTAGTTGATGAATACTTATGGCTGCTCTTTTTATCTTCGGGCTGTTGTTGACGATTAAGATCATCTGATTGATATGAATGATCATCTCTGCTCTTGTGTTTTACACGATAATCAGCAGGACCAGAATCCTTCTCATCAGCATAAGAATTTTCTTTTCTGCTATGTTTCCTCTTATGCTTTTGTGTATTCTTCCTACCTTGATCATCCCTGTCACTGTCAGAATCTTCAGATGAATATGAATGCTTATCACTACTCTTGTAATTTCCATCGTAACCATCAGGACCAGACTCCTCAGATGAAGAGGAATGCCTTCGTTTACCATGTTTACTCCTACTGTGCCTAGGATGATCATAATCTTTGGGCGAAAGTGAATGCTCTCGTTTAGTCCTTCGACTTCGATCATTTCTGTCACTGTCGGAATCTTCTGAATTCTTGTGTCTGCTCTTCCCGTGATCTTTTTCAGCGACAAAAGAGTCCGATGAACCTGGCCTTTTATAATCTCGCTTCTTTTTGTTTGCTTTAACCTTTTTCTTCTTAGATCTACTCTCTCCATCATCAGAAGAAGCTTCGCTTTCTGAATGTACTAGCTGCTGCTTTTTGTGCTTCTTCTTTTTGAACTTTTTTGGTTTTTTGGATAAGTTGGTCAATAAATCAGGGATATCGCCCATATTGAGAAAGCCTATAAAATCAGCAGTAGTTAGTTACAGTTGATTCGAACAAACATTTAAGATGTTAATGTCAAGCATACAGATCACATTAAGAATAAGAGCTGACAGCAGATACCTCCATATTCATCAAATATGTCCTCCTCGGCAACTATCTGCTGGTTGGGGTCATCTAGTTTAAACCCTCCACGTGGAGGACTGATTCCTGGCTTCTGCTTGAGCTCCCATTTTAGAGGCTGCATCATTACCAAACAAAACAAATAAATCAATATCAAATATCACCGTCTTTTTGGGGGAGAGGGGAATGAGTGTTATAGATGTTCATTGCATCTAGACTGTATAATTTCCACATGACAAGACATGCAAATTCAGTATCCAACAACAAATTATCTTTTACAAGTTTTTACCTAATTGTTCATCCATATTTTGAGCATATCTGGCTTTAATCTATTTTCTTCTATTCTATTTATCTCCACATCTATTTACTTCTATCTATTTTCTGTATAATAAAACAAAGTCAGTAGCTGGACACACGTGCCAAGCTCCTTAGAAAAACTTTCCTGCTCAAAACCAGTTTTCCATAGTGCTTCTTCTATTACTCTATGCAAAATCATTGTTCCTGCTCTAAATTAAATCCTTGGGGCAACCTGTTTGCTACACTTCACAGGTCTTAATCTTGTCACACTCATTCTTTAAGCACGATGGTCTAAATTAGTCATCTCACACTCATTCTGTCACATTCAATTACTTGGTGCAAGTGTATTTAGGTCCCAGTGATCTTAAGTTAATTAGAGATTGAGACTGACATAGAGGATGACGGGCAGAAATGGAATTCTCAGTAAATGAGATCAGTTTGTGAACAGACGTAATCCATCCCATTATGATACGAAGCATATTTTCTTATCAGGAAATCAACATAAGCACATTCTAATTTAGTCACTTCAAGGTGTAATTGAGCTGAATGGTGTAATAACTATTTAATGGAAGAGTGATAAGACAATTACCAACTAACATTTACACTCAAAGAATTAACCAAGTAAATTTGTCGACAAAAAAACTATATATTAAAATTTCAATTAAACCAAACTCTGCAGGTATAAGTGTATCAATCCACAATGTTATGGATCAAATTGTAAAATTTCTCAAATAATAAGTGAATAAAAAGAGTAACTGACCTCAGTTAGGTCTGTGTGGGCAAGAATAGCATTCAAAGGGTCATCTCTTTTCAATCTGCTTTCCTCGCTTGGCATTATAGCGTCCTTCAAAGGACATTCACGATCACCACTTTGGTGACCATAGTTCCCACATCTTAAACATTTAACATTGCGAATTTCAACTCCAAAAGGTTTTGCCCTAGCAGCAACTCCTGTTTCATGCCTAAAAACCATTCAGTTACTAAAAGTACAATTACATTCATAATAATTCATGGGGTTTCACAATAGCAATTTTAACTTCAAGACCACGCTGTCATGTCAGAATATAGAGAATGGTGTTCCATTTTCCCAAATTCAATAATACAAGGTAACCGGTGGTAATCAGGTAAAACTTTATCCCAACATATATCATCAAAAAGAGATCTAGGATGCACCATATACAACAGAATTCAGTCACTTTCAAAACCTATATTGTGAATACCTATCTACCTTTCATTATGCACAGATGATTATTTCCCTCCCTTGCTCTCTATACAGGTTTTAAGCTGTTTTGACGCCATTTGTGGGAAAAAGGTTATCAACAAGTTACAAACAGAGATACCTAATGTGCGAGTGTGACGAGGAAGGAATTGAATATGCAAATGAGCTACCAAGCAGAGGAAAGTGGAGACACGTCTTCGATTGAATGGACACATGGGGCAGGGCTAATAAGCTTGAATTGGAGAAGCCTACAATATTGCCATTGAAGACAACCCGTGAAGTAGAGACACATCATCTGCTATTTCTCAATATTAAGGATCAAGAATCAGGAAACAGAAGCAAAGATGAAGGGATAAAGGTGGAAAACAAGATGGCGAAAGAAAGTCAAGTGGAGAACATTTGTCGGCATTTTCTAGGTTGCAAGTTGGTCAATCCACAACCACTACAAGAACAAGCATAATCAAATTTGTAGTGGAGGAGAGAAATGTCATCAAGCAATGTAGGAGCGCATTAGGGGGTCCTTTTGTGGGCACAATAGAGTAATTGACAATGTGCACGGGTGATGGCACCAATACAGGGGTCGGGGTGTCAAAAATGGAAGAGCAAGTGACAGCCTTGAAGAGGTGGGTTTTACGTGTCAATCTCAGACGACCTACCAACCACCATTGCCTAAACCGCCAGACACAGAGGGAAAATGGAGTTGTGCCTTCAGCATTTTCAGCAGTGGAAGAGAGTGGTCCAACTATCACCTTGAGAACAAGGTGAAACTTCAAGAACAGGGGTGGCTAGTCATTTGAATGAATTGAGAGGTGCAGATCCTCAAGGGATTCGTACCTAGTTCTTTGTAATAAAGATACAGGTTTCTATCATTATGTTAACATGGATGTTCTTAAAAGCACAATGAAAGAATAGCATCCCGTTTTGAATATGTACCTCCAGTAAGTTTAAACTTTCAGACCAAGATGTGATATTCATTAAATGATGGCATATACCAATTAAAAGGGATTTGTGCAAGTTTTCAAAACAGATAAAAGGCAGAATAATTTATATGAGGTGAACTTAATTTACTCTTTCCTTTTATCATTAATTTAACAGGCCAAAAATAAAGGTTTTTGAAAAGAAATAGTCTACTCTACCCGTTCAATATTACACAAGATCTAGAATACAATACATGCTTATATTTATGAAGTCTCTACGATGGAACATTTTTCACCAACAATTCCAGTTTATCCTTACTTCATCTTTAATTTGATCCGAGCCACATTAAAAAAACACAATAGCCAACCAAGTGAGTCAGTCACAGTTTTAAGCTTGCCCCTGTGATCTGTTTGTCATACTCAACACTGACAACACATAATAGAGAAAAAACATCAACAATGGTGATCTCCAAGAGGCTTTTGCTATAAAGAATTATACTTCCAAGATCCTAGTATGATGGGCAAATTGGTTATAATACATAACATGTATCTCTACAGAAAATGCAGCCAAAGATGAGGGGAAAAACTCCTGACACGCAACACCAAGCAACCCAACTAATCAGAAATACAACAACAAAAACTTATCCTTGCAAGAAAAAAGATTACTAATTGACATACCTTGGCGCATTTTTAAGAACTTCGAATTCTTCTTCAGTTGGTAGAGCACGACCAAAAACATCTTTAGGCCTTGGTTTTTTCTTCTCTCCATGCGGCGGCCTAGGAATTAAGCAAACGCATTCAATGATACCAGAAATGAAAACAAGTGACAAAGAAATTAGATTACTTTGGAAGAAAGAAAAACAAAGCAAAGTGAGAGAGGACGTACAATGAAGAGGAAGGTCCATCGGGATTGGTTTGTGGAGGCTCCTTATTTATGATGTCTTCTCTTTTCTTCTCATCATTCATCTCCGCAGCCTTGGCACTTTCGGGATTGTAACCAGGAGGACGAACATACATAAAACTAACAGCTTGCATAAGCTCCACCTACACTCACACACACAAAAACAAATATGAACAAACAGACTGCAGCCCACAAAGGGGAAACAAACTAGGAAGAAAAGGGTGAGGTGCAAAATGGAACCTTTTCCTTGTCCTTCTTGGAGATGAGAGATGTTGTGCGATAAAACTCTTGCTCTTGAGCATACTGCAAAATGCAATAAAAGGGTTATGGAATTCGAACTGGAATCGGAATTGGAACTTGGTGGAAGAGAATCAGGAAAGGTACTTGCCTCACGAGCAACCTCTTCAGTTCGGCGTTGGCGCTCAGCATGTGTTTGCTCAGCAATCCACTTGCGGCGTTGGTTGGGGTAAGAGAGAGGATGCCATGGTTTTTGGTTGAGGAAATTGTGGCTCCACGCGGTGCCCGATTTGGTCTTATAATCAACCTCTCTTCCACCCTTATCATCAGAGAATCTCTTGCTCAGCCTCAAACCTCCTCCTTCCTCACCCTCCATCTTCTCTTTCTCCACACCACAATATCAATCAAACACCCCTCTTAAGCAGTATAACCTTCAAATAAAATCCATCAAGAAAAACCATGAATCATCAATTTTCAGTAAAAGGGTCATTTTTCAAAAAATCCCACTGAAGAACCCAGCTAAATTACTTTTCATATCAAATCACTCAACATATACAACTTTAAATACATTATTGTTCATATCATTAAACCCTACGCAAACAAAAACACTAAAAAACCATCCATGTTGAGAAAATCATAACCGGGGACTTTTGTCAAACAAGTGGTGTGCAATTAAGCGTGAATGAAATCATTCTTCAACAATTACAAAACAAATATATGAGCATATATAACCGAATTAAAAGCATTGAAATGAGAAAACAAATAACCTAAAGTATTATTACATCAATCAATTGAATCGTCTACGAGTATCGTGTTTGATTCCACCTTCAAACAAATTCGAAGAATCCTCTCTCTCTCCAATCATCCAATCGGGTATGCGGCAGGCTAGTTGTTCGTTTTTTTTTTTTTAATTTGGGTCAGTTGGGTTGTTGTGTGATATTGGGTTATGGATATGGATTACAAAACTGTTATGTTTACCCCCACAAATGGTAGTATACCCCCAATTTACTCATATTCTTGCATAAATGTATGAAAGTACTACCGGGGATAGCTGATTTAATTTGAAGTATACAATAAAGTAAAAAAAATAAATTTTTTAATTTTTATCAAAAAAATAATATATTTTTTAATTAATATTTAAAAAATTTAATCAAAACGATGAGGGTAAAATGGAAGAAAAGATAAAATGATATAAGTTATAAGTTCAAACGGTTTATAAAAAAACACAAAAAAAAAATAATATAAACTATGAGAAAAAATAGTTACCAAACAGAACTATTAGGTTAAACTCTATAAACCTAAGGATCTCGCCTCACTCTTTATTTACTATATATATTTTTACTGCACTCATTATCACATAATATCTAAACTTTAAATTTATGGTATAATTTTTGAAACATTTTCTTCTCTAGCTCTATTTCTTCTTCATCATAGAAGAGGGATAATTTTGAGTCATTTGTTGGTCGGAAATCACCCTCTTATATTTTTCAAAATAAGTGATTTTCAATATCTATTTTCTCTTTATGTTTTTCTATTATTTTGTCGTTTTAGTGGAACATTATTTTGTTTGTTATCTTGATGTGATAAGTGATTTTCGACGGATTCATTTTGATCTAGTGTTGATAGATTCAACTAATGATCTTAGAATCGTCAACGTTGGAGGTATGGATATTCGGATCACCTTAATTTTATGAAATTTGTAGCTATTTTACCAATTTATGCTCTTAACTTGGATGTAGTGAGTTTTTTTCGCAAATTCTTCCTTTTCATTTTAAAAAAAATTATATTTGTATCGTTCTCAATCAATATATTCTCTTAATTTAGAAGCTAACAATATTGGTCCCTTCTTCATATTTTTAACTAAAAAATAATTGTTTAAAATATTTTTAATGATGTGGCATACAATCTCATGAAGTAGAACCATCAAAATGATTAATTATTTATAGATTATTAATTAAATTATAAAATGAATAATTTCGTAAGTTAAAATTGAAATTATTAGAGTTTTATTGCATCTTTATGGGTATTAATCATTTAATATCGTTATAGCAAACATCACATCGTTTAAAATATGTCAAATTATCATTATTTAGTTAAAAAAATATAAGGGATAGACTGAAATTGTTGGATTTTAAAATAGATGAATCAATTTCGCAAATTGGTGAAAATATGAGGACTAAAACTGCAATTAAGACAAAACATATTGTGGAGTAAATAATATAATTAAGGCTTAATTGCAATTTTTATCCCTCTATTTTTACCAATTTACAAAATTGATCTTGTTATTTTAAAATCTGACATGGTGGTCTCTCTCTTGGAATTTTTAACTAAAAATGGTGATTTAACATATTTTAAATGATGTGTTATACGATCTTATCATGTAGAACCATTTAAATGCATTAATAACTTATATGTTAATTCAATTATAAAAGTGAATAATTTCTAAAATTGAAACATAAGTTTTCATATGGTTTTATTGCAATTTCATTGATATTAATCATTTAACATTATCCTATCATATGTAGGGATGAAAATATTTCAGGTCGGCTAATAGAAGCCTATGGCTTAACCTACGACAGACCCATATAAGACTAGACTTTTTTTATGTAAGTTAGGTCAAGGTTTTTTAAAAAACTTATTTAGCTAAAATGGTAATAAGGACACTGAAAAAGTCTTTTAGGTCTACAAGACTGATTTACTTAATTAAATTTAAATAAATTTTTTATTACTATTATTTTAATATTCATTTTTGTTTTTTTATTAAAATATAAATTTGCTAACGTTTTCTATAATTTAAATATATTGTTTTGCATCAATGTTTGAAATATTTAAAGGTATTATCTTAAAATAGAATTGAAATATGATATAATATCATCTTAGATACTTTAAAAGATCATGTTAGATATCAAAATAAAACTTAAGTTCGTTGTCATGTTAACTTGTTCGTCTATTTACAAAATTCTAGTAGTTATTGGTGTAGATTTCATAAATAATACTGAAGCTTTTAAATAGATTTTCAGGTCTTGTTATGGGTTGAAAAAGGTTATGCCTTAAAATTGGGTATTTGACAAGTAATAGGTCAAATTTGGGTCTAACCTATTTTCATCCATAATCATATGTCATGTCGTTTAAAATATGTCACTAATAAGTTTTTAGTCAAAAAATTTGAGGGAGGGACAAAAAATGTAAGATTTTAAAATAAGGGGATCAATTTCATGAATTGATGAAAATAGAGAATCAAAATTGGAATTGAGCCTACAATTAATAAAAAAATATCATGATCACTAATAAAGATATTTTATTTCAACTTCTAATAATCTCTTTTTCATTGATGACTTTAAGGATTTGAAGGACATTAGTATAAAACTATTTTACACTAAGATCCAATGAAAGTTTCTTATTTTATCGTATCACTTTATCTTTTGTATGATTTTTTATATATAAAAGGGAAAATTATAAAGAAAAATTAAGGAACTAAATGAGAGAAAGACATTCATCTACAATCATCAACATGGAGAAGTAATAGATTGAGAAGAGGAGTAGGCAGATCAAAAATACTAAAACCCTCATTGATGTTAAGGTTATCTAGTTTATTCGCACACCAATTAGTCTCACAATAGACATGATTAACCACCCAACTCAATTCTTTGCGACCCACAAGAGATATGGTTTCTTAAAAAAGAGGTGTAAGATAGACATTACTTGTTTTCCTTCATTGAATCATGTTGACTACAATAAGAGAGTCCATTTCCACCAAAATAGTAGTCAAACACAAATTGTAAATTATTTTGAGACCATGCACTAGCCTCCAAAGCTCAGCTAACACAGAGGTAGCTCGACCAAGATTGCAACAAAAAAAACTGTAAATATAAACTCATCTACAATATTTAATAAGCCCTCCACAAGCAAAGAGACATGTTTGAAGGTGCAAACACAAGAAGGGGGGTTGAATTGTGTTTGTCAAACTTGATTTCTTTTGCTATTTTGTTGAATGTTAATGTAAATTATTCGATATATAACTAATCAGATTCAGCAGCGGATAATAATAACATAATAACACAACAATTTATATTGGTTCACCGTTAACTAGGCTACGTCCAGTCCCTTCCTCCAGAAGGCATTTTCACTAATTCAAACTCCTTTGAATTACAACACCACTGACCCTACAAGTCAGTCTTCCCAAACAGTCTGACAACCCCAGACTTTTGAGGAACAACAACACCTTGACTATACCAGCCAAGTCTTCTCAAACAGCCTGACAACCCCAGACTTTTGAGGAACAACAACACCTTAACTAAACCAGCTAAGTCTTCTCAAACAGCCTGACAACCCCAGACTTTTGAGGAACAACAACACCTTAACTAAACCAGCTAAGTCTTCTCAAACAGTCTGACAATCCCAGACTATTGAGGAACTTCACAACCTTAAACCTACAAGCTAAATCTTTTTCTAACAACCTGACAACCCCAGATTTTAGAAGAAACTTCAACACTATAGGATTTAATATAAGGGATCGAAATTAGAACTGAGTAATTACTTCTGGAAAGTTGATACTCACAATATGCATAAAGTGAACTAGAGTGTTTGATTCTGAATAATTTATGATGACGATCAGCTTCACACTCTAAGAAAAGAACACTTAGAAAATATTTATCTAATAAGCATGTGTTTCTCTCCTTTGAACTCTCTGAATACTTATGAATTTTTGCTTGAGTTCTTCTATTTTTCGATGCTTTATTCTTCAGCATTAAGTCTCTATTTATAGTTGAAATTAGGACTTCACTGATGCTTTACTTCTGGAGTGTATTTTGAAGGTGCAAACACGAGAAGGGGGGTTGAATTGTGTTTGACTAACTTGAATACTTTTCCAATTTTTACACTTTTAAAACAAAACTTGATGTATGAATAAAAATAGAGTTAGCAGCGGATATAAAGTAAAAATAAAACACATAATTTTTATACTGTGTAGAAAGATTTCACTAATTCAAACCTTGAATTACAACAGTTCCACTGACCCTCCAAGTCAGTCTTCTCAAACAGTCTAACAATCCTAGACTCTTGAGGAATACACCACCTTGACTTCCTAAGTCAAGTCTTCTCCTGCCAATCTGACAACCCCATATTGTAGAAGGAATTACAACGCCTTGAATCTAATTGCCAAGTAATCTGCTACCCCTTCTAACTCCCTCAGATTGTAGACTCTACTTCAACAACTTAGATCTAACACAAGGGAAAGAAAATAACACGAGTGCTTGCTTCTTGAAAGCTGGAACTCACAATTAACCTCACTGAAAACTTGAGTGTTTGCTTTGGAAGTGTATGACTCTTTTGTGATTTTCGATGCTAAGTATTCTGCCTTGAGCCTCCTTTTATAGATGCGAATTAGGGCCTATTCCAAGCTTAATTTCGAGCTGAATCTTGCTGGATTCTCTTGCAAAAATATCTTGACCAGTTGGGCTTCATTTAAATAAAAAACATATCTTTTTTAAACTTCAGATTTTCTTTCAAAAATAACTGGCCAATCATGTCTTTAGTTTCTTCCCGCCAACATCTCCTGAATTCCACAATACTTCACTTTATTTTTGTAATAAATCTTTTTAATACTTTGATCAAAATAAATTAAAATCTCCACCGTTAATCCCCATGATTAAATCTGGACCATTTGATCTTCTGCGCTAGTCCACATCTGGACCATACTAAGTGATATGCTGTGATCCTCTGATTTCGGCCAACCCTGGACCATATTTTCTGATCTTCTAATCTTCTGATCTCAGCCATCCTGGACTTTCAAATTGATATGCTGTGATCCTCTGATCTCGGCCACTGCTGGACCACACATCCTGTCCTTCTGATTTCCGCCAACATTGGGCCATGGTCTGATCTTCTGATCTCGGTCAACACTGGGCCAAATACTTAAATCTAAACCATTTATCTGAATATCTTCCCTCTGATCTGGACCAATTCTGGACTTGGTCTAGATTAAACTGAAATTAAATCTGGACAAATAATATTTCAGTCTGGACATTTTACCTTCTGTTTTGGATCAGTTCTGGATTAATTCTGGAGATCATTTCTTCTGGTCTGGACTTAGTTTCATACCCTGAACCATGCTATCTTCTGGTCTGGGTCAAATCTAGGTTGAATATCTTGTTCTGGACCCTTTAACTTATCCTCTGATTAAGTCTGGATTAAGTCTGGGCTGTTTATCATTTCACTGCCAGGCCATCTTCTGGTCAGAATAACTTCTGGATTAAGTCTGACTTTTGACTTCTACTGGTCTGGATCAAGTCTCCCTCTGGCATGCTTCCTTCTGGTCTGGTCCAGGTCTCCTTCTGACTTTGCTTCCTTCTGATCTAGGCCAGCAAAGATACCTTATGGTGATGTTTTGACATCTTGGAGTATCTTCTGGTACCTTCAGGATTCAATCTCTGGAACCCTTTGATCTTCTGCTTTGATTACTTTAGCTGCTGATGGCATTTGTTTTAATAATTCAAGGTTCAAAATAAGATTACATGGAGTGCTTTTGTAAACATAAAAATCCTAAGTACTTAGAACCAACTTGGTTCCAACAATCTCCCCCTTTTTGATGATGACAAAACCTTAACTTATTTTGCTAGCTTGTAACTCGAAGACTGAATTACTCCCCCTCAGACCAATCTCTCCCTCTAAGTCTGATACTGACTTTTTCTTCTCATTTTCAACTCCTTCTCTTTTCACTCTTTCTTTTCTTTTCTTCTCCTCTCCTTTTCAACTCATTCTTTATTCGCTCTTTCTTTTCTCTCTTCACATTGCCTTTCCTTTTCAACTCCTTCTCTTTTCACTCTTTCTATTTCTCTCTCCCTGTTTCCTCTCCTTTTCAACTTCTTCTTTTTCACTCTTTCTTTTTCTCTCTCCCTGATTCTTCTCCTTTTCAACTCCTTCCCTTTTCATCTCTTTCTTTTTCGCTCCTCCTTTCTTTTTATCTCTCCTTTTCTACTTATTTCTCCTTTTCTCTCTCTCTCTCTCTCTCTCTCTCTCCCCCTTTTTGTCATCAGCCAAAAAGAGGTCCTAATATTTTTGTATTTTTTGTTTTTCTCTTTACAAATTACAGAAAGTAAAACAGAAAATAAAAGACAGAAAATAAAATTACAAGAAATTTAAAAACTCCTAAGATGACTACTTGAGCTAGTCAGATATGGAGGTAATGCTGAGATGCTTCTTGATGAACTCGAACCTATCTTCTGGTAATGCTTTGGTGAAGATGTCAGCCCTTTGATGATCAATGTCCACAAACTAGATGCTTAAAGTCCCTTTTTGAACATGGTCCCTAATGAAATGGTGTTTTATTTCAATGTGTTTGGCTCTAGAGTGTAAGATAGGGTTATTGTTTAGGTTTATGGCTGAAGTGTTATCACAGAACAAGGGGATATTGGTTTCAAAGATGTTGTAATCTTCAAGTTGATGTTACATCCAAAGTAACTGTGAACTACATCCTACTGCTGATATATACTTAGCTTCAGCTGTTGACATGGCAATGGTGCTTTGTCTTTTGCTTGACCAAGAGATCAAATTATCACCTAAGAAGGTGCAGTTGCCGCTTGTACTTTTGCTTTCCAGCTTGTCTCCAGCATAGTCGGAATCACAAAAACATCTGAGTTTGTAAGTGGGGGTTTTCTTGTATAACAGGGTAAGGTTGGTGGTTCCTTTAAGGTATCTCAGAATTCGTTTGACAGCAGTTAAATGGGATTCCCTAGGGTTAGCTTGAAAACGGGCACAAACACAAACATTAAACAAAATGTCAGGTCTAGAAGCAGTTAAATAAAGAAGGGATCCAATCATACCTCTGTATGTTTTCTGGTCTACCTTTTGGCCGGTTTCATCTTTCTCAAGTGAGCAGGTTGGGTGCATGGGGATGGCCATAGGCTTACAGTCACTCATCTTGAACTTTTTAAGAAGTTCTTTAGTGTATTTAGATTGGTGAATGAGTATACCTGATTTACCTTGGTGAATCTGAATTCCCAGGAAGAACTTAAGTTCTCCCATCATGCTCATTTGGAACTCTTTCTGCATTAGGTCAGAAAACTCTTTGCACAAAGTGCCATTAGTCGATCCAAATATGATATCATCAACATAAACTTGAATAATCAAAATATCATTTTTAATGGATTTCCTAAATAGAGTATTATCAATCTGGCCTCTATTAAATTCATTCTTAAGCAGAAAGTTACTAAGTCTGTCATACCATGCCCTTGGTGCTTGTTTTAAACCATATAAAGATTTTTTAAGTTTGAAAACATGGTCTGGAAAATCAGAATTTTCAAATCTAGGGGGCTGTTTGACATAGACTTCCTCACTTATATAGCCATTTAAGAATGCACTTTTAACATCCATTTGATACAGCATTATATCATGATTAGCAGCAAATGATAAAAGAATTCTAATTGCTTCTAACCTGGCCACTGGAGTAAAAGTCTCAGTGTAGTCTATACCTTCCTGTTGACTGTATCCTTGAGCTACAAGTCTGGTTTTGTTCCTTACCACTTCACCTTTTTCATTATGTTTATTCCTGAACACCCACTTAGTTCCAATAATGTTTTTGTTTGGTCTGGATACCAGATCCCAAACATCATTCCTTCAGCTCTTCTAGCATTGCAAGTATCCAACCTTCCTCTGCCAAAGCTTCATCAACATTGGTTGGTCTGCATCAACTTCTGGTTCTGGAAGATCTGTGACAGCTTCTGATTCTGGTAAATATCCAGATTTCTCTTCTGACTTATCTTGGTTGTTTCTGACTTGATCAGATTTATCTTTTGAAGATTTGTCATGTGTTGCTGACTTGCTTGTATCCTTTACCTTTCCAGGTACTTCTGTTTCTTGTGCTTCTGCTCCCTTTGGTTCTGGTGAACCTGCACTATTTTTATCTTGCTTTGATTTGTCAAGATCAAGCAGTTTGTCATCTTACATAATATAAATCAATTAATTTAAAATGAACTCAATACAGCCAAACCATTAATTCTGCTTCTGGTGGTTTCTGCTTGTTTTTGAAACCACTGGAACGTTGTTTCTGTTGAAGTGTTCAATTTGTGTGAATCACCTGATTCCTCTGACCGTTTGAAAACTTGTAGAATACTTATCTAGCTTTGATTTGTTAAGATCAAGATTCTTGTTATCACAGTAAACATAAATATCAAATAATAATAGTATTTACAACAAGATGTAACCTCTATGTCAACAGTTTCAGTTTTACTCTGAAAATCCTCTTTCTTCTGATTTCAGATTCCTAATCTGTATGTTCTGTGATTACATGGTTTGGATAAGGGGATTTGAATTCCCTTCCAGGTTTGTAGTCTTGATGAATCTCACTGGAGTGTTTGAAGAACTCTCCTGATTCTGATTCCTCTCTTTCTGCTTTGGCTGATACACCATGTTCCTCTGATGATTCTGGAACTTATGGTGATTATGGTAATTAAAGTAATTATGATGATCATACCTCAACCTTTGATACTGATACCTGTTCAGGTTCTAGTTTTGGTACTGATTCTGATTCTGGTTCCAGTGTTGATTCTGGTTCCAGTTCCTGTGCCTCTAATACTGGTTCCAGTTCTAGTTCTGGTTCTAGTTCTTGTTCTGATTCTGGTTCCAGTGTTGGTTCTGGTTCCAATTCCTGCACCTCTGATACTGATTCTAGTTATGATTCTGGTTTCAGTTCCTGTTCTGATTCCTGTGATATGTGTGATTTCTTTGATATTTCCTGTTCCTTCTATGATTCTGGTTCTGATAGGTATTGTGTTGACCAGTTCTTCTTCTACCAGTGTCAGTTCGCTTCTGTTTGGTAGATGTTGGAACACAAACCTTCTTCTGCTTGTGCATTGCCAACATCCATTGTCCAGGCACCATTGTTGGTGTCTCCTTCTGGTTGCTCAGAATATCTGCAACATAGACAATTTGATCTTTTGGTACCCATAATCGATTGGGTCCAGGTTTGTTAGTCTTAACAGCTCTCTGATCTTATTCAGATTTTACCATTGGACAAGATAGTTCAGAGTGACCTTTTTTAGCACAAACAATGCATAAAACATCAGAATGAACAGCTTTACTTTAAGTAATCGTTTCTGTAAAACCAAGACCTCTCTTTCCAGTGTTACTGTTTCCATAAATCATATATGCATATTTACTTCTTTCCATTCCATTAGAAATAAAGTTTTGAAAAAATTGTTCATGCATATCAGATTCACAAACAGTTTTGGAAGTGGAACAAACATTGCTTTTGAGAGTTTGGTTTTCAGATTTGAGTCTTGCAACTTCAGTGTTAAAATCCTTGTTTTCAGTTGCATACTCAGAATTTTGATTCTTTAAAACTTGGACTTTTTTTGTCAGATTTTTCTTATCTCCCCTAAAAGTTTTCAGTTTTAATGACATCTTATTATTTGCATTTAACAAGTCTTTTACAGCATCAATTAATTCAGATTTAGAGAGATAAGAAAATACCTCACTGTCTTCATCTTCTGATTCTGTTCCAGAGCCTGAGCTGTATCTAGAACTTGAGTTGGTATGAGCCATCAGAGACAGAATTGCTTCCTCTGATGTGCTTCCAGACTTGCTTGAATGACTACTTCGTTCATTCTTCCTTCTTCCTGCTTTCCTTCCTGAAATCATGCCTTTATGAGGTCCAGAAGTAGACCTGATGTGTGCCATCATTGCTGTTTCTACCTCTTCTTCATCAGACGATTCTTCTTCTGATTTTGATACATCCCAGGCGGCCATCAGACATTTCTTTCTGTATATGGAACTCTTCTTGTACTGTTTGCCTTTTTTCTAGATTTGGACATTCTGACTTGATATGTCCAGGTTCATTGCATCCATAACAGATGATGTTCTTCTTGTCAGATTCTTCCTTATCTTTGCTGTTATGTTTCTTCTTGGAACCTCTCCTCTTCCTGTTTTCCCAGATCTTAACCATCTTTTTGGTTAACTAAGCCATATCATCACTGTTACTATCCTCTGATTCTGGTGCTGCCCTTGCAGCTTTCTTCTGTTTTGACTTCAGAGCTAGATTCTTCTTCTTCTTTGGTTCATCTGCTTCTGGTTCTATTTCATGAGACCTGAGTGAGCTGATCAGATCTTCAAGTCTTAAGTTATTCAGATCTTTGGCTTGCTGAACTGCAGTAACCATTGGTCTCCACTTGGTTGGTAAACTTCTTAGAATCTTCTTGACATGATCTGCTGTTGTGTAGCTTTTCTTCAAGACCTTCAGTCCAGATATCAGAGTCTGGAATCTGCAGAACATTCCATCAATGTTTTCATCATCTTCTATCTTGAACATCTCATACTGTTTGACCAGTATGTTAGCCCTTGCTTCTTGAACCTGCTGGGTTCCTTCATAGGTCAGAACCAGACTGTCGAATATGCTCTTTGCTGTTTCTTTATCTGTGCATCTATCAAATTCCTTGAATGTGATGGCAATGATCAAGATGTTTCTAGACTTGTGATGAAGTTTGTGTAATCTGCTCTGGTCTGGTTTCATATCAACCATGTCTAGTTCTTTAGTTGGATCTTCTGGATCAGTAGGTGCAGTGTATCCTTTGACTACCATCTTCCATAATTCAGGATCTTGAGATATGAAGAAACTTCTCATTCTGTCATTCCAATACTCAAACCTTTCTCCATCAAATAGTGGTGGTCTGTTGATGTTGCCTCCCAATTCATCTCTGGGTTCTGCCATGTTGAACCCCTTGGACCTTTCCTCAAACACTGTTAAGTGCTCAGCCTTGAGACCGAGCTCTGATGCCAATTGAAGGTGCAAACACGAGAAAGGGGGTTGAATTGTGTTTGACTAATTTGAATACTTTTCCTGTTTTTACACTTTTAAAACAAAACTTGATGTTGAATAAAAACAGAGTTAGCAGCGGATATAAAGTAAAAATAAAACACAGAATTTTTATACTGGTTCACCGTTAACGAGGCTACGTCCAGTCCCTTCACCTTGAAGGATTTCACTAATTCAAACCTTGAATTACAATAGTTCCACTGACCCTCCAAGTCAGTCTTCTCAAATAGTCTAACAATCCTAGACTCTTGAGGAATACAGCACCTTGACTTCCTAAGTCAAGTCTTCTCCTGCCAATCTGACAACCCCAGATTGTAGAAGGAATTACAACGCCTTGAATCTAATTGCCAAGTAATCTGCTACCCCTTCTGACTCCCTCAGATTGTAGACTCTACTTCAACAAATTAGACTAACACAAGGGAAAGAAAATAACACGAGTGCTTGCTTCTTGAAAGCTGGAACTCACAATTAACCTCACTGAAAACTTGAGTGTTTGCTTTGGAAGTGTATGACTCTTTTGTGATTTTCGATGATAAGTATTCTGCCTTGAGCCTCCTTTTATAGATGCGAATTAGGGCCTCTTCCAAGCTTAATTTCGAGCTGAATCTTGCTGGATTCTCTTGCAAAAATAGCTTGACCAATTGGGCTTCATTTAAATAAAAAACATATCTTTTTTAAGCTTCAGATTTTCTTTCAAAAATAACTGGCCAATCATGTCTTTAGTTTCTTCCCGCCAACAGCTCCTGAATTCCACAATACTTCACCTTATTTTTGTAATAAATCTTTTTAATACTTTTAAAACAAAACTTGATGTTGAATAAAAACAGAGTTAGCAGCGGATATAAAGTAAAAATAAAACACAGAATTTTTATACTGGTTCACCGTTAACGAGGCTACGTCCAGTCCCTTCACCTTGAAGGATTTCACTAATTCAAACCTTGAATTACAATAGTTCCACTGACCCTCCAAGTCAGTCTTCTCAAATAGTCTAACAATCCTAGACTCTTGAGGAATACAGCACCTTGACTTCCTAAGTCAAGTCTTCTCCTGCCAATCTGACAACCCCAGATTGTAGAAGGAATTACAACGCCTTGAATCTAATTGCCAAGTAATCTGCTACCCCTTCTGACTCCCTCAGATTGTAGACTCTACTTCAACAAATTAGACTAACACAAGGGAAAGAAAATAACACGAGTGCTTGCTTCTTGAAAGCTGGAACTCACAATTAACCTCACTGAAAACTTGAGTGTTTGCTTTGGAAGTGTATGACTCTTTTGTGATTTTCGATGATAAGTATTCTGCCTTGAGCCTCCTTTTATAGATGCGAATTAGGGCATCTTCCAAGCTTAATTTCGAGCTGAATCTTGCTGGATTCTCTTGCAAAAATAGCTTGACCAATTGGGCTTCATTTAAATAAAAAACATATCTTTTTTAAGCTTCAGATTTTCTTTCAAAAATAACTGGCCAATCATGTCTTTAGTTTCTTCCCGCCAACAGCTCCTGAATTCCACAATACTTCACCTTATTTTTGTAATAAATCTTTTTAATACTTTGATCAAAATAAATTAAAATCTCCACCGTTAATCCTCATGATTAAATCTGGACCATTTGATCATCTGCGCTAGTCCACATCTGGACCATACTAAGTGATATGCTGTGATCCTCTGATTTCGGCCAACCCTGGACCACACTTTCTGATCTTCTGATCTTCTGATGTTGGCCATCCTGGACTTGCAAACTGATATGCTGTGATCCTCTGATCTCGGCCACTGCTGGACCACACATCCTGACCTTCTGATTTCGGCCAACACTGGGCCATGGTCTGATCTTCTGATCTCGGCCAACACTGGGCCAAATACTTAAATCTAAACCATTGATTAGAATATCTTCGCTCTGATCTGGACCAATCCTAGACTTGGTCTGGATTAAACTGAAATTAAATCTGGACAATAATATTTCAGTCTGGACATTTTAACTTCTGTTTTGGATCAGTTCTGGATCAATTCTGGAGATCATTTCTTCTGGTCTGGACTTAGTTTCATACCCTGAACTATGCTATCTTCTGGTCTGGGTTGAATCTCTTGTTCTGGACCCTTTAACTTATCCTCTGATTAAGTCTTGATCAAGTCTGGGCTGTTTATCATTTCACTACCAGACTATCTTCTGGTCAAAATAACTTCTAGATTAAGTCTGACTTTTGACTTCTACTGGTCTGGATCAAGTCTCCCTCTGGCAGGCTTCCTTCTGGTCTAGTCCAGGACTCCTTCTGACTTTGCTTCCTTCTGATTTGGGCTAGCAAAGATACCTTCTGGTTATGTTTTGACATCTTGGAGTATCTTCTGGTACCTTCAGGATTCAATCTCTTGAACCCTTTGATCTTCTGCTTTGATCACTTCAGCTTCTGATGGCATTTGTTTTAATAATTCAAGGTTCAAAATAAGATTACATGGAGTGCTTTTGTAAACATCAAAATCCTAAGTACTTAGAACCAACTTGGTTCCAACATATTTCGATTAATATGTTTTGAGAATATTCTGGAGTAGTTTGCTCAGATTCTGTTTTGAGTCTTTTGCTCACTGATGCTTTACTTCTGAAGTGTATTTCAATTAATCTGTGTGGAGCATTTTGCTTCGCTTCTGTTTTGAGCATGCTTTTAGCTAGATTCTATTTCTCTAGTCTTTTGCTCCGATTCTGTTTTGAGCATTTTTCTCAGATTCTGTTTTGAGCATATTTTTAGCTAGATTATGTTTCTCCAGTCTTTTGCTCCAATTCTATTTTGAGCCTTTTTCTCTGATAGATTCCTCTGATGATATCCTCTGGTGACGTCATCCTCTGATTTCTGCTTCTGGTAACGTCATCCTCTGATCTATTCTTCTGGTGACATTTTTCATTCTTCTTCTAAGTCAAATATGTTATTTTCATAAAATACATTTGTTAACATCAAACTTTAATTGCAAGACCCAACTTGGTTCCAACAATCTCCCTTTTTTTTTATGATGACAAACAATGTATTTTTTATAATACTTTTTCTTTCTTTTGACTTTGACTCCCCCTAAGACTAAGCTTCATTTTATATTTTCTCCCCCTAAGTCTAATGCCCATATCTCATATCAAATACATCATCTTCTCCTGCCCAGATCTCATATCAAATACATCATCTTCACCTCCTTTCAAATACATTATCTTTTCCCTTGGATATTTTATCAAATATTACATCTTCTCCCCCTTTGTCATCAGACAAAAAGGATTGAATGAAGAAAAGAGATCCTCTGTTTTTTTTTCTGACTCTTTTTTTTAATTATAAAAGTACACGAAAAATAAAATAACATACAAAAAATTAAAGTAAGCTATTAGGTTAGGGATGAATATAAGATTAAGGTTTTTCTTGATGAATTCAAACCTATCTTCAGGTAGTGGTTTAGTGAATATGTCAGCCCATTGATGTTCAGTGTCTACAAACTGAATGTTGAGTACTCCTTTATGAACATAATCTCTGATAAAATGGTGTTTGATCTCTATGTGTTTAGCTCTTGAATGTAGGATATGGTTTTTGGTTAGGCAAATTGCAGAGGTGTTATCACAATAGATGGGTATGTTGGATTCTAATATTTTGTAGTCTTCAAGTTGATACTTCATCCAGAGTAGTTGAGAGCTGCAGCCAGCTGCTGAAATGTATTCAGCCTCTGCTATTGACATGGCAATGGTGTGTTGTGTCTTAGTGGACCACGAAATTAAATTGTCTCCTAAAAAGGTACAATAGCCACTGGTGCTTTTTCTTTCAAGTTTATCTCCAGCATAGTCAGAATCACAGTATCCACTCAATTTGTATGTAGGAGTTTTCTTGTAAAACAAGGTGAGATTGGTAGTGCTTTTCAGATATCTAAGAATTCTCTTAACAACAGTTAGATGAGATTCTCTAGGATCAGATTGAAATCTAGCACATACACACACACTGAATATGATATCAGGTCTAGAAGCAGTAAGGTAGAGTAATGATCCTATCATTCCTCTGTAGATTTTCTAGTCAACTTTTGTTCTTGATTCATCTTTATCAAGTGAACAAGTAGGATGCATTTGTGTAGCCATAGGTTTGCAATCACTCATTTTAAACTTCTTGAGAAGTTCCTTTGTATATTTAGTTTGGTGAATGTAAATACCTTCTAGACTTTGTTGAATTTGTATTCCTAGAAAGAACTTAAGTTCTCCTATCATACTCATTTGAAATTCATGCTGCATTAATTCAGAAAATTCTTGACAAAGAATGCCATTAGTAGATCCAAAAATAATATCATCAACATAAATTTGAATGATCAGAATATCATTGTCTATTGATCTGCTAAACAAAGTATTGTCTATTTGTCCTCTTTCAAAGTTATTTTTAAGTATGAAATTATTGAGTCTATCATACCATGCTCTAGGTGCTTGTTTTAACCCATACAAGGATTTTCTAAGTTTAAAGACATGGTTTGGAAATTCAGAATTTTCAAAACCTAGAGGTTGTTTAACATATACCTCTTCACTCAAATAACCATTGAGAAAAGCACTTTTAACATCCATTTGAAATAATTTGATATTATTATTTGCAGCAAAGGACAATAAGATACGAATAGCTTCTAACCTGGCCACTGGAGCAAATGTCTCAGTGTAATCAATGCCCTCTTGTTGATTGTAACCTTGTGCCACAAGCCTTGCCTTGTTTCTGACTACTTCACCCTTTTCATTTAGCTTATTTCTGAAGACCCACTTGGTTCCCACAATTTTCTTCTCTGGTCTTGGAACTAGATCCCAAACATCATTCCTCTTAAATTCATTTAACTCTTCCTGCATTGCAATAATCCATCCATCATCTGCCAATGCTTCACTAACAGATGTAGGCTCAATCGATGAGATTAAACCAAACAGACTTATATCTTTCAATGATGATCTGGTTCTTAAAGAATCACTTCCACTTCCAATGATCAGATTTTTAGGATGAGATGACTGATATTTCCATCCAGATTT
This sequence comes from Cicer cuneatum, assembly GCA_037974295.1. Lineage (NCBI taxonomy): Eukaryota > Viridiplantae > Streptophyta > Magnoliopsida > Fabales > Fabaceae > Cicer > Cicer cuneatum. Next base: position 16,626,030 of record JBBPBO010001984.1, read on the forward strand.
CTCTTCTGACTTCTCATGACTGGTTCTGATTTGATCAGGTTCATCCTTTGAAGATGTGCACATGCTTCTGATTTATTTGTATCCTTCACTTCTCCAAATTCTGCTGGTTTATCTGCTTCTACTGGTTTGTCTGTTTCTGCTTCCTCTGGTGTTGTTAAATCTGTAATATCAACATCTTGCTTTGACTTTGCAGTGTCAAGCTGTTTGTCATTAAATTTAACATGTATAGATTCCTCTACAATATGAGTTTCAGTATTAAACACCCTATAAGATTTAGATCTTTCAGAGTATCCAATGAAGATACACTTTTGAGATCGAGAATCAAACTTACCAAGAATATCTTTAGTATTTAGCATATAACAGATACAACCAAATTGTTTAAAGTAAGAAATGTTAGGCTTTTTACCTTTCCATAATTCATATGGTGTTTTATTCAACATAGACCTAATAAAGACTCTATTCTGAATATAACATGCAGTGTTGATTGCTTCAGCCCAAAAATGTTTTGCAACATTTAAATCATTTAACATAGTTCTGGCTATGTCTTGGAGTGATCTATTCTTCCTTTCTACAACTCCATTTTGTTGAGGTGTTCTAGAAGAAGAAAAGTTGTGAGAAATTCAATTCTCATCACATAAACTTTCAAAGAATTTGTTTTCAAATTCTCCTCCATGATCACTTCTAATTGACACTATCTTAAAACCTTTTTCATTCATGACTTGTTTACAGAATGTCATAAATACAGTATGGGATTCATCTTTACTTCTTAGAAATTTTACCCATGTCCACCTAGAGTAATCGTCTACTATAACAAAACCATATTTCTTTCCATTTAGAGATGCTACTTTCACTGGTCCAAACAGATCCATATGCAGAAGTTCAAAAGGCTTTGATGTAGTTACTGATTTCTTAGGAGTAAAGGAACTTTTGGTTTGCTTTCCCTTTTGACAGTCTTCACACAAGATTTCAGTTTTGTAACTAAGATTAGGTAGACCTCTTACTAACTTATGTTTGTTCAATTCTGAAATTGATCTAAAATTAGCATGACCGAATCTTTTGTGCCACATTAAATTCTCTTCATTCACTGACATAAGACATTTAACCCTTTGTTAATAGAAATTTGATCAAAGTATTAAGAGGATTTGATACAAAAATAAATTGAAGCCTGGTGGGAATTCAGAAGCTATTGGCGGGAAGAAAGATTTGGTCCAGAATTAATCAAGAACAGGATTGGCCAAAGTTATTTTTAATGCAAATCTGGAGCTAAAAAGATATGTTTTTTATTTAAGTTAAACCCGATTGGCCAAGTTATTTTTGCAAGAGAATCTAGACAAGATGCAGCTCGAATTTAAGCATGGAAGAGACCCTAATCTTCATCTATAAAAGGAGGCTCAAGGCAGAAGAATTTGCATCGAAAATACTTGAGAGTCATACACTTCCAAAAGCAATATACTTGAGTTTTTTAATGAGGTCAATTGTGAGTACCCGCTTTCCAGAAGCAAGTACTCTAAGTTTTTCTTTCCCTTGTGTTAGGTTTTAGTTGTTGAAGTAGAGTCTACAATCTGAGGGAGTCAGAAGGAGTATCAGATTACTTAGCAATTAGATTCAAGGTTCTTTTCCTCAAAAGTCTAGGGTTGTTAGACTTTTTGAGAAGACTGACTTGGAGGGTCAATGATACTTTGTAATTCAAGGTTTTTGAATTAGTGAAATCCTTCAAAGTGAAGGGACTGGACGTTGCCTAGTTAACGGTGAACCAGTATAAAATTCTGAGTTGTCATTTACTTTATATTCGCTGCTAATTCTGTTTTAATTCATACATAACAGGTTTTGTTTTAAAACTAAAAAGTAATCAAGTTAGTCAAACACAATTCAACCCCCCTTCTCGTGTTTGCACCTTCATCTAGTGCTGCATCTCATAGGTGGAGGGAAATTATTTTGACTGTTTACTATGTTTTGAATAATGTTCCAAAATCTAAAAGCAAAACATCTCCTTATGAGATAATAAACAAAAGACAACCAAACTTGTCTTATCTTCGAACATGGGTTTGTCTGACTTATGTCAGAATCCCCGATCCCAAACGAATTAAACTCGCCAGTAGAGCCTATGAATGTGTATTCATTGGGTATGCAATAAACAGTAAAGCGTATAGGTTTTCTGACCTAAATGCGAAAGTGATCATAAAGTTAACTGATGTTTGAAGGTGCAAACACGAGAAGGGGGTTGAATTGTGTCTGTCAAACTTGAATTCTTTTGCTGTTTTGTTGAATGTTGATGTGAATTATTTGATGAATAAATAATCATACTCAGTAGCAGATAATAACAACATAAGAACACATCGATTTATCTTGGTTCACCATTAATTTGGCTACATCCAGTTCCTTCATTCTGAAGGCTTTAATACACTAATTTAAAACACTTTGAATTACAACACCTGACCCTCTAAGCCTGTCTTCCCATACAGTCTGACAACCCCAAAATTTTGAGGAACAATAACAAAACCTTCACCCTACAAGTCAAGTCTTCTCCTACCAATCGGACAACCCCAGATTGAATAAGGAACTTCCACACCTTGACCCTACAAGTCAAGTCTTCTCCTACCAATTTGAAAACCCCAAATTGAAAAAGGAATCTACACCTCTATTGGGTTTGATTACAAGGGTTTGGAACTCTGCAATGTTGCTTCTGGAAAGCTGATTGTTGCACTGATTTTCACCCTCTTTAGTTGCTTCTGGAAAGCTGATTGTTGCACTGAATTTCTCTCTCGAAAACACTTAGAAAATATTGCTCTTGCACACTTGTGTTTCTTGTTGGAACCAAGTTGGTTCTAAGTACTTAGGATTTTGATGTTTACAAAAGCACTCCAGTTAACCTTATTTTGTACTTAGAAAGATTACATTAAATGCCACCAGAAGATAAAGGTTCCAGAGGTAGAAGATGAAGACACCAGATAATGCATCCAGAAGGTACCAGAGGATGCATCCTGAAATTACCAGAGGATATATTTGCTGGCCCAGATCAGAAGGAAGCAAAGTCAGAAGGAGAATTGGACCAGACTAGAAGGAAGCCTGCCAAAGGGAGACTTGATCCAAGCCAGAAAGAGTCATAAGTCAGACTTAGTCCAGAAGTTATTCTGACTTGAAGATGGCCTGGCAGTGAAATGATAAACAGCCCAGACTTGATCCAGACTTAATCAGAGGATAAATTAATGGGTCCAGGACAAGAGATTCAATCCAGATTTGACCCAGACCAGAAGATAGCATGGTTCAGGGTATGAAACTAAGTCCAGACAAGAAGAAATGATGTCCAAATTTGATCCAGACCTGATCCAAATCAGAAGGTAAAATGTCCAGACTAAAATATCATTTGTCCATATTTAATTTCAGTTCAATCCAGACCCAGTTCAAAACTGGTCCAGATCAGAGGGAAAAGGTTCAGATCAATGGTCAAGATTTAAGTATATGGCCCAATGTTGGCCGAGATCAGAAGATCAGACCATGGCCCAGTGTTGGCCGATATCAGAAGATCAGACCATGGCCCAGTGTTGGCCGATATCAGAAGGTCTGAACGTGTGGTCCAGCATTGGCCGAGATCATAGGATCACAATAGATCTGTTTGCAAGTCCAGGTTGGCTGAGATCAGTAGATCAGAAAGTGTGGTCCAGGGTTGGCTGAAATAAGAGGATCACAACAGATCAGTTTGCAAGTGCAGGTTGGCCGAGATAAGAAGATCAGAAAGTGTGGTCCAGGGTTGGCCGAAATCAGAGGATCACAACAGATCACTTAGTATGGTCCAGATGTGGACGAGAGCAGAAGATCAAACAGTCTAGATTTAATCATGATGATAATCAGTGGAGATTTGATTAAATTTGATCAAAGTATTAAAAAGGATTTGATACAAAAATAAATTGAAGTCTTGTGGAATTAAGAAGCTATTGGCGGGAAGAAAGATTTGATTCAGAATTAATTAAAGACAAGATTGGCCAGAGTTATTTTTAAAAGCAAATCTGGAGCTAAAAAATATATGTTTTTTATTTAAGTGAAGCCCGATTGGACAAGTTATTTTTGCAAGAGAATCCAACAAGATACAGCTCAAAATTAAGCTTGGAAGAGACTTTAATCTGCGTCTATGAAAGGAGGCTCAAGACATAAGAATTAGTATCGAAAAATCACAAAAGAGTCATACACTTGCAAAGCAAACACTCAAGTTTTCAGTGAGGTTAATTGTGAGTTCCAGCTTTGCCGAAGCAAGCACTCGTGTTTTTCTTTCCCTTGTGTTAGATCTAAGTTGTTGAAGTAAAGTCTACAATCTGAGGGAGTCAGATGAAGGTGCAAACACGAGAAGGGGGGTTGAATTGTGTTTGACAAACTTCAATACTTTTCCTGTTTTTATACTTTTAAAACAAAACTTGATGAATGAATAAAAACAGAGTTAGCAGCGGACATAAAGTAACAAATAAAACACAGAATTTTTATAATGGTTCACCGTTAACGAGGCTACGTCCAGTCCCTTCACCTTGAAGGATTTCACTAATTCAAACCTTGAATTACAGCAGTTCCACTAACCCTCCAAGTCAGTCTTCTCAAACAGTCTAACAATCCTAGACTCTTGAGGAATACAACACCTTTCTTCTCCTGCCAATCTGACAACCTCAGATTGTAGAAGGAATTACAACACCTTGAATCTAATTGCCAAGTAATCTGCTACCCCTTCTGACTCCCTCAGATTTTAGACTCTACTTCAACAACGTAGATCACACGAGAAAGAAAATATCAAGAGTGCTTGCTTCTTGAAAGCTGGAACTCACAATTGACCTCACTGAAAACTTGAGTGTTTGCTTGGGAAGTGTATGACTCTTTTGTGATTTTTGATACTAAGTATTCTGCCTTGAGCCTCCTTTTATAGATGCAGATTAGGGCCTTTTCCAAGCTTTAATTTCGAGCTGAATCTTGCTGGATTCTCTTGCAAAAATATCTTGACCAATTGGGCTTCATTTAAATAAAAAACATATCTTTTTTAAGCTTCAGATTTTCTTTCAAAAATAACTGGCCAATCATGTCTTTAGTTTCTTCCCGCCAACAGCTCCTAAATTCCACAATACTTCACTTTATTTTTGTAACAAATCTTTTTAATACTTTGATCAAAATAAATTAAAATCTCCACCGTTAATCCTCATGATTAAATCTGGACCATTTGATCTTTTGCGCTAGTCCACATCTGGACCATACTAAGTGATCTGTTGTGATCCTCTGATTTCGGCCAACCCTGGACCACACTTTCTAACCTTCTGATAATCTGATCTCGGCCATCCTGGTCTAGCAAACTGATCTGCTATGATCCTCTGATCTCGGCCAATGCTGGACCACACATCTTGACCTTCTGATTTCGGCCAACACTGGGCCATGGTCTGATCTTCTTATCTCGGCCAACACTGGGCCAAATACTTAAATTTGAACCATTGATCTAAAAATCTTCCCTGTGATCTGGACCAATTCTGGACTTGGTCTGGATTAAGCTGAAATTAAATCTAGAGAAATAATATTTCAGTCTGGACATTTTACCTTCTTTTTTGGATCAGTTCTGGATCAATTCTGGAGATCATTTCTTCTGGTCTGGACTTAGTTTCATACCATGAACCATGCTATCTTCTGGTCTGGGTCAAATCTGGGTTGAATCTCTTGTTCTGGACCCTTTAACTTATCCTCTAATTAAGTCTGGATCAAGTCTGGGCTGTTTATCATTTCATTGCCAGGCCATCTTCTGGTCAGAATAACTTTTAGATTAAGTATGATTTTTGACTTCTACTGGTCTGGATCAAGTCTCCCTCTGGCAGGCTTCCTTCTGGTCTGGTCCAGGTCTCCTTCTGACTTTGCTTCCTTCTGATCTGGGCCAGCAAAGATACCTTCTGGTGATGTTTTGACATCCTGGAGTATCTTTTGGTACCTTCAAGATTCAATCTCTGGAACCCTTTGATCTTCTGCTTTGATTACTTCAGCTTTGATTACTTCAGCTTCTGATGGCATTTGTTTTAATAATTCAAGGTTCAAAATAAAATTACATGGAGTGCTTTTGTAAACATTAAAATTATAAGTACTTAGAACCAACTTGGTTCCAACATCAGAAATTGTAGTAGATTACTTGGCAATTAGATTCAAGGCGTTGTAATTCCTTCTACAATCTGGGGTTGTCAGATTGGTAGGAGAAGATTTGACTTGAGAAGTCAAGGTGATGTATTCCTCAAAAGTCTAGGATTGTTAGACTGTTTGAGAAGACTGACTTGGAGGGTTGGTGGTAATGTTGTATTACAAGGTTTTGAATTAGTGAAATCCTTCAAAGTGAAGGGACTGGACGTAGCCTCGTTAATGGTGAACTAGTATAAAATTCTGTGTTTTATATTTACTTTACATCCGCTGCTAACTCTGTTTTATTTATACATCATGTTTTATTATAAAACTGCAAAAACAAAAAAAGTAATCAAGTTAGTCAAACACAATTCAACCCCCCTTCTCGTGTTATCACCTTCAATTGGCATCAGAGCTCGGTCTCAAGGCTGAGCACTTAACAGTGTTTGAGGAAAGGTCCAAGGGGTTCAACATGGCAGAATCCAAAGATGATTTGGGAGGCAACATCAACAAACCACCACTTTTTGATGGAGAAAGGTTTGAGTATTGGAAGGACAGAATGAGAAGTTCCTTCATATCTCAAGATCCTAAATTATGGAAGCTGGTAGTCAAAGGGTACACTGCCCCTACTGTTCCAAGAGATCCAACTAAAGAACTTGACATGGAAGATATGAAACCAGACCTGGGCAAATTATTCAAACTGCATCACAAGTCTAGAAACATCATGATCAGTGCCATCACATTCAAGGAATTTGGCAGATGCACCGATAAAGAAACAGCAAAGAGCATATTCGACAGTCTGGTTCTGATCTATGAAGGAGGCCAACAGGTTCAAAAAGCAAGGGCTAACATACTGGTCAAACAGTATGAGATGTTCAAGATGGAAGATGATGGAAACATTGATGGAATGTTGTGCAGATTCCAGACTCTGATATCTGGACTGAAGGTCTTGAAGAAAAGCTACACAACAGCAGATCATGTCAAGAAGATTCTAAGAAGCTTACCAACCAAGTGGAGACCAATGGTTACTACAGTTCAGCAAGCCAAATATCTGAATAACTTAAAACTTGAAGATCTGATCAGCTCACTCAGGTCTCATGAAATAGAACTAGAAGCAGATGAACCAAAGAAGAAGAAGAATCTGGCCCAGAACTAGAAGCAAGGGCAGCATCAGAAAAAGAGGATAGCGATAGTGACTGTGATGATATGGCTTACTTAACCAAACAGATGGTTAAAATCTGGGAAAACAGGAAGAGAATAAGCTTCAAGAAGAAACATAACAACAAAGGAAAGGAAGAATATGAAAAGAAGAGTATTGTTTGTTATGGATGCAATGAACCTGGACATATCAAGTCAGAATGTCCAAATCTGGAAAAAGGAAAACAGCACAAGAAAAATTCCAGATTCAGAAAGAAGGGTTTGATGGCAGCTTGAGATGCATCAGAATCAGAGGAAGAATCGTCTTATGAAGAAGAGGCAGAAACAGCAAATATGGCACATATCATGTCTGCCTCTGGACTTCATAAAGGCACAATTTCAAGAAGGAAAGCAGGCAGAAGGAAGAATGATCGAAGTAGTCATTCAAGCAAGTCTGGAAGTACATCAGAGGGAGCAATTATGGCTTTGATGGCTCATACCAACTCAAGTTCTGGATACAACTCAGGCTCTGGAACAGAATCAGATGATGAAGACAATGAGGTATTTTCTGATCTCACTAGATCTGAATTAATTGTGGCTTTAAGAGACTTTTTAAATGCAAACAATAAGATCTCTTTAAAACTGAAAAATCTTAAGGAAGATAAGAAAAATCTAACCAAAGAAGTCCAAGTTTTAAAGAATCGAAATTCTGAGTATGCAACTGAAAACAAGGATTTTAAAACTGAAGTTGCAAGACTCAAATCTGAAAACCAAACTCTCAAAAGTAATATTTGTTCCACTTCCAAAATTGTTTGTGAATCTGATATGCATGAGCAATTTTTTCAAAACATTATTTCCAATGGAATGGAAAGAAGTAAATATGCATCTATGATTTATGAAAACAGTAACACTGGAAAGAGAGGTCTTGGTTTTACAGAGACGATTGCTGAAAGTTAATCTGTTCATTCTGATGTTTTATGCATTGTTTGTGCTAAGAAAGGTCACTCTGAACTATCTTGTCCAATGGTAAAATCTGAGCAAGATTAGAGAGCTGTTAAGACTAACAAACCTAGACCCAATCAGTTCTGGGTACCAAAAGATCAAATTGTTTATGTTGCAGATATTCTGAGCAATCAGAAGGAGACACCAACAATGGTGCCTGGACAATGGATGTTGGCAATGCACAAGCAGAAGAAGGTTTATGTTCCTGCTACAACAAGACAAAGGTAATCTGAGTCTGATGGAAGAAGGTCTGGTCAACTCAATTAGAACCAGAATCAGAACCAAAACTGGAACCCAAATAGGAACTGGAACCAGAACCAGAACTGGAACCAATATCAGAAGCACAGAAACTAGAACCAGTATCAGAAGCACAGGAACTGGAACCAGAATCAGTACTGGAACCAGAATCAACACTGGAACCAGAACCAGAATCAGAACAGGAATTACCAAAATCACCAGAATTACCAGATTCATCAGAACCACCAGATTCACCAAATCACCAGAATCACCAGAATCATCAAGCTTATCAGAATCACTGGATTCACCAAAATTACGAGAATCAAAACATGTTTCAGAACCATCAAAGGAACATGGTTTATCGACCAAAGCAGAAACAAGGAAACTGCTCAAACAGGCTAGAAGCAGAACTAGCTCTGATGGCTCGAACATAAGCTGAGTCTGAGTCTGACTCTGATTCTGATAGAGAAAAAGCAAGGTCTGATCAGCAACACAAAGCTTGGTATCTTGACAGTGGCTGCTCCAAACACATGAAAAGAGACAAATCCATGTTTCTGAATCTGACGATGAAGAATGGAGGCAAAGTTTCCTTTGGAGGAAACCAGAAAGGTCAGATTATTGGTACAGGAACTGTTGGTAACACTTCTTCTTCCGTTTCTATTAAAAATGTTCTATTAGTTAAGGGGCTGAAACACAATCTGCTGAGCATAAGTCAATTAAGTGATTGTAATTATGATGTTATCTTTAATGAAAAAACTTGCAAAGCTGTTAGTCAACTTGATGGGACGGTTTTATTTACTGGCATTAGGAAGGATAATGTTTATAAAATTGATTTGTTTAGTCTTGCTAAGCAACAAGTTAAATGCCTATTATCTGTAAGTGAGCAGAATCTGATTTGGCACAAGAGGCTAGGGCATGCAAACCCCAAACTTATATCTGAGTTGGGCAAACTCCATTTGGTAAAATGGCTTCCCAAGGTAAGTTCCAAAACTGAGATTCTGTGTGAAGCATGTCAAAAAGGTAAACAAACTAAAAGTTCTTTCAAAACTAAAAACTGTGTTTCTACTTGTCAACCACTTGAATTGCTTCACTTAGATCTGTTTGGTCCTGTTCAAACAGCTTCTCTCGGTGGTAAGAAATATGGTTTTGTGATTGTTGATGATTACTCAAGGTGGACTTGGGTAAAAAATTTAAAGAACAAAGATGAATCTCACAAAGTATTTATTTCTTTTTGTAAGCAAGTTATGAATGAACAGGGTATTAAGATCATAACCATCAGAAGTGATCATGGAGGTGAATTCGAGAACAAGTATTTTGAAGAATTCTGTGATGAGAATGGCATTTCTCACAACTTCTCTTCCCCCAGAACACCTCAACATAATAAAGTGGTAGAAAGGAAGAACAAATCACTGCAGGAGATGGCCAGAACCATACTGAATGATATGAAGGTTGCCACCTACCTTATTGCTACATTCAGAATAGAGTCTACATCAGGTCCATATTAAATAAAACTCCCTATGAACTGTGGAAAGGTAAGAAACCTAATATTTCCTACTTTAAGCAATTCAGTTGCATTTGTTTTATGTTGAACACTAAAGACAATCTAGCTAAGTTTGATTCTAGATCTAAAAAATGTACCTTTATTGGTTACTCTGAGAGATCGAAAGCTTATAGAGTGTTTAACAAAGAAACTAACATTGTGGAAGAATCAATCCACATTAAGTTTGATGATAAACAGCTTGACTCTGAAAAGTCAAAGCAAAATGAGGAAATTGCAGGTGAACCAGAGGCATAGGAACCAGAAGGTGGACCAGCAGCAGAATCTAAGAAAGATCAAGGTGAAGAAGAACATGCTGACTCTGAAGACAAGTCAGAGGGAAAGAATGGATGGAATTACAAGTCTTCACATCCAGAATCTCTCATTATTGGCAGTGCAGCAGAACCTTTAAAGACCAGATCATCAAGTAGAGAAACCAGTCTGTTTGGTTTACTCTCAACAATTGAACCAAGCAATGTTGATGAGGCTTTGGTAGAAGAAGGTTGGATACTTGCAATGCAAGAAGAGCTGAATGAATTCCAAAGGAATGATGTTTGGGATCTGGTATCCAGACTAAACAAAAACATTATTGGAACCAAGTGGGTGTTCAGGAATAAACTCAATGAAAAATGTGAAGTGGTAAGGAACAAAGTCAGACTTGTAGCTCAAGGATACAGTCAACACGAAGGTATTGATTACACTGAGACTTTTGCTCCAGTGGCCAGGTTAGAAGCAATTAGAATTCTTTTATCACTTGCTGCTAATCATGATATAGTTCTGTATCAAATGGATGTTAAAAGTGCATTCTTAAATGGCTATATAAGTGAGGAAGTCTATGTCAAACAGCCCCTTGGATTTGAAAATTCTGATTTTCTAGACCATGTTTTTAAACTTAAAAAATCTTTATATGGTTTAAAACAATCACCAAGGGCATGGTATGACAGACTTAGTACATTTCTGCTTGAGAATGAATTTGATAGAGGCCAGATTGATAATACTCTATTTAGGAAATCCATTAAAAATGATATTTTAATTATTCAATTTTATGTTGATGATATCATCTTTGGATCCACTAATGGCACTTTGTGCAAAGAGTTTTCTGACCTAATGCAAAAAGAGTTCCAAATGAGCATGATGGGAGAACTTAAGTTCTTCCTGGGAATTCAGATTCACCAAGGTAAATCAGGTATACTCATTCACCAATCTAAATACACTAAAGAACTTCTTAAAAAGTTCAAAATGAGTGAATGTAAGCCTATGGCCACCCTTACGCACCCAACCTGCTCACTTGAGAAAGATGAAACCAGCCAAAAGGTAGACCAGAAAACATACAAAGGTATGATTGGATCCCTTCTTTATTTAACTGCTTCTAGACCTGACATTTTGTTTAGTGTTTGTGTCTGTGCCCGCCTTCAAGCTGACCCTAGGGAATCCCATTTAACTGCTGTCAAACGAATTCTAAGATACCTTAAAGGAACCACCAACCTTACCCTATTATACAAGAAAACCCCCATCTACAAACTCATAGGTTTTTGTGATTCCGACTATGCTGGAGACAAGCTGGAAAGGAAAAGTACAAGCGGCAACTGCACCTTAGGTGATAATTTGATCTCTTGGTCAAGCAAAAGACAAAGCACCATTGCTATGTCAACAGCCGAAGCTGAGTATATATCAGCAGCAGGATGCAGCTCACAGTTAATCTGGATGAAACACCAACTTGAAGATTACAACATCTTTGAAACCAATATCTCTTTGTTCTGTGATAACACTTCAGCCATAAACCTAACCAAGAACCCAATCTTACACTCTAGGGCCAAACACGTTGAAATAAAACACCATTTCATTAGGGACCATGTTCAAAAAGGGACTTTAAGCATCTAGTTTATGGGCACTGATCATCAATGGGCTGACATCTTCACCAAAGCATTACCTGAAGACAGGTTCTAGTTCATCAAGAAACATCTCAACATTGTCTCCATATCTGACTAGCTCAAGTAGTCTTCCTAGGAGTTTTTAATTTCTTGTAATTTTAATTTTATGTCTTTTATTTTTTTTATTTTTAACTTATGTACTTTGTAAAGAAAAAACAAAAATACAAAAATAATAGGCGTTGAAAAAGAAAGAGATGAAAAGAGAAGGAGTTGAAAAGGAGAAGAATCAGGGAGAGAGAAAAATAAAGAGAGAAAAAGAAAGAGTGAAAAGAGAAGGAGTTGAAAAGGAGATGAGAAGAGAAGAAAAGAAAGAGTGATTCAAGAAGGAGTTGAAAAGGAGAAGAAATAGTTAGTATTAGACTTAGGGGGAGAGATTGGTTTGAGGGGGAGTATTTCAGCACTTCGGTTTATAGCAAAATAAGTTAAGGTTTTGTCATCATCAAAAAGGGGGAGATTGTTGGAACCAAGTTGGTTCTAAGTACTTAGGATTTTGATGTTTACAAAGGCACTCCATTTAACCTTATTTTGTACTTAGAAAGATTAAATTAAATGCCACTAGAAGATAAAGGTTCTAGAGGTAGAAGATGAAGACACCAGATAATGCATCCAGAAGATACCAGAGGATGCATCCTGAAATTACTAGAGGATATCTTTGCTGGCCCAGATCAGAAGGAAGCAAAGTCAGAAGGAGACCTGGACCAGACCAGAAGAAAGCCTGCTAGAGGGAGACTTGATCCAGACTAGAAGGAATCATAAGTCAGACTTAGTCCATAAGTTATTCTACCAGAAGATGGCCTGGCAGTGAAATGATAAACAGCCCAGACTTGATCCAGACTTAATCAGAGGATAAATTAATGGGTCCAGAACAAGAGATTCAATCCAGATTTGATCCAGACCAGAAGATAGCATGGTTCAGGGTATGAAACTAAGTTCAGACCAAAAGAAATAATGTCTAGATTTGATCCAGACCTGATCCAAATCAGAAGGTAAAATGTCCAGACTGAAATATCATTTGTCCAGATTTAATTTCAGTTCAATCCAAACCCAGTTTAGAATTGGTCTAGATCAGAGGGAAAAGGTTCAGATCAATGGTCAAGATTTAAGTATATGTCCCAGTGTTGGCCGAGATCAGAAGATCAGACCATGGCCCAGTGTTGGCCGAAATCAGAAGGTCAGAATGTGTGGTCCAGCATTGGCCGAGATTAGAGGATCACAACAGATCTGTTTGCAAGTCCAGGTTGGCCGAGATCAGAAGATTAGAATATCAGAAAGTGTGGTCCAGGGTTGGCCGAAATAAGAGGATCACATCAGATCAGTTTGCAAGTCTAGGTTGGCCGAGATCAGAAAATCTGAAGATTAGAAAGTGTGGTCCAGGGTTGGCTGAAATCAAAGGATCACAGCAGATCACTTAGTATGGTCCAGATGTGAACGAGAGTAGAAGATCAAACGGTCCAGATTTAATCATGATGATAATCGGTGGACATTGTGGAATTCAGAAGCTATTGGCGGGAAGAAAGATTTGATTCAGAATTAATAAAAGACAAGATTGGCCAGAGTTATTTTTGAAAGCAAATATGGAGCTAAAAAGATATGTTTTCTATTTAAGTGAAGCCCGATTGGACAAGTTATTTGTGCAAGAGAATCCAGCAAGATACAGCTCGAAATTAAGCTTGGAAGAGACCTTAATCTGCGTCTATAAAAGGAGGCTCAAGACAGAAGACTTAGTATCACAAAAGAGTCATACACTTCCAAAGAAAACACTCAAGTTTTCAGTGAGGTTAATTGTGAGTTCCAGTTTTCCAGAAGCAAGCACTCGTGTTTTTCATTCCCTTGTGTTAGATCTAAGTTGTTGAAGTAGAGTCTACAATCTGAGGGAGTCAGAAGGGGTAGCATATTACTTGGCAATTAGATTCAAGGCGTTGTAATTCCTTCTACAATATGGGGTTGTGAGATTGGTAGGAGAAGACTTGACTTGAGAAGTCAAGGTGTTGTATTCCTCAAAAGTCTAGGATTGTTAGATTGTTTGAGAAGACTGACTTGGAGGGTCAGTGGTATTGTTGTAATTCAAGGTTTTGAATTAGTGAAATCTTTCAAAGTGAAGGGACTGGACGTAGCCTCGTTAACAGTGAACCAGTATAAAATTCTGTGTTTTATATTTACTTTACATCCGTTGCTAACTCTGTTTATTCATACATCAGGTTTTGTTATAAAACTGCAAAAACAGAAAAAGTAATCAAGTTAGTCAAACACAATTCAACCCCCCTTCTCGTGTTTGCACCTTCATTTCTCTCTTTTGAACTCTCAAATAACTTTGAACTGAAGCTTGAGTTATTGTGTTTTTCGATCGATTTGAACTCTAAGATGAATCTAGATTTTATGCTTGAGTTCTTCTACTTTTCGATACATACTGCTGCTGCCTGAAGCCTCATTTTATAGCTGAAATATGGGCTTCGTCCAAGTTTAAATTCGAGATAAATCTTGCTCAGATTTCCTTTGAAAATTCTGTTGGCCAATCTTGTTTCTTTTAATTTCGAACCATATCTTCTTTGCTCATATTTCCTTCGTATTTTCTTTAGGTCTTCTTTGATTTTTGAATCAAATCTTCTTAAGCCTACAATCAGATCTCTTTCAAAATTCAGTCAAGTCTTCTTCTAATTTTAATCAAGTCTTCACTTGATACGCATCATGATTTAAAATCTGGACCGTATGATCTGCTGATCTGGATCAAGTCTGGACCATGTGATTAGATCTGTACCATTCTGTTTCCTGATTTGGACAGTGTGATCTTCTGATCTGGACTATGTCATCTTCTGATCTGGACCAATTCTTCTGTTTTGGACCATGCTATCTTCTGGTTTGGACCAAGTCTAGACCATGTCTTCTGTTTTGGACCAAGTTATCTTCTTATCTGGACCATGTTATCTTCTGGATAATGTTTCCTTCTTGTCTGGACCATGTCTCCTTCTGGACCAAATATTCTTCTAATCTGAACCAAGTCTCCTTCTAGACCGTGTTTGCTTCTGATCTAGACCATGTTTTCTTCTGGACAAGGTTTCCTTCTGGTTTGGGCCACGTCTTCTTCTAGACTAAGTTTCCTTCTAGTCTGGATCATGAGTGATATCCTCTGATGATGTCATTGATTCTTCCCTCTGATGATATCCTCTGATTGATGTCATTGATGCCTCCCTCTGATGATATCCTCTAATGCTTGCCTTTGATTCTTGCTTCTAATGGGATCATCTGGTATCCTCTAGAGGTATCTTCTGGTATCCTCTGGTGATACCTTCTGGTATTCTCTGATGATATCCTCTAATATCCTCTGGTGATATCTTCAGGTTGTATCTTCTGGTGACATTTATATCTTCTGGTGACATTTATATCTTCTGGTGACGTCATCCTCTGATGACATCTTCTGCTGACGTTGATATCTACTGGTTGTATCTTCTGATTTGTATCTTTTGGAGGTATCTTCTGGTGACGTCATTCTCTGGTGACGTCAACCTCTGATTTTTCACTTCCTATGATTTTTCATTATTCTTCTAAGTCAAAATGTGAAAAAACCAACTTGGTTCCAACAATGTTGACTTCTATGAAAATAAATTCCCTTTCAAATCGAGAAATAATGAGGGCTGGGAACCAAGTCATACTCCCGTGAGAAGAAGCACTGAAAGCAACAAACAATGTGAATTGGAAACTCGAAGAAGAGAATCAGAGTTGCTAAAGATTATGGACCAAAATATATGGCCTATAATTTAGAAGGGGATCCTGCAAATCTCAAATAAGCCTTGTCATCATATCTATATGGAACAACCTAGAGGTTTTTTAATTCATGGACAAGAAAACAAGGTCTGTAAGTAAGATAAATCTCTTTATGGTCTTAAACAAGCTCCTAAGAATTGGCATGAAAAATTTGATAACTTAATTATATCGAATGAGGTTAAAGAAAATGTAAGTGACAAATGTATTTATTACAAATATGAAAATGGCATTTGCACTATCATATGTCTCTATGTAGACAACTTACTCATATTTGGTTCAAACACTCATGCTGTAAATACTGTGAAATCATTATTGAGTAGCAACTTTGATATGAAAGACATCGGAGAAGCAAATGTAATCTTAGGAATCAAGATTACTAGGTCAGAAAAGGGAATTTCTTTGGATCAATCTCATTATGTTGAAAAGATTCTAAAGAAATATAAATACTTTGACTGTAAACCTGCTTGCACACCACATGATCCAAGTGTGAAATTTTTTAAGAATATTGGTGAAGGTGTTAGACAAACTGAATATGCGAGCATCATTGACAACCTCAAGTATGCCACTGACTGTACTAGACCCGACATTGCCTATCTCGTGGGACTATTTGCATCATTGACGAAAGGATTGACAACCTCAAGTATGCCACTGAGCTGTAATATGGGATCATGTACGCACTGATGATAATTTAGCAGATCCTTTGACGAAAGGATTGGCTAGAGAGAAAGTCATAAATACATCCAAAAGGATGGGACTATTTGAAGGTGCAAACACGAGAAGGGGGGTTGAATTTTGTTTGTCAAACTTGAATTCTTTTGCTGTTTTGTTGAATGTTGATGGGAATTATTTGATGAATAAATAATTAGACTTAGCAGCAGATAATAACAACCTAAGAACACAGCGATTTATCCTAGTACACCATTAACTTGGCTACATCCAGTCCCTTCACTCTGAAGGCTTTAATCCACTAATTCAAAACACTTTGAATTACAACACCTGACCCTCCAAGTCTGACTTCCCAAACAATCTGACAACCCCATACTTTTAAGGAACGATAACAACACCTTGACCCTACAAGTCAAGTCTTCTCCTACAAATCTGACAACCCCAGATTGAAGAAGGAATCTACACCTCTAACGTGTTTGATTACAAGGGTTTGGAACTCTGCAAAGTTGCTTATGGAAACCTGATTGTTGCAATGACTTTCACACTCTTTTGTTGCTTATGGAAAGCTGATTGCTGCATTGAATTTCACTCTCAAAAAATCACTTAGAGAATATTTCTTTTGCACTTAAGTGTTTCTCTCTTTTGAACTCTTGGATGAATTTGAATTGAAGCTTGAGTTCTTCTGTTTTTCCGATGCCTAATGCTGCTGCCTGAAGCTTCATTTTATAACTGCAATTAAGGCTTTGTCCAAACTTAAATTCGAGATAAATCTTGCTCATATTTCCTTTGAAAATTCTGTTGGTCAATCCTGTTTCTCTTAATTTCAAAGCGTATCTTTTAGCTTCAGATTTCATTTGAAAATTCTGTTGAACAATCCTGTTTCTCTTAATTTCAGATCGTATCTTTTAGCTTCAGATTTCATTCAAATTTCCTTCAAGTCTTCAGTGATTTTTTGAATCAAATCCCATTAACACTTTGATCAAATTTCTATCAAAATTCAATCAAGTCTTCTTTGAATTTTAAATCAAGTCTTCACTGATCTGCATTATGATTTAAATTCTGGGTCGTATGATCTGTTGATCTGGACCAAGTATGGACCATGTGATCTTATCTGTACCATTATGTCTCATGATCTGGATTGTGTGATCTTCTGATTTGGACCATTGATCTTCTGATCTAGACCAAATTTGGACCAAGTCTTCTGTTCTGGATCATGCTATCCTCTGGTCTAGACCAAGTCTGACTTATGTTTCCTTTTGGTATGGACCAAGTTTCTTTCTAGACAATGTTTCCTTTTGATCTGGGCTAAGAATAATATCCTCTGATGATGTCATTGTTTCTTCCCTCTGATGATATCCTCTGATGTTTGCCTTTGATGACATCCTATGATTCTTGCTTCTGATGGGATCCTCTGGTATCCTCTAGAGGTATCTTCTGGAGGTATCCTCTGGATGTATCCTCTAGAGATATCTTTGGTGGCATTTTTTGGAGGTATCTTCTGCTGACGTCATCCTTTGATGACATCATCTGGTGACGTCATCCTCTGGTGTATCCTATGTTTTATCATACTTCTTCAAAGTCAAAATATGATTTTCATAAAATACTTTTGTTAACAACAAAACTTTAATTGAAAGAACCAACTAGGTTCCAACACTATTGCATATAGATCATTGAGTCACTCATGATCGTAACCCGACCTAAAAGACGGGAGATCCAAAGAATTAGGTTCAATGGGTAATAACAAGTCATAGTGATATGAGATGAACATTTTGTTATATCTAACAGAAGCATGATTCCTGAAGCGATGAAAAGTTGAGATAATAGAAATTCTTAATGAGATCTATACTCTATGTGGAGGGAGTACCTAGCTACAAGAGTACTCTTGATAGACTCACCTATGTGAATGTGGAAGTGGGGCCGCTTCCTATGGAATTTCAAGGCAAAAATTCCTAGAGCGTTCACTATACTGAGATAGACGTGCATGGCCATAAATGCACGGGCTTTTTAGAATACACCCAACGAAAAGGTTGTGTGTGGGTTTGATGTCAAAGATAAAGTTCAAGACTATGATTCACTCTTGTTAAATTTGAATCTCACTTACTATGCAAAGGTTTAAGTCAAGATACACCTTTGCTTATGCACAATCTTATTGAAGCATTTGACGCTACTTCAGAAACATTTTTTTAATTCGAGTGGGGGATTGTTGGAACATAATGTGTGAATTTAAAAATTGTTGAAGTCCCACATTGGAAAACTCATTTTGAGTAGTTTTAATCACTATATAAATATTATCAAAATTTTGTTGAATTCCCACATTGGTTAGGAAACATATGTGGATTTGCTTCCATCACTATATAAAGAGTGTCAAATTATTGTGAAAAGCATACCAAAGTTGAATGTATTTCCCAATTTTTTCTTTTCTCCCTCTTATATTCTGCTCGATTGTTACCGAGCCATTTCTCCCCTTTCTTTCTGTTCCTTTGATATTTTAGAACGGTTGTTATGTCTTAGTCCCTTTGATATTTTAGAGCAGTTTTATACCGTAGTCCCGTTGATTTTTTAGTGGTCATAATACCACAATTCTTTTAGAGCAGTTTTATACCGTAGTCCCGTCAATTTTTGAGTGGTCATAATACCACTATCCTTTTAGAGTGGTTTTTATGCCACATGCCGTAGTCTTTTAGAGTGTAGTCATTTTGATTTATGAGTAGTCATAGTACCATATTGCGAGGCTTTAATCACTTTATTAAGAGAGACTTTAACCGTCATATTGAGATTGGCTTTAACAACCATATTGAGGGTGTAATTCTAGAACGGTTTTCTACGGTCCAGTGGAACTCCGATACAGTGAATTTGGGCTATTTTATCTTGGGGACGTCGTGGTTGATAATCTGCCTTGCACAAATTGGGCAATGCCGCGAAACGCCTTAAAGAGAGCGACCTAGTCCGCGACTCAACCCAGTAATATCTTCGGTGACACAAATTGTGATTTTTAAATAGTTTTTTCAAACTCAAAATACAACAATTTTAAGACGTTTTTTCTGCCATGTCAACTAAAAACATTAATGGATGTGTTTCTTTGAGGCAAACATAAAAGGATAAGAAAGCTGGAGAATTAACCCATGGGAGGGTAATGATTACCTTTATAAGAATTATATTCTTAATAGACTTGCATGTGATCTGTATGAATACTACAGTTCCAGCAATAGTGCTAGACAGGTATGAGATGCTATAAAGAAAGGGAAATTGGAGCTAAAAAGTGTGTTGTAGCTTGAAATGCTATAAAGAAGAAATATGATACCGAGGAACTTCGAGCTAAAAAGTGTGTTGTAGCCGCTACCTCAAGCATCAAACTATCATATTACCGACGACAAATACGTGGAGAAATTCAAAAGATAGCTCAAGAGATCATCTTAAGTTATGACTTTAGATGAATTTCAAATTGATTGTTATTATCGACAAACTGCCTCTGATTGGAAGGATTTCAAAAATTCTTAAAATAAAAGAATTTTCTCTAAAGTGTGTAATAACCTGTCTCTAGAAAGAAAAAAATGTTGTTTATTATTTTTCTGAATTAGGAAGAGTTTACTTATATCCGAGGCATGTTTAAATTTAAATCTTGAAATTAAGAATGTCTCCTTCTGTTTACATGTTGTGTGATTTTAATATTTGACATGCTAGACTTTGTCATGTGAACACATGTTATTTCAAACTTAAGTAACTCAGGTTTAATACCAATGTTATCTTTAAATGATTTTGAAGAAAAAAATGTGGTTTTTGTAGTCAAGCTAAAATAACAAAGAGTTCACATAAATTTGTAGTTAGAGAATCTGAGTCTTTAGATTTATTACACTCTGATATATGTGAACTTGATGAGACGTTAATAAGAAATGAAAATTGTTATTTTATCACTTTTGTTGACGATCGTTCTGACTATACTTTTATATATCTAATGAAAAATAAAAGTGAAGCGCTTGACATGTTTAGAATCTTTGTAATTGAAATTGAAAATCAATTTAGTAAAAATATTATGAGATTTAGTAGTATAGAGGAATAGAATATGGTTCTACTTTATTTAATGAGTCTTATATAACTCAAGGAATTATACGTGAAACCACAACACCTTATTCACCTAAAATGAATGGTAAAGCTGAAAGAAAGAATAGAACTCTGACCGAACTAGTTGTTGCTATTATGCTTAACTTTGGTGCTACATCTCATTGGCAGGGGAAATTATTTTGATTGATTGCTATGTTTTGAATAAAGTTCCAAAATCTAAAAGCAAAACATCTTATGAGATAGTAAAGATAAAGAAAAGACAACCAAACTTGTCTTATCTTCGAACATGGGGTTGTCTGGCTTATGTCAGAATCCCCGATCCCAAACGAATTAAACTCACGAGTAGAGCCTATGAATGTGTATTCATTGGGTATGCAGTAAACAGCAAAACGTATAGGTTTTCTGACCTAAATACGAAAGTGATCATAGAGTCAAAGGATGTTGACTTCTATGAAAATAAATTCCATTTGAAATCGAGAAATAGTGGGGGCAGCGAACCAAGTCATACTCCAATGACAAGAAGCACTAAAAGCAACAAACAAGGTGAATTGGAAACTCGAAAAAGTAAGAGAATCAGATTTGCGAAAGATTATGGACCAGAATATATGGCCTATAATTTAAAAGAGGATCCTGCAAATCTCAAAGAAGCCTTGTCATCATTGGATACAAATCTTTGGCAAGAAGCTATAAACGATGAAATGGATTCTCTAGAATCTAACAAGACCTGGCATATAGTAGACTTGCCTCCTGGTTGCAATCCAATAGGTTGTAAATAGATTTTGGAAAAGAAACTAAAACCTGATGGAACTAATGATAAATACAAGGCCTTGTAGCCAAAGGGTTTGGGCAAAGAGAAAATATAGATTTCTTTCACACTTTTTCACCAGTCGTTAGAATAACATCCATTAGGGTACTCATTTCTCTAGTAGGTATTCATAACTTGGTGATACACCAAATGTGGTGATCTGGAAGAAGAAATCTATATGGAACAACGTGAAGGTTTTGTAATTCATGGACAAGAAAACAAGGTCTGTAAGTTAGATAAAACTCTGTATGGTCTTAAACAAGCTCCTAAGCAATAGCATCAAAAATTTGATAACTTAATTATATCAATGAGGTTAAAGTGAATGAAAGTGCAAATGTATTTATTACAAATATGAAAATGGTGTTTTCACTATCATATGTCTCTATGTAGACGACTTACTCATATTTGGTTCAAACACTCATGCTGTAAATACTGTGAAATCATTATTGAGTAACAACTTTGATATGAAAGACATTGGAGAAACGAATGTAATCTTAGGAATCAAGATTACTAGGTCAGAAAAGGGAATTTCTTTGGATCAATCTCATTATGTTGAAAAAATCCTAAAGAAATATAAATACTTTGACTGTAAACCTACTTGCACACCATATGATCCAAGTGTGAAACTTTTTAAGAATATTAGTGAAGGTGTTAGACAAACTGAATATGCGAGCATCATTGACAGCCTCAGGTATGCCACTGATTGTACTAGAACCAACATTGCTTGAAGGTGCAAACACGAGAAGGGGGTTGAATTGTGTTTGCCAAACTCGATTCTTTTTGTTGTTTTGTTGAATGTTGATGTTAATTATTTGATGAATAAATAATCAGATTAAGCAGCGGATAATAACAATATAAGAACACAACAATTTATCCTGGTTCACCATTTACTTGGCTACACTGAAAGCTTTAATCCACTAATTCAAAACATTTGAATTACAGCACATGACCCTCCAAGCCAGTCTTCTCGAACAGCCTAACAACCCCAGACTTTTGAGCAACGAGAACAAGACCTTGATTCTACAAGTCAAGTCTTCTCCTACCAATCTAACAACCCCAGATTGAAGAAGAAATCTACACCAATATCGGGTTAGATTATAAGGGTTTGGAACTCTGCAAAGTTGCATCTGGAAAGCTGATTTTGCACCGATTCTTGCACTCTTTTGTTGCTTCTAGAAAGCTTATTGTTGCACTGAATTTCTCTCTCGAAAACACTTAGAAAATATTGCTTTTGCACTCAAGTATTTGTCTCTATTGAACTCTCGGATAACTTTGAATTTGAAGCTTGAGTTCTGTGTTTTTCGATGCTTAATGCTGCTGCCTGAAGCCTCCTTTTATAGCTGCAAATAGGGTTTTGTCCAAGCTTAAATTCGTGATAAATCTTGCTCAGATTTCCTTTGAAAATTCTGTTGGCCAATCCTGTTTTACTTAATTTAAAACCGTATCTTTTTAGCTTCAGATTGCACTTGAAAATTTTGCTGACCAATCTTGTTTCTCTTAATTTCAAACCATATCTTTTTAGCTTTAGATTGCATTCGAATTTCCTTCAAGTCTTCAGTGATTTTTGAATCAAATCCCCTTAATACTTTGATCAAATTTATATCAAAATTCAACCAAGTCTTCTTCAAATTTTAATCAAGTCTTCATTGATCTGCATCATGATTTAATTTCTGGACCATATGATCTTCTAATCTCGACCAACATTGGACCATGCGGTCTGATCTGTACCATTTTGTGATATTCTGATATGGACCATTGATCTTCTAATCTGGGCCATTTATCTTCTGATCTAAACCATTGATCCCTTGATCTGGACCTTTTGTCTTTTGATTTGGACCAAGTCTGTACTAAGTCTTATGTTCTGGACCATGCTATCTTCTAGTCTGGACCAAGTATGACTTATCTTACCTTCTGGTCTGGACCAAGTCTCCCTTTGACAAGCTTCCTTCTGGTTTGGTCCAAGTCTCCTTCTGGACTATGCTTCCTTCTGATCTTGGCCAAGAAAAATATCCTCTGATGATGTTATTTTTTTCTTCTCTTTGATGATATCCTCTGATGTTTGCCTTTGATGACATCCTCTGGTATTCTATGGAGGTATCTTCTGGCACCCTCTGGTGACATCCTCTAGTATCATCTGGATGCATCCTCTGGTATCCTCGGGTGATATCTTCTCGCCTAATCTTCTGGTGGCATTTTTATCTTCTGGTGATGTCATCCTCTGGTGACATCTTCTGATTTGTATCTTCTGGAGGTATCTTCTAGTTGTATATTCTAGACATATCTTCTGCTGACGTCATCCTCTGTTGTATCCTCTGGTGACGTCATACATCATCTGATTTTTCATTCTTCTAAGTCAAAATACAATGTAGATAAAATACTTTTGTTAACATCAAAACTTTAATTGAAAGAACCAAAGATTTCCTACCGTCCTAAAATACTAGGATTACATTATCAAAGATTTCCTACCGTCCTGGAAATACACAGTGATGTTGATTGGAACACTTTGTCAGATGTCTCCAAAGCAACCAGTGGATATAATTTTAGTATATTAGACGGTGATGTATCTTGGAAATCGAAGAACAGCCGATATTGGCTCAGTCCACTATGGAGTCTGAAATGATAGCACTAGCTACTGCTAGTGATGAAGCGAGCTGGTTGATATGTTTGCTAGTCGAGATCCCTTTATGGGAAAAACCTATACCATCTGTGTTGATCCACTGTGATAGTACCATGGCTATTGCAAAAATTGAGAATCGTTATTACAACGGTAAAAGACGACAAATACGGCAGAAACACAACACAGTTAGGGAATTACTTACTAAAGGAGCTGTAATATGGGATCATGTACGCACTGATGATAATTTAGCAGATCGTTTGACGAAAGGATTGGCTAGAGAGAAAGTCATAAATACATCCAACAGAATGGGACTATTGCCTATAGATCATTGAGTCACTCACGATGGTAACCCGACCTAAAAGACTGGAGATCCCAAGAATTAGGTTCAATGGGTACTAACAAGCCATAGTGATATGAGATGAACATTTTATTATATCTAACAGAAGCATGATTCCTGAAGCGATGAAAAATTGAGATAATAGAAACTATGTGGCGGGAGTACCTAGCTACAGGAGTACTCTTGATAGACTCACCTATGTGAATGTGGAAGTCGGGCCGCTTCCTATGGAACTTTGAGGCAAAAATTCCTAGAGTGTTCACTATACTGGGATAGACGTGCATGGCCATAAATGCACAGGCTTTTTAGAATGCACCCAATGAAAAGGTTGTGTCTGGGTTTAATGTCTGCGATAGAGTTCAAGACTATGAGTCACTCTTGTTAAATCTGAATCTCACTTACTATACAAAGGTTTAAGTCAAGAGACACATTTGCTTATGCACAATCTTATTGAAGCATTTGGCGCTACTTCAGAAACATTTTTTTAATTCAAATGGGGGGTTGTTGGAACATAATGTGTGAATTTAAAAATTGTCGAAGTCCCACAATGGAAAACTCTCATTTTGAGTAGTTTTAATCACTATATAAATATTCTCCAAATTTTGTTGAAGTCCTACATTGCTTAGGAAACATATGTGGATTTGCTTCCATTACTATATAAAGAGTGTCAATTTATTGTGAAAAGCACACCAAAGTTGAATGTATTTCCCAACTTTTTCTTTTCTCCCTCTTATATTCTACTCGATTGTTACCGAGCCATTTCTCCCCTTTCTTTCTGTTCCTTCGATATTTTAGAGCGGTTGTTATGTCGTAGTCCCTTCGATATTTTAGAGCGGTTTTATACCATAGTCCCGTCGATCTTTTAGTGGTCATAATACCACAATCCTTTTAGAGTGGTTTTTATGTCGCATGCCGCAGTCTTTTAGAGTGTAGTCATTTTGATTTATGAGTGGTCATAATACCATATTGCGAGGCTTTAATCGCCTTATTAAGAGTGACTTTAACCGTCATATTGAGAGTGGCTTTAACAGCCATATTGAGGGTGATATCTAGAACGGTTTTCTGCAGTGCAATGGAACTCCGATACAGTGAATCTGAGCTGTTTTATCTTGGGGACGTCGTGGTTGATAGTCCGTCTTGCATAATTTGGGCAGTGCCACGAAATGTCTTAAAGAAAGCGACCTAGTCTATGACTCAACTCAGTAATATCTTCAAAAATGGCACAAATTGTGATTTTTAAATAGTGTTTTCAAACTCAAAATTCAACATGAGTTTTATATATTATTATTATTATTATTATTATTATTATTATTTTATATTGTTATATGGTATTCTTCTTTTTTCCTTTATGTTGTTTTATTTTTTATTATATATTAAAATCAATTTTTTTGGACATTAACATTTTTCTGTAACATTATGCTTTTAACATTCATTTTTTTTTGAAAGAAAAGTCAAATATTTTTATACATTAAATTTCATAAGTTTCTAACAAATATTAAATCTTCTAAAAAAAGGAAATCTTTTATTAAATATTAATTAAATGTGTTATTCTTTTATTTATGAGTTGTCAGTACATATTATAAATAAATTAATTTCAAATCAACTTTTAAATTTGATTAATTAGATGTGACATCTTTTTAATCTTTGAGTTGTTAAGACACAAATTGTACTAAGTGGTGTTTTTAAAACTCAATTTTAGAATCACATATTAACTAGATGTGACATCGTTTTAGTCATTAAGTTTTTAAGATACAAGTTGTACAGCTTGATAGTTTTAAAATTCGTGTTTTTGAATAATTATTCAAGTTAAACAAACTCATTTTGTTTTATCAAAATTTTTCTTTCTTTTTTCTCATCTCGTATTTTTCCTCTCGACACTTTTGTTTTTACTTTCCTTCATACCTCTAATGAAAGTAAGTAGAGTTAATGTGAGTTTTATATATTATTATTTTATATTTTTATATGGTATTCTTCTTTTTTACTTTACCTTGTTTTATTTTTTATGATATATTAAAATCAGTTTTTTTGGACATAAGATTTTTCTGTAGCTTTATGTTTTTAACATTCATTTTTTGTGAAAAAAAAAAGTCAAACTTTTTTTTATATTAAATTTAATTTGTTTCTAACAACTATTAAATCTTCTAAAAAAGAAAATATTTTATTAAATATTAACTAAATGTTTTATTCTTTTATTTATGAGTTGTCAGGACACAAGTTGTACAACTTAAAAGTTATAAATCTCATTTTATAAATAAATTAATCTCAGATCAACTTTTAAATTTGATTAATTAGATATAACATCTTTTTAATCTTTGAGTTGTCAAGACTCAAATTGTACCGCTTGGTGTTTTTAAAACTCAATTCTAAAACCACATATTAACTAGATGTGATATCTTTTTAGTCCTTGAGTTTTTAAAATACAAGCTGTACAACTTAACAGTCTTAAAACTCGTATTTTTGAATAATTATTAAAGTCAAACAAACTTATTTTCTTTCGTCAAAACTTTTCTTTCGTCAAAACATTTCTTTCTTTTTTCTCATCTCATATCTTTCCTCTGAGTCGCGACACTTTTGTTTTTACTTTTCTTCACACCTCTAATGAAAGTAAGTAGGGTTAATGTGAGTTTTATATATTATTATTATTTTATGTTATTATATGGTATTCTTCTTTTTTCCTTTACCTTGTTTTATTTTTTATTATTATATTAAAATCAGTTTTTTTGGACTTTAAGTGTTTTATGTAGCTTTATACTTTTAACAATCATTTTTTTGTGAAAAAAAAAAGTCAAATTTATTTATATATTAAATTTAATTAGTTTCTAACAAATATTAACTCTTATAAAAAAAGAAAATATTTTATTAAATATTAACTAAATGATTTATTCTTTTTTATTTATGAGTTGTCATGACACAAGTTGTACAACTTGACAGTTCTAAATCCCAGTTTATAAATAAATTAATCTCAAATCAACTTTTAAATTTAATTTATTAAATGTGACATCTTTTTAATATTTGAGTTGTTAATACACAAATTGTACCACTTGGTATTTTTAAAACTCAATTTTAAAATCACGGATTAACTATATGTGACATCTTTTTAATTCTTGAGTTTTTAAGATACAAGTTGTACAACTTGATAGTCTTATAACTCGTATTTTTGAATAATTATTTAAGTCAAACAAACTCATTTTTGTTCATCAAAACTTTTTCTATCGATAACAAAACACAATTTCTTTAAAAACAATCAACACATCTGCATTTTTTACACAAGAACTACGTATCTTTGATTTATTCATCGTGTCGCGAGATACGCAGGAGCAAGATCACACTCTTATCAAACACATTAATAAATTTTTTTCCACTCTTTTTTATGCACACGTTTATTTCAAAATCAAATTCAAAAAATAATTGATATTTATATTTAATAATAAGGAGAAGTAAATATATTTAAGTTAATATTAATTTTGCACAATTAATTATAGGTAACCGTATTGTAACGGATGTTGTAGAGTGTTAATACTTTCCTCTATGCATAATTGACTCCCGAACTTAAAATTTTGCTTTAAAGATCATTTTTTTATTTTTTATTTTTAATGATTTCTCAATATTTTCTCTATTTTAAAATAAATTTTGGTGATAACTCTATTAAATTCGAAAAACACTCGAAATTTTAGAGCGCGACAATGAGTAACGGCAATAGGTGGCTGGTGTGACAATGTTTCAAAGGGAGATGGAAAAAAAATGGGTGTGGTGGACTTACAATTGAATATGTTGGGACTGTTTATTCAACGGTACAAAACTTATCTTAATCGTGCATAATAGGCAAAACATCAATTTTTAATTTTATAACCCATAAAAAATCGCAATTTCATATTATAAGAAGAAACAATGAGGTGGTTAAGTAGAATCGTCTCTGAGATTTTTTCGAACTTTGGACAAACAAAAATAATGGTGCTCGCATAATTATTATTTTTTCAGTGTATTTTTTGTTGTGAAATAATTAATAATTAATTTATAATCGATGTTTTTATAAAAAAATTATTTTTCAAAAAAATTAAAGTAAAACTATTTAATTTATTTTGTTACATAGTAATAATATAAATAAATTCTTAATAATTTTAATTTGGAAAAACGTCTCTCAATATATGCAATGATAATTAATATTATTCTATAAAATATTCATGTATTGTGAAAATAATTAAATATCTTCAAATTGACTTTAAATCTTGATTTTCATTCAACTGTCAAAATATCTCATATGACTTTTTAATTCTTCAAATAGAATTTCATCTTATAGATCATGAGAATTTTCATACTTTAGATAGATTAAAATATTTTTTAAATGTAATTTTAAGTCATGATGAGAGAATGATTTTAGTCTTTTAATACTAAGCCAAAATCTAACAATTTCGTCATAAGTGGTATGACATACAAATTTTCCTAGTAAGTGACTCAGTTACATTTTTTTTCTAAAAATTGAGAATAGAGAAAATTATTATTATTTAAAGTAACATTAATAATTATTTACAATCATCTCAGATAAAAAATTATTATTAATTAAAGTGTGCATTCATATGGATATTTATCCCAATGCTTTTTTATATGAAAATTTAACATTTTTTGAATAAAAACATATTCAATCTCCATTTCATTGAAATTTTTTTCATTATTAACAATAATATTTGCAAAATTAGATTTTCTATATTTTTTCACTTATTTATCCAAATTTTTTACTAGTTTTGTTTAAGGATTTTTTTTTTAGTTTTATAGATACATTAATATTCATGTCTTTTTTTTGTAAACACTAGACGTACACCTGTGCGGAGCACGGGTAATTGACAGAAAATAGATATGATAATATATCGATATTGTAGTGTTATTTGTTTGCATCAAATAAAAAAATAATTTTGCACAAAAAAAAAATTGATGTATAAAATAATCACAAATTTTATAAATAAATAAAAAAGTATATTTTACACTTAAGAATACTTCTTTAGGTAAGGTTTGTTTCTTAATCTACTTTATCAAACTATTAATATCTTCAAACTCTATTTTAGTATCACTCTTAGAATCACAACATATAGTTGTCCATGGGAGAATAGTATTGAAGTAAAAATATTTTTGATATATATTTTAATTACAACAAACTGAAGGTGCAAACACGAGAAGGGGGGGTTGAATTGTGTTTGACTTAACTTGAATACTTTTCCTGTTTTAATACTTTCAAAACAAAACTTGATGTATAATTAAAACAGAGTTAGCAGCGGATAAAAATAAAAATAAAACTCACAGATTTTATATTGGTTTACCGTTAACGAGGCTACGTCTAGTCCCTTCGCCTTGAAGGATTTCACTAATTCAAACCTTGAATTACAGCCGTAATACTGACCCTCCAAGTCAGTCTTCTCAAATAGTCTAACAATCCTAGACTTCTTTGAGGAAAAACAACTCCTGTCTTCAGCCAATCTGACACCCCAGATTGTAGAAGAATTCACAACACTATGAATCTAATTGCTAAGTACCTTGCTACCTCCTACTGACTCCCTCAGTTTGTAGACTCTACTCCAACAACTTAGATTTGACACAGTGGAAAGAAAATAACACGAGTACTTGCTTCTTGAAAGCTGAAACTCACAATTGACTTATATGAAAATTTGGGAGCATTTGCTTTGGAAGTGTATGACTCTTTTGTGATTTTCAATACTAAGTAATCTGCCTCGAGCCTCCTTTTATAGATGCTGATTAGGGCCTCTTCCAATGCTTAAATTCGAGCTGAATCTTGCTAGATTTTCTGGCAAAAATATCTTGACCAATTGAGCTTCAATTAATTTAAAAACATATCTTTTTAAGCCTTAGATTTCTTTCAAAAACTTACTGGCCAATCAAATCCTTTCATTGCTTCTCGCCACAGCTCCTGAATTCCATGCTACTCCACTTTATTTTTATAACAAATCTTTTGTAATACTTTGATAAAAATAACATAAGATCTTCACCTTTAATCCCCATGATCAAATCTGCACCCTTGGATCTTCATGCGATATTCCACCATTGGACCAGCCTAATTGATATGCTGTGATCCTCTGATTTCGGCCATTCCTGGACCACTCTTCCTAACCCTCTAATCTTTTGATTACGGCCTTCCCTGGACGCGCACCTCATATGCTAAAATCCTCTGAATTCGGCCATTTCTGGACTTGCACATCCTGTTCCTCTGATTTCGGCCAACACTGGGCCATGGTCTGATTTTCTTATCTAGACCATCACTGGACCAAATAATTATTTCTGAACCATTGATCTGGAAGTCTTTACTCTGATCTGGACAGATTCTGGAATTTGGTCTGGAACAAACTGAAATTAACTTGAACAAAAAATATTTCAGTCTGGACATTTTACCTTTAATTTTGGACCAGGTCTGGATTGATTCTGGAACTCATTTCTTTTGGTCTGGACTTAGTTCCATGCCCTGAATCATGCTATCTTATGGTCTGGGCCAAATCTGGATTGATCCTCTTGTTCTGGACTCATAAACATACCTTCTGGTCAAGTCTGGAACAAGTCTGGACTGTGTAATTTTTCACTGCCAGGCCATCTTCTGGTCAGAATAACTTCTGGAATAAAATTGATATTTGATTCCTGTTTGTCTGGAACAACTCTCCTTCTGGCAGGCTTTCCGTTGATATGATCCATGTTTCCTTCTGATTTTTCTTCATTCTGATCTGGACCAGCAAAGATATCTTCTGGTGATATTTTTGACATTCCTGGATATCTTCTGGTCAATCCAGAATTCATTTTTCTGGAATCCTTTGATCTCTGCTTCTGTTTCATTCAGTTTCTGGGGCATTTAACTTAATTAATTCAAAGTACAAAATAAGTTTACATTGAGTACATTTGTAAGCATCAAAATCCTAAGTACTTAGAACCAACTTGGTTCCAGCACAAACCTTATGAAATAAATGTTAAGTTTTTTAAATGGTGATCTACTGATGTTTGCATTTGAGTTTTTGTTGAAAGAACATAAGTGGTCAAACTTGAAGCCACTAACATAAACAAATGCATTGTATCAACTCAACAATAAAAGAACTCATGAGCCTAATTCATAAATATAAATACAATTATCCTTAAGCCGAGGATGATCATCGCAATATGTTGCATCTTAATCACACATAACATCTCTTGGAAGAAGTCAAGAAAAACTATGGGTCCAGATGAGTCTATATGAAAATTGGAGGATGAAGAATCCATATCCAATGATGAATATTTTTTACAATCTTATATCTGAGGATAAACTAGAGGATGAATATTTTTCACAATCTCATTTATGAGGATAAACCCGAGGATAGACATTCATTACAATCTCAGGTATGAAGAGGGACATTCATCACAATCTCGGGTCCAAGGATGAATATTCTTCACAATTTCAGATCCGAGGATAAATATGTATCAAAGTTTTTATCTCACAAAATTATTGAAAAAGTAATTGTAATAAAAGTACAACAAGACAAAATTTGACAAGTTGTTCACACTATTCAAGGTTTACCAAAAGTAAACGTAGAAGTGACATCACATCAATCATGTACTCTTATGTGGGAGATAAGAACTTTCATCCTCGCACTTAACATAACCTGAGGATGAACTCTCGAAAAAATCATCCTCTCATATATAAAAATGGGGTCTTAGAATAATAACAATTTTTTTTACAAATCATATTCTAGAAGATTACCTAACAAGTAAAAAAGGTGTCAACATGTTTACACCAAATTCCAACAGCCACATATTGGAAAGAAAGACATCTAATCATCTCTCAAAGACTTACATAGATCCGAGGATGATCATCCATGAACATCCTTAAAATTAGTTACATTAGAGGATGATTACAGTCTTCTAAGGGGTTATGGTGATATTTGACATCTTTCATTTTTACTAAGGGGTTGTGGTGATATTTGACATCTTTCATTTGTTAATTTGGAATTTTAATAGATATTATATAGGCTTAAATGCACCTTATTCTATTTTGTTGAAATTTAGTCTTTTTTTTCTTTCTAAATTTGGTGTTTTGGTTTTCCTATTTATAAATTGTTGGAATTGTTTTAGTCCACTCTATTTTTGATGACGTGACTATCTCATTTATGATATGATGTTGAGAAGATTGAGTTGGATAAAACCTTTGACACACTATAACTTTATTTCCATGTCATTTATATTAATTAATAAATATATTTTAATAATTAAATAATATTATTTATTACCATAAAAAACTTATTAATTATATTTTATATTTAATATTTTTAAAAATAAAATAAAAAATTGTTTATAAAATTAAAATAAGAAACAACCCTAAACTAAGAGTTCCCAAATCTCGTCCACACATTCATCTTCTCCAATGAAATTGTATGATTGTAGGTGGTGCAACAAAGGCCACATAAGAGCAATGAAGATGGACTTCTTCTCCTCCTTAATGTTTCTATTTTTGATTCTCAATGTCGCTTCATATTCAGTTGTTCGATGTTTGTTTAATGGTACTCTATTCATGAGGAGATGATAGTTTAATTGTGGTATTTGTTTTATCACCCTTTATATTTTTTTTAAATATCTCTCTATTGAACTTGGTGAGTCTGTTGAAAGTGTGAAATGGGTTTGGATGGAGCTAGTTAGCTAAAAAATGTTACTAAGCTTGTTTACTAAGTGTATGGAGGTTGAAGGTATATAATGATTAAATATGAGTTTCAAGTTTGCATGTTGGCCCTAGATGAGTAGACCATGTAGTTTGGGATGTTTTTCATTTTTGGGTTTGGCTTTGTGATTTGTGGGTTTGATTTCTCATGTCTAGATTTTTAGAAAGAACGCCAAAGGTTGAAGAAGATAGATGATTTGTAGGTTTTATTTTCAAATGATTTTTAGAAAGAACATCAAAGATTGAAGAAGATGAATGGTTGGTTTGTGTTTTTTATTTTCATATTTAGTTTTTTTTATTAAAGAACTCAAAACTTCTACATGAAATAATGAAATTCTAGATAAAAATATTGCTTAGAAATTCTACATGAAATTGGTTTACTTGGTGCCAAACCTGCATAAATTCATGCAGATACTTTTGTGAAACTTCATAAATATGACATTACATACTATAAAAGAATGATTGGAAAGTTGGTGTATCTTAACACCACTTAGCTTGATATAACCTTCACTAAACAACAACTTAGTCAATCCCTAAGTTGCCCAACACAAACTCATTTCTATGTCGTCTACAATTAATGTGGTAAGATACCTCAAAAGCCTTCTTGGTCGTGGGATATTCTACCCCAGATCATATCATCAAACCTGCAATTCCTTGGATTTTATTATGTGATTGAACATGTTGTTAGCATTCAAGACGATTTGTCATTAGTTATTGTTTTTCACTTGTATATCTTTCTAACAAATTTAAAGAATTGTTGAAAATATTCATTTTTTTTTCTATTTGATAAATGTATTTTTTTTGTATTTTTATTATTACAATTCAACTTTAATATATATTTGTTTTCAAAAAAAAAACCTAATATGAAATGAAAATAAGTATTAAAGTTTACTTAATTTTGTTAACAAATAATAATATTAGCGGAAGATTAATATTAGTAAATTAATATTAACAAATAATAAAAAGTACTAAAGTACTAGTAACTAGTGTTGTAGCATGGATATCCAAAACTTGATACTTTGATTTGATTAATAAATTGTTTTAATATAAAATGTTCAAAGTTCACCATACTCTTCCTTAACATGGTCTCTCAGCTTAGTAGGAGTAATTTACTCAATTGAATTAATTTTGTGTTTTTTTTAAAAGAACACTTCATCGATAAAGAAGAACGCAATGGATCACATCATTAAGAACAAAAAGATCTAAGTTAGGAGGAATCTCTTTCAATCACACTTGATTACGATACAAATAGGAAAACTTTAGCCCATACCCCCCAATTATACCTATATCTCCATATATTTTTTGAAATATTAAATATATTTTGCATTTTTTTACTATTTTAATAAATTAAAATTCACTTATTTTTTTTATCTTCCAAAGATTTTTGGAACTCAGAAAAAAAGTTATTCGGTACGTAAAAATTTTCCACTAATTACCGGAAAATTTGAAAAAAAATTTCTGAAAAAAAAAACGTGTATTTAATACTACCAGAAAACTTTCAAACAAGTTTTTCGGAAGTTTTTTTTTTAATTTTTTTTATTTAAATTTTGATAGATATGGATAATCCGCTAGTATTATCTGATAAAACATGCGTTGATACTACCAACGTTTTTAACACATAATAGTTATGAATAATTATAATTACTATCGTAAAAATATATTATTGTGATTAATTATTATAATTTATTTTATATTTTATTTTAGATATTTGATACACGGGAAGCTGTTGTGAATTGAGCTATAGAAATCGGTATAAAACACAAAGTAATTGTTATCATAACAAGATCAGATAGAGAGACTGGAGAAAGAGGGAGGAGAAATAAATTAATATTAGGTTGTGATAAAGGAGAAAAATACAAGAGTGTTGATAGTTTAACTCGAAGTTCAACAAAAAAGTGTGGTTGTCTTTTCAAGCTTAGATCAAAACCATTAAAAGATGGTTTAAGATGGACAGTAAAAGTAATATGTGGAGTTCACAACCATGAATTACCTGATACTTTGGAGGGACATGCATTTGTTGGACGTTTAGATGAAGAAGAGAAAAAACATATACACGACTTAACAAAATATAATGTTGCATCAAAGCACATATTACTCTCATTGCAAGACCAAGATAAGAACAATGTTACTCAAATCTCACAAATATATAAATAGAGGAGTATCATTTGATTGAAGGTGAGAGGTCATAAGACAGAGATGTAACATTTATTCAAGTTAATTGAAGAAACAAAATACGTGTGTTGGAATAGAAAACGGAAAGACTCAGATGTTATGAAAGATATTTTTTGGGCTCATCCAGATTCAGTGAAGTTGTTGAATTTGTTTCCTATTGTGTTAATTATGGACAACATCTACAAAACCAATAAATACAGAATGTCGTTACTTGAAATTGTTGGCATGACATCAACAGAGATGACATTTGTGGTTGGATTTGCTTATTTGGAATGCGAGCGGGAAGAAAACTTTTGTTGGGCATTAGATAGGCTAAAAGAACTTTTTGAAGGTGCAAACACGAGAAGGGGGGGTTGAATTGTGTTAGACTAACTTGAATACTTTTTAGTTTTAAAACAAAACTTGTTATGTATGAATTAAAACAAAGTTAGCAACGGATATAAAGTAAATAAAAACTCAGACTTTTATACTGGTTCACTGTTAACTAGGCTACGTCCAGTCCCTTCACTTTGAAGGATTTCACTAATTCAAAAACCTTGAATTACAAAGTACCACTGACCCTCCAAGTCAGTCTTCTCAAAAAGTCTAACAACCCTAGACTTTTGAGGAAAAGAACCTTGAATCTAATTGCTAAGTAATATGCTACTCCTTCTGACTCTCTCAGATTGTAGACTCTACTTCAACAACTTAGACCTAACACAAGGGAAAGAAAAACTTAGATTACTTGCTTCTAGAAAGCGGATACTCACAATTGACCTCACTAAAAACTCAAGTATTTTGCTTTTGGAAGTGTACGACTCTCAAGTATTTTCGATACTCTAATCTTCAACATTAAGTCTCTATTTATAGTTGAACTTTAGGACTTCACTGATGCTTTACTTCTGGAGTGTATTTCGATTAATCTATTTTGAGAATATTCTGGAGTAGTTTGCTCATATTCTATTTTGAGTATTTTGCTCACTGATGCTTTAATTCTGGAGTGTATTTAGATTAATCTGTTTTGAGCATTTTGCTCCGCTTCTGTTTTGAGCATGCTTTTAGCTAGATTATGTTTCTCGAGTCTTTTGCTCCAGTTCTATTTTGAGCATTTTTCTCAGATTCTGTTTTTAAGCATATTTTTAGCTAGATTTTGTTTCTCGAGTCTTTTGCTCCAATTCTGTTTTTGAGTATTTTCCTCTAACATATTCCTCTGACAGATTGCTCTTATGATCATCCTCTGGTGACGCCATCCTCAGATTTCTACATCTGGTGACGTCATCTTCTGGTGACATCATCCTCTGATTTATGCTTCTGGTGACGTCATCTTTTGGTGACATCATCCTTTGATTTATGCTTCTGGTGACGTCATGTTCTGGTGACATCCTATGGTGATGTCATCTTCTGGTGACATCATCCTCTGATTTATGCTTCTAGTGACGTCATCTTCTGGTGACATTCTATGGTGACGTCATCCTCTGATTTCTGCTTCTGGTATCGTCATCCTCTGATCTATTCTTTTTTGATGATATCCTCTGGAGGTGTATCGCTTGGTGCCTTCAGGATGCATCCTCTGGTACCTTCTGGTGGTGTCATCTTCTGCCTCTGGTGACGTCATCTTCTGATCACATTTTATATAATAATTCTAAGTACAAAATAAGATTACATGGAGTGCTTTTGTAAACATCATTAGGATTTTCATCATTAGGATAAGTACAAAATAATTCCAAGTTGGTTCTAAGTAATTAGGATTTTGATGTTTACAAAAGCACTCCATGTAATCTTATTTTGTACTTAGAATTATTATATAAAATGTCATCAGAAGATGACGTCACCAGAGGCATAAGATGAGTTACCAGAAGATAAAATCAGACCAGAGGATACACCTCCAGAAGATACCAGATAATGCATCTAGAAGGTATTAGAGGATGCATCCTGAAGGCACCAGAGGATACACCTCCAGATGATATCAGAGGATGTCAAAATACCATTAGAGGATATCTTTCCTGGCCGAGATCAGAAGGAAGCAGAGTCCAGAAGGAGACCTGGATCAGACCAGAAGGAAGCATGCCAGAGGGAGACTTGTTCCATACCAGAAGGAATCATAAGTCAGACTTAGTCCATAATTTATTTTGTCCAAAAGATAGCTTGACAGTGATTATAAAATTCAGTCCAGACTTAATCCAGACTTCATCAGAGCAGAAGATAACTTGTCCAGACTAGAAGATAGCATAGTCCAGAGCATGAAACTCAGTCCAGATCAGAAGAAATGATTGTCCAGATTTAATCTAGACCCGATTCAGATCAGAAGGAAATGTCCAGATTAAAATATCATGTCCATATTTTATTCAATCCAGACTCAGTCCAGAATTGGTCTAGATCAGAGGGAAAATGTTCAGATCAATGGTCCAGATTTAAGCATATGGCCCAGTGTTGGCCGAGATCAGAAGATCCAACCATATGGCCCAGGGTTGGCCAAGATCAGAAGATTAGAATGTGTGGTTCAGTATTGGCCGAGATCAGAGGATCACAGCAGATCAGTTTGTATAGTCCAGATGTGGACGAGATCAGAAGATCAAAGGGTCCAGATTTAATTATGATGATAATCAGTGGAGACTTGATTAAATTTGATCAAAGTATTAAGAGGATTTGATACAAAAATAAATTGAAGTCTTGTGGGAATTCAGAAGCTATTGGTGGGAAAAAAGATTTGGTCCAGAATTAATCAAGAACGGGCCAAAGTTATTTTTGAATGCAAATCTGAAGCTAAAAAGATATGTTTTTTATTTAAGTAAAACCCGATTGGCCAAGTTATTTTTGCAAGAGTATCTGGCAAGATACAGCTCGAACTTAAGCATAGAAGCAACCCTAATTATTCATCTATAAAAGGAGGCTCAAGGCAGAAGACTTAGTATCGAAAATACTTGAGAGTCATACACTTCCAAAAGCAAAATACTTGAGTTTTCAGTGAGGTCAATTGTGAGTATCCGCTTTCCAGAAGCAAGCACTCTAAGTTTTTCCTTCCCTTGTGTTAGATCTAAGTTGTTGAAGTGGAGTCTACAATCTGAAGGAGTCAGAAGGAGTAGCAGATTACTTAGCAGTTAGATTCAAGGTTCTTTTCCTCGAAAGTCTAGGATTGTTAGACTGTTTGAGAAGACTGACTTGGAGGGTCAGTGGTATTGTTGTAATTCAAGGTTTTTGAATTAGTGAAATCCTTCAAAGTGAATGGACTAGACGTAGCCTAGTTAACGGTGAACCAGTATAAAATTCTGAGTTTATATTTACTTTATATCCGCTGCTAACTCTGTTTTATTCATACATCAGGTTTTGTTATAAAACTTCAAAAACAAAAAAAGTATTCAAGTTAGTCAAACACAATTCAACCCCCCTTCTCATGTTTGCACCTTCAATTGGTTCCAACAATCTCCCCCTTTTTGATGATGACAAAACCTTAACTTATTTTGTTAGCTTATAACTTATTTAAAAAGACATTGAAAAGCTTGAAAAAAATTTGAAGTACTTGAAATACTCCCCCTCAGACCGATCTCTCCCCCTAAGTCTAATAATGACTTTTTCCTCTCCTTTTC
Organism: Cicer cuneatum; assembly: GCA_037974295.1. Lineage (NCBI taxonomy): Eukaryota > Viridiplantae > Streptophyta > Magnoliopsida > Fabales > Fabaceae > Cicer > Cicer cuneatum. The sequence goes on from JBBPBO010001984.1 coordinate 16,664,643, forward strand.
AACTCCTTCTTAAATCACTCTTTCTTTTTTTCTCTTCTCCTCTCCATTTCAACTCCTTCTTTATTCTCTCTTTTTTTTCTCTCTTCACATTGCCTCTCCTTTTCAAATCCTTCTTTATTCTCTCTTTCTTTTCTCTCTTCACATTGCCTCTCCTTTTAAACTCCTTCTCTTTTCACTCTTTCTTTTTCTCTCTTTATTTTTCTCTCTCCATGTTTCATTTCCTTTTCAACTCCTTCTCTTTTCATCTCTTTCTTTTTCACTCCTCCTTTCTTTTTATCTCTCCTTTTCTACTTATTTCTCTTTTTTCTCTTTCTCCCCCTTTTTGTCATCATCCAAAAAGAGGTCCTACTATTTTTGTATTTTTTGTTTTTCTCTTTACAAAGTACAGAAAGTAAAGACATAAAGTAAAATTACAAAAAAAAAAAAAACTCCTAAGATGACTACTTGAGCTAGTCAGATATGGAGATAATGTTGAGATGCTTCTTGATGAAATCGAACCTATCTTCAGGTAATGTTTTGGTGAAGATATCAGCCCATTGATGATCATCGTCCACAAACTGGATGCTTAAAGTCCCTTTTTGAACATGGTCCCTAATGAAATGGTGTTTTATTTCAATATGTTTGGCTCTAGAGTGTAAGATAGGGTTCTTGGTTAGGTTTATGGCTGAAGTGTTATCACAGAACAAAGGGATATTGGTTTCAAAGATGTTGGAATCTTCAAGTTGATGTTTCATTCAGATTAACTGTGAGCTGCATCCTGCTGCTGATATATACTCAGCTTCAGTTGTTGACATGGCAATGGTGCTTTGTCTTTTGCTTGACCAAGAGATCAAATTATCACCTAAGAATGTGCAGTTGCCACTTGTACTTTTCCTTTCCAACTTGTCTCCAGCATAGTCAGAATCACAAAAACCTCTTAGTTTGTAGGTGTGGGTTTTCTTGTATAACAAGGTAAGGTTGGTGGTTCCTTTAAGGTATCTCAAGATTCTTTTGACAGCAGTTAAATGGGATTCCCTAGGGTCCGCTTGAAAACGGGCACAGACACAAACACTAAACAAAATGTCAGGTTTAGAAGAAGTTAGGGAATCCCAGAGGCAGACCTGATGTGTGCCATCATTGCTGTTTCTACCTCTTCTTCATCAGACGATTCTTCTTCTGATTCTGATGCATCCCAGGCTGCCATCAGACCCTTCTTTTTGAATCTGGAACTCTTCTTGTGCTGTTTGCCTTTTCCAGATTTTGACATTCTTACTTGATATGTCCAGGTTCATTGCATCCATAACAGATGATGCTCTTCTTGTCAGATTCTTCCTTTCCTTTGTTGTTATGTTTCTTCTTGGAGCCTCTCCTCTTCCTGTTTTCCCAGATCTTAACCATCTGTTCGGTTAAGTAATCCATATCATCACAATCACTGTCACTATCCTCTGATTCTAGTGCTGCCTTTACAGCTTTCTTCTGTTTTGACTTTAGGGCCAGATTCTTCTTCTTCTTTGGTTCATCTGCTTCCAGTTCTATTTCATGAGACTTGAGTGAGCTGATTAGATCTTCAAGTCTTAAGTTATTCAGATATCTGGCTTGCTGAACTGCAGTAACCATTAGTCTCCATTTGGTTGGTAAGCTTCTTAGAATCTTCTTGACATGATCTGCTGTTGGTAGCTTTTCTTCAAGGCCTTCAGTCCAGATATCAGAGTCAGGAATCTACAGAACATTCCATCAATGTCTTCATCATCTTCCATCTTGAACATCTCATATTGTTTGACCAGTATGTTAGCCCTTGCTTCTTGAACCTGCTGGCTTCGTTCATAGGTCAGAACCAGACTGTCAATATGCTTTTTCCTGTTTCTTTATCTGTGCATCTGTCAAATTCCTTGAATGTGATGGCATTGATCATGATGGTTCTGGACTTGTGATGCAGTTTGTATAATCTGCTCTGGTCTGGAGTCATATCTGCCATGTCCAGTTCTTGAGTTGGATCTCCTGGAACAGTAGGTGTAGTGTATCCTCTGACTACCAACTTCCATAATTCAGGATCTTGATATATGAAGAAACTTCTCATTTTGTCCTTCAAATACTCAAAAATGTCTCCATCAAACAGTGGTGGTCTGTTGATGTTGCCTCCAAAATCATCTTTGGATTCTACCATGTTGTTGACCCCCTTGGACCTTTCCTCAAACACTAGTTAAGTGCTCAGCCTTGAGACTGAGCTTTGATACCAATTAAAGGTGCAAACACGAGAAGGGGGGTTGAATTGTGTTTGACTAACTGGAATACTTTTTAGTTTTAATGAAAGGACAACCGTCCTCGAAACTACATGTCAATAAACAACTGAGGATATTGTTCCCTCGTCTTACTCTCCAGTTCCCAAGTCGCGTCTCCCGTAGTCGGATTCCAAATCACTTTGACTAGTGGAACTTCTTTGTTCCTCAACTGTTTAATCTTCATGTCTTCAATCCTTACAGGGAATACTTCAAATGAAAGGTTGTCCTTTAATTGAATTGTGTCTGGTTCGATTACATGTGAAGGATCCAAAATGTATTTCCTTAACTGCGACACGTGAAATACGTCGTGAATATTGGACAATATTGGAGGTAAAGCAATCCGATAAGTCACTGGTCCAATTCGTGCAGTAATCTGATAAGGTCCAATAAATTTCAGTCAACTTCCTTGACTTAATAGCTCTGCCAACTCCAGTTGTAGGCATGACCCTTAGAAATACATGATCACCCTGCTCGAATTCCAAAGGTCTGCGACGTTGATCCGCATAACTCTTTTAACGATCCTGTGAAATCTTAATTTTCTCTTGTATCCTCTTGATTTTTTCTGTAGTCTGTTCCACCATCTCAGGTCCAACAATCATACTTTCTCCGTCCTTATACCAGCATAAGGGCGTTTGACACTTGCGTCCATATAAAGCCTCATAGGGTGCCATTCCAATACTTGCGTGAAAACTGTTGTTGTAAGTAAACTCAATCAATGGCAATACCTCATCCCAGTTTCCTCTATCATCCAACACACATGCTCTCAATAGATCTTCCAAGGACTGATTTGTTCTCTCGGTTTGTCCATCTGTTTGTGGATGGTAAGCTGAACTCAATTTCAATTTCGTTCCCAACGCTTCATGCAGCGCTCCCCAAAAATGAGATGTGAACTTTGGATCACGGTCCGATACAATACTCGATGGAACTCCGTGTAATCTCACGATCTCAGCAATGTAGATTTCCGTCAACTTATCTACTTTATAAGTGGTCCTTACTAGTAAGAAATGTGCGGATTTTTTCAATCGATCCACTATTACCCAAATCGAATCATTCTTTTTCCTTGTCTTGGGCAGTCCGGTTATAAAGTCCATGGAAATGCTATCCCACTTCCATTCCAGTATATCCAAAGGTTGCAACATTCCAGCAGGTCGTTGATGTTCCACTTTCGCTTTCTGATAAGTTAAACAAGCCGATACATACTCTGCTACGTCCCTCTTCATTCCTGGCCACCAATAATTCTGTCTTAAGACCTGGTACATCTTAGTCGCTCTAGGATGAATACTCAACTTACTCTTATGAGCCTCTTCCAAAATCATTCTTCTCATATCTGCAACTTCCGGTACACAAACTCTTCCATTACATCTTAGAATATTATCTGGTCCGATCCTGAACTAAGTCGTCTTTCCTTGTGCTCTCAGGTTCCTCTTTTTTTGGATTAATGCGTCATCTTGTAAATTTGCAATCTCCTCAAGTAATCCACTCGAAATATTTATCATTCCACACTTTAAAATTCCTGGTGCAAACTTTACGTCCAAGTGTAGATCTCTAAATGCTTCCCACAACTCTTGTTGTCTGGCCATTATCATTGAAGATACTAATATACTTTTCCTACTCAACGCATCAGCCACCACATTGGCTTTCCCAGGGTGGTATTGCAATGAAAAATCAAAATCCTTGAGAGTCTCCATCCATCTTCTCTGCCGCATGTTCAATTTTTTTTTATCGAACAGATACTTCAAGCTTTTATGGTCACTGAACACCGTGAACGTGCATCCATATAAGTAGTGCCTCCAGACCTTTAATGCAAACACTACTGCAGCAAGCTCTAAATCATGTGTAGGATAGTTTCGTTCGTGAGTTTTCAACTGCCTTGAGGCGTAGGCTACAGCTTTCTTGTGTTGCATCAAAACACATCCCAAACCTTGGTGAGATGCATCACAGTAAACCTCATATGGTTCTTCTGGCTGTGGCAAGACCAATACTGGTGAGGTTATCAACTTATCCTTAAGCAATTGAAAACTTTCCTCACACTTCTCTGTCAATGCAAACGGCTGATTATTTCTGGTGAGTTGTGTCAAAGGAGCTACAATCTTAGCAAATCCTTCAATAAATCTCCTGTAATATCCTGCCAGTCCGACAAAACTACGTATGTATGTGATAGTCTGAGGCTGTTTCCAGGCAAGAATTGTCTCAATCTTTGCCGAATCCACCGCAATTCCTTCTTTTGTTATCACATGTCCCAAGAAATTCGCTTTCTTTAGCCGAAACTCGCACTTCGACAAATTGGCATACAATTGCTTCTCACGTAAGACTTCAAGAACTTGGCGTAGGTGTTCTCCATGCTCTTCTTCATCCTTTGAATAAATCAAAATATCATCGATGAACACCACCACGAATTTATCCAGAAATGGGCTAAAGATTCTATTCATATAGTCCATGAAAATCGTTGGTGCATTCGTAACTCCAAATGGCATAACGAGATATTCGTAATGTCCATAACGGGTCCTTAAAGCAGTCTTTTGAATATCTCATTCTCGTACCCGAATTTGATGGTATCCTGACTTCAAATCAATCTTTGAAAACACTGCGGCTCCCCTCAATTGGTCCATCAAATCATCGATGTGTGGTAAAGGATAACGATTCTTAATAGTTACCTTGTTAAGTTGCCTATAATCCACACATAATCGCGAACTTTCATCCTTCTTCTTAACCAACAACACCGGAGCTCCCCATGGTGACACACTTGGTCTGATAAATCCTTTCTCCAACAAACCTTCAATTTGACCCTTAGGCTCACTTAATTCCAATGGCGACATCCGATACGGCGCAATTGAAATAGGTCCAGTTCCTGGGTGTAGATCAATGAAGAACTCCACCTCTCTCACCGGGGGTAATCCTGGAATTTCTGTTGGAAATACGTCCGGATACTCTTTGACTAACACTATATCTTCTATGTTCACATCCATCTTGGTCTCCACGTTAGCCAATGATAAAAATTCCTGAGTTCCTTCTCTCAGTGATACTTCGAGTTTGTTAGCAGCCAAATACCGAACGACTTCATGTTCGGGGAAAGAACTAACTTGCGAGCAAAATCCAAGACTACGTAATTATACGTCATCCAATCCATGCCGACAATGATCTCGAGTGATTATAGGGGTAGACAAATTAAATTAACCAAGAAATCTCTATTCTGAATTGTTACAGTACAGTGTAAACATGCAGAGTTTACGGTCAAAGTCTTAGTAGGTGTGGAAACAACCAAATCAAAAGGTAAAGCAGACACAGATAACTTCAAACGATTCACACAGTCCATAGCAATGAAAGAATGGGTTTCCCCCGAATCAAAAAGTGTAGTTAGTGTGTTACCTGCAATCTCGCAATCTTGCAGGACTAAATTAGGAGCTTGACTCCCAGCTTTAGCACCCATGTGATAGACGCGTCTCCTAGCAATAGGACGAGTAGCCCTAGTTGCGTTCACTGTTGGTTCCACCTTCGGAACCCAGCAATCCCTTGCAACATGTCTTGGTTTCTGGCAATTGAAACATATAGAATCCCTTGTGGAACAAGCAGTAGCAATATGTCCCTCTTTCCCACATCGGAAACATAGGACTCCTTGTCCCAATTGTCGTCCAAAATTCTAATTTCCTGGCCGATTCTGGCCTCTATTGTTGTTTTGTGGCCAGTTATATGGCTTAGCAACCTGCTTCCCTTTATTGTTCTGATAATTTATCCGGCTGGGCCCTCTTGAATTAAAATTCCCTGCTCTGTTGGCCCTCCTGTTCTTCATATCCTCAACTTCTCTACACTTCTCCACTAATTCTTGGAAACGTTGAATTCCCAAGGGTAAAACGGAGTCTTGAATTTCGTATTTCAGTCCATTTTGGAAACTATGACACATGAACTGTTCATCCACCTCTTCGCGGAAAAATCTGAAATGCTTTGATAGCGATTCAAACTTAGCTGCGTATTCTCCCACCGTCATGTTTCCTTGGTGCAATTTCATAAAATCGTCACCCAACTTAGTTCTAGCTCATCGGGAAGTATTTGTCCAAAAACTTCTTTTTGAACGACTCCTAGTTCACCTCCTCATGAGCTGATCCCATCAGTAGTCTTGTACTCCTCCACCAATATTTTGCATCCCCTAGCAGCAGATAGGTAGCATAGTTAACCCTTACCGCTGCCTGACAATTTATCATCTCAAAGATTTTCTCCATCTCCTGAATCCATTGGTTCGCTCTTTCTGGACCCTCATCACCCTTGAACTTTGGAGGATTATGACGACGAAAATCCTCTAGTCCTCTGGATTCAGCAGCACGAATCTCTCTTTCTCTTTTCTCTAGATCACGTTGAGTCTTCGCAGCCTTCTGTGCAGCAACAGACGCAACCATGTTATTCATCGCTTCAGCCATCCTATCCTCCCGACTGACGTTGGCTCTTGCAGTGTCGTCTCTTCTTGGAGGCATTGTTTCCTACAAAACCATCATTACTTCAGTCACACCACAACTTACACAAGACTTGACATTTTAACTACTTGCTCCTATGCATGATCAGATAATGACTCAAAACCAATACTTTAATTAGAGCTTTAACCCAAAACTTTAACCAAATGCTCTGATACCACAATTGTAACACCCCGAGTTTAAAACACAACGCGAGTGTATTTTTTTTTAACCAAAATAAATCAAATAATTTTTTTCAATTTACTTCAGAATGATTAAAATCAATTCAAATTAAATATCATTTAACATCGTAATCCAAAATAGAGAAGTAATTAAATAATTACATCACAATTAATCAAGTAAATTATTTTTGCGAATTTAATTCTTCAAAATATATCAAAATAAAGATACATCCAACAGCTGTATCCTGGACCCACCAAAATATTATCAGAGTGCAGAAAAATATTAGCAGAAAAGTTATACAATAATTCCCAAAATAACCAATTACATTCCCCAAACTCAAGACCCTATACAAAAGTCTAGTCTGATCATGCACTAAAGCTACAGTAGCATGGTTTACACCGCATCCTCTGCCAGTCTCGTCTTCACCCAGCTGTCCACCCCTCTGCGTTGTCTACAAATACGTTGTGCGTGAAGATCAAGGAAAACTAACGACGTCTCCGTCGTTAGTGTAACTGTCGGTAGGAAGGGTTCGGGTATCATCTGGGGGCAAAGCCCAATTTCCACAATAATAGTAAAGGGTCACCGACCGAAATTAACAAATAACACATAGCATTTATATCAACAGTAACAAATATATCCATGGCATATCATATAACAATGATGATAAATAAGGATGCTCATTTTGAAATTTCCTGACATGTATGCCTTTTCAAACAACAACCAATTAATATGGAAAACATGTTGTAAGTACAACCATCAACTCAGCAATCATAACCATTCATCAGAAATTCAGATTTTATAAGATACTTACACACATCAATTTCCAATCATCAACATATATCCAAATCATGACCCACCGGTCAACCACCCCGATGCAATATGTATATGCTCATGTACTCAACTTCTTGGATTTACCAATGTGTAGTCGCTCACAGACCAACACACGTGCGGTCGCTCACAGACCAGCACACGTGCGGTCGCTCACAGACCAGCACGATTTTCATATGTTAGACTTTAATGGCCAACATCACCATGGTGCAATCTCTCACAAATCAGCACCAGTGCAGTCACTCAACAGACCAGCACTCGTGCAGTCGCTCAACATACCAGCACGTTTCACATATACCAAGGTACAGTCGCTCACAGACCAGTACCAGTGCAGTCGTCAACAAACCAGCACTCCTGCAGTCGCTCAATAGACTAGCACGTTTTGCGTATATCAAGGTACAGTCGCTCACATACCAGTACCAGTGCAGTCGCTCAACAGACCAGCACGTTTTACGCATTACTCTGTGGCCCATCGCGGTTACCACCTGACTATGCAATGCATGAACATGCAATGTTTTCTCTTCACTGAAAACAGTATGCAAACATCAGCAAAATTCTGCCTTTCCATCATTTCCCCAAAACCATCTCAACCCAAATAATTTCATTATCATCACATCAATAAAAACATTCAAGCACCTCATCATTACCACTTCACACTATCTCAAAAACTCCATTTTTATTTATCACAAGTCTTCCCAATGTTTCCCAACCTCTTCAAGTTCATAAAACAATGTTTTAAACTGAGATTTCTTAGAAAAACGAATCTGTATTCGAATACAGTTTCCTTGTATTCGAATACAGAAGCTAAAACAGTGCAGAATCAACACTCTATATTCGAATACAGCTTCCTTGTATTCGAATACAAAAGCTACAACAGTGTAAACTCAGCATTTTTCATAGCATCAATAAAGAACTCCAGAACCTCATCATCATCACCTCAAACCATCTCAAAAACACCATTTTAGTTCATCACAAACCTTCCCAATATTTTCCCATCTCATTAAGTTCATAAACCATTGTTTAAAACTGAAATTTTTGAAAAAAAACAAGCTGTATTCGAATACAGAGGCAAAAATAGTGAAAAATCAGCATTCTGTATTCGAATACGAGGCTGTCGTAGTCGAATACAGATGCAAATACAGTGGCAAAAATTGCAGTCCTGTATTCGAATACGACAGGGTCGTAGCCAAATACAGAGGCTAAGTCAGAAGCAAAAATCTCATATCTATATTCGAATACAGAGACTCGTATTCGAATACAAGTTCAAAAATTTGAATAAAACTGAAGTTTTGCAGGCTGTATTCGATTACACTCATGCCGTATTGGAATACACCTTCGAATTCCGTGAAATTTCACAGAAAACTTCAACACGTTTTCAAATTCTTTTCTTTGAAAAACCAACACAACACCAAAATAAAATCACCATCCTTTTGAAACCACAACACTCAAAACGTTTTTCATCAACAACAAATTTTCTAGAAAACACATTCACCTAGTTAAATTCTTCTCCTTTAAAAATCACCCTCAACATGATCAACAACAGATTTTTAACAACACAACAGAAAACAGAATCATCAACACCAGAATCACCTCACTGTTTTTCTTTAACCACAAAACTCAAAACATTTTTCGTCAACAACAGATTTTCCAGAAAACACTTCCACCATTTTAAATCCTTTTCTTTTGAAAACCATCATCAACACCAGATTGTTTTCAACATAACAGAAACAGAATCACCAACACCAGAACAACATTACAGTTTTCTTTATTCATCAAAACAGAAAGTCAACCACCAAAACAATACAACACAAACCACTCATGCATTTGGATCATCCTCAAAACAACATGCAAGGCATTTTTCAGCTTCCCTACACAAACAAAACAACATTGAGGTAACAACCAAAACAGCAACATTACAGATTATTAAAACATAAGCAGAATGCATTTTCGCATTTTATGACAACATGCACAACAATTTTGTTTTTCAAAACAGAAACTCAAATATGATCACACATCAAACATGCATTTACAGCCCTAAAATGCAAACTAGAAAGTGGAAGCTGCCCCTTACCTCTGTTACGTTTCTGCTTTGGTTCACGTTTTCGCGACAAAAGTCGGCAAAGTTTCCATTTTCGTTTGCCGCTACCAAAGTGGGTTCTCTAGCTCCGTAATGAGGAGAGGAACAACTTTTGTTCTTGGTACTTGGTGGTTTGGTGCTTGGATTTCCAAGTAATCTCACTTTTGAGCAACTTTTTTTTTTTTTTATTAAAACGTGAAACAAAATGGGAAGAGGAAGAAGAAGGGCACTGTTTCATGCAGTAAGGGAGGAGGAAAGGTTTCTTCCTTTGCTCTTGCCACTCCTTCATATATATAGGCACATATATGTGCCACCTCATCCCACATTAATAGTATAATATTACTTGATCGTCCATCACTTAACCAGTCTTGTCGCAATTAGCAGATAATCCCTTAATTAACTGCCTGATAATTTAATTACTCGTAATTAAATTAATTTATCCTTCATCCACTAATTTTAATTCAACCTCCAAAATAAATATTTATATATATATTTACACAAAATATACATATATTAAATATTTTACAATTATTCCTCAAAATACACTTAATATTAAATCCATAATTTAATTTTTAAATTTAAGGGTCTTACATAACACAAGGGAAAGAAAAACTTAGAGTACTTGCTTCTAGAAAGCGGATACTCACAATTGACCTCACTGAAAACTCAAGTATTTTGCTTTTCGAAGTGTATGACTCTCAAGTATTTTCGATACTCTAATCTTCAGCATTATGTCTCTATTTATAGTTGAACTTTAGGACTTCACTGATGCTTTACTTCTGGGGTGAATTTCGATTAATCTGTTTTGAGAATATTCTGGAGTAGTTTGCTCAGATTCTGTTTTAAGTCTTTTGCTCACTAATGCTTTACTTCTGGAGTGTATTTAAATTAATCTGTTTTGAGCATTTTGCTTCGCTTCTGTTTTGCGCATGCTTTTAGCTAGATTCTGTTTCTCGAGTCTTTTGCTCCGATTCTGTTTTGAGCATTTTTCTCATATTCTGTTTTGAGCATGTTTTTAGCTAGATTCTTTTTCTCGAGTCTTTTGCTCCAATTCTGTTTTGAGCATTTTTCTCTGACAGATTCCTCTGGTGATCATCCTCTGGTGACGTCATCCTCTGATTTCTGCTTCTGGTGACGTCATCCTCTGATTTATGCTTCTAGTGACGTCATCTTCTGGTGACATCCTCTGGTGATGTCATCCTCTGATTTCTGCTTTTGGTATCGTCATCCTCTGATCTATTCTTCTTTGATGATATCATCCGATATCCTCTGGAGGTGTATCCTCCGGTGCCTTCAGGATGCATCCTCTGGTACCTTCTGGTGGTATCATCTTCTGCCTCTGGTGACGTCATCTTCTGATGACATTTTATATAATAATTCTAAGTACAAAATAAGATTACATGGAGTGCTTTTGTAAACATCAAAATCCTAAGTACTTAGAACCAACTTGGTTCCAAAACTTTTTGTTACACAAAATAATTTTCCTCATGTAATTGTGACAGATAGAGATCTTGCTTTAATGAAATGAGTTGGTAATGTATTTCCACATGCTGTTAATTTGCTTTGTCAATTTCATATTGACAAAAATGTTGGAGCAAAATGCAAGCAACATGTCTTAAAGGATAGACAAGAGTTAGTATTGAATATGTGGAAAGACGTTATGTATTCCAGTGATGAAAAAGAGTATATAATGCGGTTGCACATGTTTGAGCAATCATGTATCGATTGTAAAGTGTTTGTTGATTATGTGAAAGAAACTTGGTTGACTTCTCATAAGCAATGGTTTGTTGAAGCATGGACAAATTGAGTCATGCATTTGGGAAACACAACGACTAACAGGTATGACATCTCACTATAAAACTTCAATTTTGTAATTTTACTATATATTGTTGGATTACTCCATGGTGACAATTTACATGTAATGATAAGGTTGAGTCAGCTCATTGGAAACTGAAGTTAATGTTGAAAAACAACATGGGTGACATGTGTAGATGTTGGGAGGCTATGAACAACATGATAAGGTTGCAACATAAAAGAATCAGGGTCTCATTTCAGAAAAGTTTTTATGGTGAAGTGCACGAACACAACAATTCATTTTATCATAGATTGAATACATTTGTATCAAAAGAAGCTAAAACACGTATTGCTTCTCATATAAGTCCATATGATAGAATGTTCCCAGGACGCATTAGAGATATCAGAGATTCGTTGAAGATAACAAGCTTAGGTGTTCAACCCATAGATAAATGGATGTCCATACCTGATATGGGTTACGTGATAGCTATAACATATAATATTATTCTCGTCACGTTTGGTCAGACATTTTCTATGACTTTCTTTCCTATGAGGGGTTCACATTCAGGATCGACAAAAAATGATCGTATCATATGTATTGGTTTTGTCGACGCAAGTCCCTGGGTTCAGGTAAAATTATATTATTTTCTTAAGTAATGCTTTTTTTGTAACTAATAAAATTTTATATTATTTCAATGTATTTTGCAGTTAAAGATGAAAGATGGATTTCCAATGCCAAACATTGCACCAGGTTGGAAGCAATATCGCACCGATGAGGCAACTTCTTGGGCAATAGCATATACAGAGCGTCTACAACATTGGGGGTCTTTAATAGGCAATATGTCACATGTTAGACAAAATCCACAAAAAGAACCCGTAGATGCCATGTCATTAGATGATGATTGATTTTGTATGAACTACAATACTTTAAAAACATATATAAAATCACTTGTTATTAGTTCATTTTAGTTTTCTATCGTTATATTTTATCTTGTATTTTATTTAGTTTACTTTTGTTATAGTTCATCATAAATAATATAAATTAACGACATAAATAAATAATGTTAAACATAATGAAATGAAAACAAACTAACATTAATATTTAGAAAAATAAGAATACAAAGCTCTATAAAAACAAACTAATTATTGTGACCACGCGATAAATGCAAAGCTATATAAAAGTAAGGATACAAATCATCATATGGGTGAGCTTCATGTATCTCCAAGCCCTGCTGTATAAGATCACTGATCTGCTGTAGAATAGATGGATGTGAACTAGTAGCATATGCAACGATGGTTGGTGCAATAAAATATGTGACCTGAGGTACACCTTCGGGTTGCACTAGCAATGGATGAGACACCTAGTAGAACCACTCCAAATATCCTTCCCGACACTCGGATGGATATGTAGCTGGATGGATCCTGTGATATAACTCCATGACAGGAGTCACATATCCCATCCATTCCACATCTGCGTCATATAATCTAGAAAGAGCTGCAAGTGGTTGTGGTGGAATATGTTGGATATATTCAAATTGTCTCAAACACCTCTCTAGCATGTACGCCACTATTGTGGTACATAATCGGAGGTGACCGGTGTAGATCATGATATCATCAAAGGGAACGATGTCCCTATGATTCTCCCATGGTCTTCATATGACTTCAACAGGTGTCAGTGCGTCAATCATATGTTTGTACTCAGGGATCTTGTGCTTGCCTTGTTTGTAGCTCCATCTGTTCATTCGAGCAAAGCATCTAAGATCAGCACCCTGGTTACCTCTATTATAAATATTTGGAAAATATTATATCCAGCACTGTTGCAAATAAAATTAAATAAATTAATGATAAACATACAAATTAATAATTTAAAAATAATTAAAATATTTAATACCTGTAGTAGTGACATATAACCACATAACTGTTTGGTGGCATAACAGCAGGCAACCGAGAGGTAGTCATAAAGGACTACGAATGCACCAGTACCCCAGACGTATGCACCTGTACCGTCCAAATCTATGAATAAAGGGAGGTACTTCGCATCAATAAGAGTATGGCTCTTATCTGCGAAAATAGTACTCCCTACTAAATTCAGCAGATACGCCTTGACAGCACAGTCAAATCTCTCTGCTTGGTACTGCCTCACGAATACCCTTCAACCAATACAGTTTGTAGTACGCCCCTCTGGTCTTTCTGGTCTCCTCCCAGATCTCTTCCGCAAGCACTCCTAATAAAGTAATGGCAAGATGACATGTCAATGCTCTATCTACATTAGGAGGAGTGTAGAACTGACCCCTGACAGGAAATCCAAGAAGATTGACAACACCATCCAAAGTAATCGTCATTTCACCGAATGGCATGTGAAATGACGATGTCTCAGAATGCCATCTTTCCACAAATGCGGAAATCAGGTTGTTGTCAATCGTCTTCAAACTACCCCGTTGTAATGGGGCCAATCCCGACAAGGTCACCCAGTTCTTGATGACTCGCGGGAGTACCTGCGGCGTAAATTGTTGCAACTTTTTCCCATGCGCAATAATTTTCAGCATTGGTCGCTCGTGTATACAAAGAAAATATATGACATTAAAATTAAATATAGAAAAAAAATAATAATTAATTAAAATATTTTTAATGTACCATAAATAATAATTAATTTAATATACCTGACCAAACCATAATCTAGCTGAAACATGTTGATTTTATCAAGTAAGGACGGACAAATCATATGGTCCTCCAGGATACTGTGTCTCCTGAGGTCCATCATGTCCCTCCTCCATGTGCTCTCTCTATTCCTCTTCATGTACTACAGGAGGGTCCTCCTGCTGATGCATAGTAACATCAGCCTCTGGGATAACCATATGATCCTAGTCTCCTTCGTCATCTTCTTCTACTATCACCCGTCGTCTTCTCCTCGTCGACGCTGTCGGTCGAATCCTCTCCGGAGGATGCATCATAGATGATGAAGAAGTACCTTCCTCACGTGATATTCGGATGATTTTGTCGTCTCTACCTCATGCACTAGCTCCTACTAAAATTAAAAAATAACAAGAAAAAAATTAGTTAAAAAATTAAAAAAAAAATTTTAAATAACTACTAGAAAACTTGAAAAAAGTTTTCCGGAAAACTTCATCCAAGTTTTCCAGTAGATTTATCAAAAACTCACTCACTTTTCTGGAAAACTTAAAATGATGGAATAGTAAAATTTTCAGATTTTATGCTTTATAGAAAGACAAAAATGTCTTTTTCCTAAGTTTGTGGGGGTATAAGTATAATATGAGAGTACGGGGTAAAACTTTCTACAAATAGGTATGCTAAGCTAAAGCTTGGACTCGCCATTAGAGTTACTAGTTAACATAATAGAAGAAACAAAAACAAAATTAGTGGGCTTAGGATCTAATAACCCCAGATAGCCCAAGTGAAAATTCTGAGCTAGGGTATATTACACAATTGGAAGACCGAATAGAAAAACTAAAATCAAGTTACAAAATACCAACACAAGCTAGATAACATGCCATGTTAAGAGATTGAAGTTTTAATTGAAAATTAATTTAATTAAACTTTTAATGTCTTATTCAATTATCAATACTCACAATACATTGAGATTGATTAAGACAATCCTATTAATCTAATTCTTGAAACAAAACAATTTGCCTAATTGGAAAATTATGTTTTTTTAAGTAAAACAAAAACCAATCAAAATAAGGAAAAACATATTTTGTATGTGCAATATAATCGGGGTCGGTGGTTAGAATTTTGGTCCCCCGAACAAATCAAAGAAAATAGTGTCTTTGTAATTATCTAAATAATATTTTTTATTGTGAAATCATAAATATATAATTCAATAATAATTAATGTTTTTTTAAAAAATAATTTGATCATAATTCAGTCATAATTCCAATTTAGAAAAATTTCTATCTACAACAATGATATGTATGGTTAATATTATTGTACAAGAAATGCATGCAAAAAAAAAATGTGAATAGTTCAATATTATATAACTTGATTTTAATTCAATTGTTAAAAGTTAAAACTATCAAATGAATTTTAATTCTTCAAATAATTTTTCACCATCAAGATCATAAGAATTATCATATTTTATCAAGTTTTAAGATGTTTACAACATGTTTTCAAGTTTTTACCAAATAATGATCTAACATTTTAATACTAAACAAACAAAATTTTAAAAATCATTTGTATATAATTTTTTATATAAAATTGTTTTTTTAATATCTGTACATAATAACTAATATTATTTAAATACAAAAAATTTGATGCCCCTCATAAATTGGTGTCTTGAATGTTCACCTATTTCAATCGCCTTCACGACCACCACGAATAAAAGTTCAATAAAGTATAATTAGAAATGCTAACAGAATTGAGACAATATCTGAATCTCAAATGGTATACAATTGAGAGCAAAAATATGGTTTTTGCACAAATAAAAAACTCAAGAACTTATAAACACATAACTTTCCTCTACATCATTTACTATATCAAGAATCAAATTTTTCTTAAAGAATAAATTATAATGCAAAATTTAAAGAGATGCAAGAAAGAAAATGACTCGATTTTTATACAGGTTCCAATGCATCTCCCTAGGAGTGTACATCATCTACCTGATCAAACTGAAGGGGAGTTTCTTCCATTAATCGATACTATGAATTTTTGTACAAACAATCCATAAGTTAATGAATACAATACCAAAACCTCTTTTTTCGGCTCAATTATGAAACTATCTTCAACAATCTGAAACTTGAATCTTCAATTGAATTGCTTTCGACCAATCTTGAATTCCTCAAACCCTTGAACTTCAAATTGGCTACACCTTCAATCTTTAAGAATCAAAACACAAAACCTAAAAACACTTTCTAGGTTAAAAGACCATTATTATTTTCATTCTTTTATTGTATAATTGAACACCCTCAATTCATACTCTTGAACACTCAAAAAACCAAATCTCTATTTTGTCTTCTCACAAAGAACTTACAATGAAATAAAATCAAAGAGAGTTTTCAATTTGATCTTTCAATGTATTAGAATGAATGTTAGTTCTAAAAGAGGGAAATGATTTATATTTATAGGTATGAAGTTACATAAAAAAAAATCATATTCAATACATTAAAAAAACTGAAATTTTGTTTTTGTGATTTGAATCGCACAAAGCATGTTTGAATCACGTGAAGAGGGGGATTTGAATCATTTGGTAAAGTGATTCAAATCACATATTGTAAAACCTCATAATTTACAAACTTTAGTTATATGATTTGAATCATACATATTAGAAAATCAAGATTTGCAAATTTGAATTTATTGTTTATGTTATTCGAATAATATATTATGGGAAGTTCAGGATTTTGATAAAAAATACATGATTCAAATCAGGCAAGAAGTGATTCAAATTAAAAATATCAAAATGACTTAAAATAATTTGTTTTAATATATTTCATGGATTTTGACATACGTCTAATGTTATGCATGACTTTAGAAAATATTTTCTAATGATTGAAGTCAATTGAGTTTATTGTAAGAAGACAAATCTCACCATCTAAACTAGACCTAGGCTTTGATATCAATCAAAACACCTAATCCTATCCAAGGGAAAACATACACCCATATATTTCTCATTTTTTATGACAACAAAACTTGTTTAAATGCTTCACAATAAGCTCAATGATTTTTTAGGAGATTGCTTCCTCTGAATTTGTACCAATGTAATACTTCGATAACCTTGATAGGAATCTTTTTCCCCTTTGACATTATCAAAAAGAAAAAAAAGGTCAAAAAAAGTAGTAGAATCAAAATGCTTTTTCCAAGTCAAAGTGAAACCACGATATCCAAAACACCATGTACCAAATAACTAGCTAAAAAGTTAACAAAGGTTCATGTGAAGGTGCAAACACGAGAAGGGGGGTTGAATTGTGTTTGTCAAACTTGATTACTTTTGCTGTTTTGTTGAATGTTAATTATTCGATAGATAACTAATCAGATTCAACAGCGGATAATAATAACATAATAACACAACAATTTATACTGGTTCACGTTAACTAGGCTACGTCCAATCCCTTCCTCCAGAAGACCTTTTCACTAATTCAAACTCCTTTCAATTACAACACCACTGACTCTACAAGCCAGTCTTCCCAAACAGCCTGACAACCCCAAACTTTTGAGGAACAACAACACCTTGACTATACCAGCCAAGTCTTCTCAAACAGCCTGACAACCCTAGACTTTTGAGAAACAACAACACCTTGACTAAACCAGCCAAGTCTTCTCAAACAGCCTGACAACCCCAAACTTTTGAGGAACGATAACAACACCTTGACTCTACAAGTCAAGTCTTCTCCTACCAATGTGACAACCCCAGATTGAAGAAGGAATCTACACCATTAGCGGGTTATATAATAAAGGTTTGGAACTTTGGAACGTTGCTTCTGGGCTGTTTGCTGCATTGATTTTTGCACTCTTTTGTTGCTTCTGGAAAGCTGATTGTTGCACTTATTCTTGCACTCTTTTGTTGCTTCTGGAAAGCTGATTATTGCACTGAATTTCTCTCTCGAAAACACTTAGAAAATATTGCTCTTGCACATTTGTGTTTCAATATTTTGAACTCTCAGATAATGTTGAATTTAAGCTTGAGTTCTCATGGTTTTCGATGCTCTAATCTTCATCATTAAGTCTCTATTTATAGTTGAACTTTAGGACTTCACTGATGCTTTACTTCTAGAGTGTATTTCGATTAATCTATTTTGAGAGTATTCTGGAGTAGTTTGCTCAGATTCTGTTTTGAGTCTTTTGCTCACTGATGTTTTACTTCTGGATTGTATTTCAATTAATCTGTTTTGAGCATTTTGCTCCGTTTCTGTTTTGAGCATACTTTTATCTAGATTCTTTTTCTCAAGTCTTTTGCTCCAATTCTGTTTTGAGCATTTTTCTCTGACAGATTCCTCTAATGATATCCTCTGGTGACATCATCCTCTGATTTCTGCTTCTAGTGACGTCATCTTCTGATTTCTGCTTCTGGTAACGTCATCCTCTGATTTATTCTTCTGGTGACATTTTTCATTCTTTTTCTAAGTCAAATATGTTATTTTCATAAAATACATTTGTTAACATCAAAACTTTAATTGCAATAACCAACTTGATTCCAAAATCATGGAGGATAAAAAGATGTACTACATAGGAAATAACACAATAACCAAACATTTAAAAGTTACAACAAAGAAACCAAGTATTGCACGAAACATTCTTTTAAGAAAATTAAACAAACATACACTTAACCAAGATAATATGAAATTGAAATGGAAATGTCATTACATAACATACCATAAATAACAATCAAACATAAAAATAAAAATAAAAGCATTATACAAACACTAAACATGTCTTAGAAAAATATGAAACAAAAAATAAAGCAAAAATCCATCAACAAAGTATCAACGTCGTTCAATTAAGGTCAAGTGGTGGTAGTGAAAATTTGGAGAAGCGAATGATGAAGTGCGACTCTATTTCTTGCACATATAGTACACTACAACATTTTTGCTTTTCAATAACATTTGAAAAATATTGTCAAAACACGGAAAAATGTTGCTAAAGAGAATAGACAACATTTTTCACGCGTCTCATATGCGAGTGTTGCCTATTACCTTTGACAACATTTTTCTCGCACGTTTGGGCACACTATTTATGAATGTTGTCTAAACTTTAAGAATAGGGAACAATTTTTAAACGCACCTAAGGCAACATTTTTTAATTGTTGTCATAGCTGACAACAATTGATAAATGTTGCCTTAAAGAAATTAAATGAGAACATTAATAAAATGTTGTTTGAGCTTATAGGCAACAATTTTAAATTGTATTCATATTATGTAGATAAAATTTTTATTTTTCTATTATTTTAATACAAATCATAAACTATACATTTAATTTGCTATTATTTTATAATAAATTATTTTGTAAACATAATAAATTAATTACATACACAACTCATTCAATTTTAAATCTTCTCTTTTATTTTATTTATAACAATTATACATAACTCAAAAGAATTGAATCAAAGAAAATATAATGGAAATTTAACACATGTTCTTAACTAAACTATATTCAAATACATAGTAGTAATCAAAATGTCATAACATAATTTATAAAGTTTAACACTTTAAAGTACAAGTCTAGCAAAATGATAAAATATAGTTTGTTGAAGTTTTGATGCTTCAATTAAGTACATGCCTAACAAAAAACATCATCCAAAAAACCATAATCCAAAATCATCTATAAATTCATCATCCAAATCATTCCAATGCATCTTCTTCATATTCATTATCTATGTCATTCATTTCAAATTCATCATCTTGAAATTTATCACTTACATTATCATCTTGAAATAATTCATTATCATTTTCATCATCTTCATTGATACCTTGCTGTATAAAAAAAACGAAATAGATAATGAAACAAAACTTGCAAGAAGAAACAGATGCGAAACACACATAGAAAAATGCAAAACACACAAACAGAATCGCAAATAGAAACATAAAAATGCACACAAAACTAAATCTCATTAACACATACTGAAACAGAATTGGACAAAACAACGGGCAAAATACACAAACATAACCGCAAACAAAAACATAATTCAACAGAGAATCAGTTTCCAACTCAATGGTGAAACAAAAACGAAACCAAAATTTAGAATTCAGCAGTGTTGCAAGAACAGTGATGACAACAGATATAAAATATTGTCTTATCCACTTTTAAGCAACATTTATACATATTGCTTAAAAAAGTGTTGCTAGAGACCACGTTTGTTGTAGTGGTAGTTTTCAATCCTCAAATCTCTAAAACGCTCTTGATTCTACTGCTAAATATCATCAAAACATTGCATAATGTGAGATTCAAATCCTTCAAGCCCTAGAGGAGCCACAACAGAATTATCATCTTTTTGATCTTCCATCTCAACATCAGGTGCATGATTGGACCGAAGATTATTGATAAGAACCCATATGAAGGGACTATATAGGTAACAAGCGAGGACGAAATGATCGAACAACTATAAATCTCGGTGTTATTTGTCTATTTGTTATTCTTAGATGTTCATTGATTAATTCAATTTTAGTTTGTGTAGTTTGAATAAGATAATGGATGTTATTTGGTGAAGAATTTTCTAAACATTCAAATCTCAATAATCTTGTTCAAAGATTCAACTATTTCAAAAGTGGTTCAGAAAATTCTAACAAAGAAAAATAGAAATATTAATTATAATATCTATAAGAGTAGTGTTATATAGTACGAGATACTTTTTCACGAAAAAATCAGAAGGTTAAAATTTTAAGTTAAAAAAATTAATCATAAACTTAAGGTAGTTGATTGAAATAGTCAAACGAGTTAAAGGAGGACACTTCTTGCCTTCTGTTTTTCATCCTAACATTTAATATTTTTCTATCAATAAATTTTTATTTGTGTAAAAAAAATTAAATGTATCTAGTGACAATTTATATTATTAATTTTTTTTTCTTATGTAACATTATTTTCCAATTAATTTATAATAATATCAATAACAATTTGTGGGAAAAAAGAAAAATAGTTAAATGATATTATAAACTAGAGTTTAATATGTTTTTAGTCATTATAAAACCACAATCTTTTAAGTTTAGTCGTTAAATATTTTTTATCTATTTTTATTGCTATTTTAAATTTTTTAAATAAAATTGAGTCCCTCAACATAGTGCTTATAAAAAGAAAAATAAAAGCTAAAAATAAATATATTTTTATGTTACAAAACTTAAAAATCATGATTTTTTTAGAACTGAAAACATATTTAAAGTATGACACTTTTTTACAATAAAAGTTTTCGGATAATAACCATATAATTATTTGGTACCATATAAATATTTGGTACGAAACCACCATAATTGGATTCTTGGGCATTCAATGGATTTCATAGTGTCTCCACAAGTTTTATTCTTTTTGATCGACTACGAAATTAAATATTTATTCCGATGCTTAATTCGCAACTAAAGTTTTTAACTCCTCCCCTAGCATATGTTTTATGAAGGATCGAGCATTAACCCTCTTCCACAAATTCTAACTCTGTTTAATCACATCCATCACATCAATGATATAATAAAATAACTAATTTTAACCATAATAAAAATATATTTAAAGATAATTAATGCCCGAAAGTAAATATTAAATATAATTAATATTTTTATACCCATTAATTGTTTTTCTCATTTAATAAATAATAATATTTGCATGTATACTTTAACCATGATGGTGTTATATTATTAAATATTAAAATATAAAACATATTAAAAACACCAACAAGAATTAAATTTAAAGAAAAGAACAAGACTCTCGTAATATGATATTTAACGCTCGACGATATCTGAAATAAAATTATCTCAAGCGAAAGAATCTTATAAAAAATAAAAAATAAAGTTTCTTAAAAACATATCTGAAACATTAAATATCACTATTATTTAATGCTGATGATAATGATCAATATTATTTAGAATTTTAATTAAGATGTTTTTTTACATTTATTAATTTTTATTTCATTATTTAATGTTTTAAAATATTAAATATGATAAAATGGTATTCATGAATAAAATATTAATAAATAATATTATAAAAAATATTAATGAATAAGTTTATAAATTTTAATAGCTTTAATATCTATATTAATATTTTATTAATTTTTAATTTTGTGGTCTCAAATGTAAACAGATACAAATTTATTCAAATGTATATAATGATATCGTCCACAAAATGCTCTTTAATTAATTTGGATTTCATTTTCTAATGACCTCTTTTATTGTTGTGAAATAGATTTGCTTATGGACATTTTGTAGAATACAATTAATTTTTTAATTATATTAAGAAATCAAATCACGTACATATTTTTATTTAAAATAGACCACATACTATTGTCAATCAACATGAATTATTTTTTGTTACATCTATTTAAAAATAATGAAGTTTACTTTTTTTTACATTCTAAATAGGAACGACAGCACAATCTGTGTGTACTCATCCGAATTAATTTCGATTTGAGCGAGGAAAATCTATTTTGATTAAGTGTGAGTGTGAGTTTTTTCGAAATTAAAACTCGAAGGCAGAGATGAGTTTGAAGGTGTAAATATCCACTATGCCCCATTAGTAATGTTATTACCATTTTAAAATTATATTTAATATTTTTTTAAACATTAAAATTATAATTTTCTCTTTTATAGAAAATATGGTTTTTAATATTTTTTAATTTTATTATATTAATTATAATAAATATGACTTTTATATTTATTATTTTATATATATGAATGAGTATTCATAGATGGAGGACTTAAATTTTAGACACGATAAGAAACGATGACAGATTTTTCTCAATTAATCAAGTACATGGTGTGGAAGAGGCAAAATCCGTCCGATCCGTTGCCATGTCAAATTCTAAGTGTAAAAAGTGTAAGTGTGAATAACTTGCCGTATTAACAAAACCACAACCAATCATATGCATGAATTAGGAGTAGTTGAGATGAAAGTCAAATATGTTTTTATTCTATTCTAATATATATGAAAATTATAATTTATTTATATTGTAAAAATATTTAAAAATAACAATATTTATAATGTTGTTAAATATTTTTAATTATAAAATTATTTATATTTAATTAAATCCTTAAAAATAAAGGTAGTATATAATATGGTTAATATTACATAAACAAATCCAGACACTAGACTATAATATATTTTAAACAAATATAATTAAGTACGTAGTTTTGAATTACCCTAATTATTATATTTTAAAAAGTATAATTTTATGGTACTTTTGAATTTTCCAAAGATAATATAACTATCCCACCCTAAAACATAATAAAATTAAATATGAGTTTAATTTAGTGTAAAAAAGTTATGTACATTTCTAATAATTTGTTGCCACACCATTTATTTTATTTTTGTATCTAAACGAAATGGTAAAAAAACTTGGACAAAATTAGTTGCCACACCATTTAATGAGCTTAAAACATATAACTTGTCATAATCATTATATGGGGACAACAAATCATTATATGCATGTGTAGTTTTTTTACACTATAAATTCCCTAAAAAATCTTCAATAATAAAGAAGAAGTATTCTATGTTAACAAATAAAAAAAAGAATCTATTACGTGTGTAAAAGGTTTTTCTTATGCTAGATTTCTTCTTGATTATTAAAGTTCTTTTAGTAATCAAGAAAAATCTTAATTTTATTGTAACTTTTTTTTAGGCAATTTTATGGTAACTAGTATATATAGATGGTATGCAATACAATTTTAATATTATGTTCATATTTAATTATAAATACTAAAAAAATACTAATGATGATAAAGTGTATATAACAAATCCATATTTTGGTAAAGATAAAATATTATTTAATTGCTTAAACAAAAGAATATTATTTAATAAAGTAATTAATATATTTTGAAATGAAATAGAATATATATAGTATGTACAAAAAAAAATATAATTAATGGATAGACAATTTTTTTTTTCCATAAATATTAGTCTAAATTCATGAACATATATTAGGTGTGGTAAATTGTGATAATTATTGCTATGGTCGTATTTATAGTACATCATTGATGATTGAACATAGCAAAATCACATGTAACTCTATGCCAGTTATACCGTATTTAATAACCATACCGACGAAAATACCCTCTAGAAAACGCTGATTATAAATTCCAAAAATTGCAAAGCAATGGGCAAAATCGTAAAATGAACTAGGCCCAATACATTGCCGATCAAAACACCAGAGGCTCCTTTCGTCCACCATGGCTTCGTACAAACTTGGATTTGAAGCTCCAACCAAAATCAAATTCTAATTCGTTCTTCAATTTTCCCCCAAATTTCCAAAATTCTCTCAGCTATTTTCAAATTCAATAACACCATTGCAAGATTCGAGGTATATATATGTTGTTTTTCATATGGATTTCGAACTTGTTTTTTATTCATTCTTCAATTTCAACTTCTAGGGTTTTGATTTTTGAATTGGTAATGCTTTTTAGCGTTTTCATGTTAGTTCGTTTTTTCAATTCTTCGGTTTTTGTATTGATTTTAGGGTTTATTCATGTTCTTAATTCTCTGTATCTGTTTTATTTATTTTTATTTTTATTTTTTTTAAACTTTAAATTTTAACTTTTGAACGAAATTGGATTTAGGTAGTTGGGGTTAAATAGTGTCTGCTTGCGTGAAGTAAGCTAAAACATGTGCAACATACGTTATGTTATTGATGATAGAAACATGATCCAATTTTATTTTATTTTGTCTTTTTGTCATAGTAATACTTTATATGCTAAAATTTAAAGATGAGAAAAAAAAGCTTGAGGTTCAAACAGGAGACTAGGATTTTTGTTTTTAATTTTTTTAAATTTTTATATGCTGTGTGGTCATTCCATGTTATGATGGCGGATAATGCATTGATTAGAGGAAGTAAACATAGTAGCAAATGTAGACAGGGGTTAGTGTAGGAAGGAAATTGTTTAACCAATGGTGTGCTGCATGTTTTCTTACAAGCTGACAAATTCAGGGAGGGAAACTTAAATGTTTTTGATGGGTTCATTTTTAAAAGTGAATTTGGGATTGTTGATATTTTATAGATAATGAAACAGTAGTTGTCGTGAGATTGACTACCTGTTTTTTTTATTGGAAAGATGGTAATGAAGTCTAGTTAATGGGGCCAGGGAGTCAGGGACTTGTGTTTGAAGTTCAGATGATAATAGATTTTGTAGTAATTGGTGTTAGAAATTGAAACTGTAAGTTGTTGTAGCAATTGTTTTTTGAAGTGGAGACGGTCAGTTAGTAGTATTTGGTTTGCATCTAGTTTGTTGTAGACAAAATCTTTATAGCTTTTGTCATAATTATGTAGATTTTTTCTTGATGCTACGTTGAGCATTTATGTCTATTAAACTACATTTATGTCTGCTATCATTATTACACTTGTGTAAGACAAATTTGGTTGTATTTACTATTTATTTTACAATCAATGTGACTTGCTAGAGACTAGAGAAGAACTTGTGACTTGATAGAGACTTGAGAAGAACTCGCATCAAGTTTTCTTCATTCAATAATCTTCTGTTTCAATAGATTTCTACAATTTATATCAGATAGGGTTTCTAATGGTGTCAATATAAGACTAGAGATAAATATATCACATCTAATAAATTTTTACCTTAAGAAGGAATTTTTTGCCAAAATGTTTCATTGTTTCTTGATTGAACTGTACCTAAGATTGCTGATTTCAACTTAGTAGAAGGGTCATTGTGCTATGAAGTATGAAGTCTTTGTATTATCAGTCTTGAGAGTATATTCTACAAAAATGAGATTTTTTTGCAGATGTTAACTTTGAAATTGAAGTGGTGCAATATACAAAAAGCTGATAGTTTGATATAAGAATGAGGACCAGTTCCCATATAGAGCAGAAACTCAAACCTAATATTTAGTATCCACATGAATATATCTACATCATAGCCACTAGAGTTTGATTTTCTGCTATTATTTTGATCGTTTCAGGTACATTCTCCAGTTGTTCCCTTGCAAATCAGATTTGCCCTTTATGTGTTATAGTGCCACATCTTTGTCATGCAACACTCTCCGTTCTGTATTTTTTGTTCAAAAGATGGGGGGAAATTAGTGCAATGGCAGCATCCACCAAATTTGACGTATCTTCCAGCAGCCCAGATAGACCTTTGTACACTGGGCAGCGAGGATCCCACGTAGCTGCTTCATTAGATAGATCAGGTAGCTTTCGTGAAAGCATTGAAAATCCAATTTTGTCTTCTCTTCCAAACATGTCAAGAAGCAGTTCTTCAGCAACACAAGGGGATGTGATGAGCTTCTTCAGTTGTGTGCGTTTTGATCCAAAGTTGGTTTCTTTAGATCATAAGTCTAATCGTCCAATGGATTATAAACGACATGTCAGTGCTGCTCTTGGAATTTCGCCAGATGAATCTCCATCTAGTTATGCAAAAGGCAAGCAATTGACATCCTTGGTACCAGAAGATATCAAAAGAGTCAGGGATGGTTTACATGCAAACTTTAGGAGGGCAAGGTAGTTCTTTGTATGTTCTTTTACTTGCATTGAAGTTAGAGTTGTTTAATAACATTGTACATCTCAACAGGGATCGTGCTAAAATGTTTAGTGAAGCCTTATCTAGATTCAACAAAGATTTCCAAAGTATAACTTCAAAGAAGAGATCTCGAGCAGAAAATTTTTCTACTGACCGTTCTAGTTTCACATCAAGTGATCGATCAGTCTTGGGCCCAAGCATAGGTAAGGTTGGAGTTCATGGTCATGCAGTCATAGGTAGTTTTGAACATGAGCAACAAAAATTGGAAGAAAGAACCAAAATTGCTGTTCCGAACAAGCGCACTAGAACTTCTTTGGTTGATGTCAAGGTATGTCTTGGTTTTCTTTGTAGCTTGCTTGCTGGTATCATCACAATATTTTTTCTTCTTTTTATGCCTCCTAATTTATATCTTTAGTTTCTTGCCGCTCTCAACTTAATACTGCATGATAGTAAGTAATATAATACATGACTATATACACCCAAGTCATAAATTTCAATTGGTTTGATATATCTTTGCGTGACATGAAGCCTATTTTAAGTTTCTCTTTGCATAAATTGTGTTCTTTGGTGGAGATAATACCACCTTTTGGGTAGAAATCTACCATAAAATTATGAGATTAATTGTTATGCATTGTCAGCGTAATTTTTTTTACACATGCATCCCTCAAATCACATCATGATGTCATGTCACTTTGCTATGTTAGTTCCTAAAATATCTCCATAGATATCTACATGGTGAAATGTCATTAGATGCATGTGTAAAAAAAATGTACATGACGATGCATATAAATTAAATTCTAAAATTCTTTTTGTTTATGTTTATTATATAAATGTGTTTCATCCTTAAGCTTGTATGTATGTCAGTAATGAACTTTATTTTTTTATGTCCCATTGCTTCTATGAATTTCCAAAATGGGTTTGTTTGATTCCTTTCTTAAAATTTGTTTTTCAATTTTTTAAAAATTAAACGAAAAATAATACTTGTTTATAAAACTAAAAATTCTAACAAAATAATACTAGTTTTGAAAAACAGTTATTCAAAACTATTTTACAAAACAGTTTTTACAAACTAAAAAACCAAAATACAATCAAACAAGCCCTAAATATTCTTTTTTATTTTACAGTTTTTCTGTTTTAATAACGCATGTGAGTATGTCTTGTGGCTAACAACTTTCCTTTTACTATTCTTTTATTTGGAGAGTCAGATTTCATATTAACTTGGTATGCTTCAAACTCTGTTGAGAAAAACTGACTTCGGGTATGTTTAATTCTAGATGGATGTGCGGACTAATTCACTCGTGAGGTCATCTGGGACTGTAGATAGAGAGAAGGATATCCTACGAATTGCTAATAATGGCACAGTTCAGGGTGACGAACGAACTTTTCCCATTGGAGGTGATGGTTGGGAAAAGTCTAAAATGAAGAAGAAGCGTTCTGGAATCAAACCAGATGGGTCTCCAAGTTCAACATTGACGAAACCTGTTAGCATTTTCCAGGAAACTAAGCAAGGAATGCAACAAAGACTAGCTACTGATGGTCGGTCAAAATTGAGTAACGATTCTCATTCTTTCAGGTGTGAATGTATTTTTTTTTTAGATGTGTGAATGCGTTTTTCTTCTAGATGTGTGAATGATAAATAAATTAGCTTATATATGCTCTCTTGGTTATATATAATAAAGTATTATTTAGGTAATGATAAATAAATTATTCTGTGGTCTTTACATCTGAAAATGGAAGTTATAGTTAAATAACAATACAATATATATGGGGAATATCTAGTTCTTACTTTTTCCAATTATTTATTAGATATAAAATATAAATATTATGCTTCAGTATCCATGAATAGATTATTATAGAGTATAATTTTGAACTTCAAGTGGAGGGGAAAGTTTCAATGATTGTTCTCAGGATTGAAGTTTTCATGGCTAAATTCCACTGCAGGGCAGGATGTGGTCTTACCTCAACGTCAATAGGCTAACCAAATTTAACTACTAATTATACTTTTTTTATATTATCTAATGCAGATATATAATATTAAATAAATACACCACAACGTCTTTTCTCATTCACTGTAAATTAACATTATATATTTTGAAAATTTCAATTTTAAATTGCATTTTTCCCTATCATTATTTATGATGGCAATTTTTTACGGATTTAATTTTATATAGACTGTCAGTGTGAAGAGTTTTTACACTGATAGTGTATCACAACCATCCAATATTAAAAAATGTTTGACTTATATGATAACCGCCTTTAAATTAATGGACATGAGTGGTTGTGATGTACTGACATTATAAAATATTTTACACTGCAAGTGCATGCAAATTAAACTCATTTTTTACTAGTTCTTTACTTATCTAATGCCAAATAATAAGTTGACCAAATTTCATAAGTACTAAATATAATAAGAATAATCAAATACATGCTAGGATAAATACAAAGTATTCATTCTACCAATGGTAATTTGTTGGATTCTCTTCCTTTCTTGGAGAAAATGTAATAATGGAAATATTAAAAAATAAAAGAGAGAGCCGTTGCAGTTTTTCCATTTATATTGTTAATGGTGAAAGGCTTCAAACCCATTTTTATATATAAATAGGATATTGTTGTGAGAGATTATACTCTGATTTTAAGGATCTCCAATGGAAGATTTCACGTAACATTTTTTTAAATTCCTGTTGATTATTATCTTTTTAGTGTAGGCTATGTGTAATTGTGTATGATATTTTCATGTATCTTTGTATAGGCCTTGTGTTTCTAATGGAACTGCTGGAGCTGGAAAATCAGACAGCATCTCTCAACAAGCTGGGTTGGGCACACGTGCCTCTACCCCTAGAAATGACCTAGATAACAATTCTGCTGTCAATGATAGGCGGGATCGTCCTGTTAATTCAGACAAGGAAAGAGTAAATTTCAGAGCCGCTAACAAGTAAGCACACTTTAGAGCCCTTATGATTTATTGCTTTTATATAGAAAGCTCTCTTTTATCCTGAGCAACCTTTTTCCTTACTTATATTGCCTTTTCCTTGCTTTCTTGCTTTGGCGGGGTTGTTCATTTTCTCCATTTTTCGTGTATCTGTTGATCCTTATGAATTGTGATTTGTATTCATTGTTAATTTCTTCATTGTGATTTTTGTTCTATAATTGATAAGCGTTTTGGATTAAGCAACTGCTTCAGGATAAGATTAAGTGGTTGACTTTGTCTTTTTAAACGGATTTATGTTATAATTTTTTTGAAAGATAGGGTAACTTTACTATGTTGATATTTATTAGTCCTTGTTTACTTTTTCTTTTATCTGTCTTAAAGGGTGATTTCTGTCCTCCTTTTCCTCTGTACTCTTCTCTGTCTCAATAATTTCTTTTATGTATATTCTATAATTGATTTAGTCTTTACTTTTGTTGTATACCCAGGGCAACTGTTCGTGAGGAATTTAATTCAACTAGCCCTAATTCTAGTGCAAAATTGAATTCTTCTATTCGGGGGCCACGATCAGGTTCAGGAGTTGCTTCCAAGTTGTCACCAGTTGTCCACAGAGCAACTGTTCCTAATGATTGGGAACTATCTAATTGTACCACTACCACCAAGCCCCCTGCTGGTGTTGGCACAACCAATCGCAAACGTGCGGCATCAGCGCGGTCATCTTCTCCACCTGTTGTACGCTGGCAGAGGCCACAAAAGAGCTCCCGCACTGCCAGAAGAAATTTTGTTCCTGTTGTTTCGAGTAATGATGATTCCCCTGCTTTGGATTCTGTATCTGATGCATCTGGCAGTGATCTTGGGTTAGGAGTTGCCAAACGTTTATCTGGTGGTTCTCCTCAGCAAATAAAATTAAAAGGTGATACGTTATCTTCAGCTGCCTTATCTGAAAGTGAAGAGTCAGGGGTGGCTGAGATTAAATCTAAAGAGAAGGGCAAGAAACCGAACGAGATAGACCACAAATCTGGACAAAATGTTCAAAAGGTTTCTAACATGGTCCCTCCAACAAGAAAAAATAAGCTTGTATCCAGGGAAGAACATGGAGACGGTGTTCGAAGGCAAGGAAGGACAGGGCGAAATTTTCCTGCCACAAGGTCGTTGACGCCAATGACATCTGAGAAGCTTGCAAACATAGGGACTGTAAAGCAGCTCAGAAGTTCAAAAATAGGATTTGAGAAGAGTGAAAGGTTAAAATTCTTTTTTCTAAATCATTGGTACATGGCCTGTTTGTTTGTGCTTTTTTAAAAGAAAATATACCTTTTTTAATTAAAGAGTTGCAAGTTATAAAAATTATGCAAGTTTTTCCCCTCAGAAGCTAAAAATAAAAGCGCTTTTTAAGAAAACTACGAAAAAACCACGCTTTTTTAAAGCTTTAGTAAATGGGCCCTAGGCTATTTGGCTATTTATTTGGGCACAGACTAAAATCTTACTATGAAATCCATGCAGCAAGGCAGGTCGTCCAGCAACCAGGAAACTTTCTGATCGGAAGGCATATGCTCGTCAAAAGCACACAGCTATTAATGCATCAGCAGATTTCCTTGGTACTGGTTTAAGTGTCAAGTAAAAGATATTGAAGTCAACTTTCCATTTGTAGTACAAATATATCATTATTCACTTTTGGTTTCATTGGTTTAGTTGGGTCAGAAGATGGACATGAAGAGCTATTGGCTGCTGTAAAGGGTCTCATCAACTCTGGTATCCATCTTACTAAATACTATCTAAATTTGCGACCTAAATACCTATTATCTGATCAAGTAGTTCTGAATTTTCTTATTACCGCAGGTCGTGCTTTCTCTAGCCAATTTTGGAGGAAGATGGAGCCTTTATTCGGTTTGCTAATTGAGGAGGATATTGCTTATTGGAAACAAAAGGTATCAATTTTTATCTTCTTAGTGATTGTTAGTGACAATTATTGTTTCTGTTCTTTGTAAGAGTTTGTGTTGAGTTGAAAGGCAGCATGACTCTTGTCACCCTTATCCAATTTTAGAACTTTCATATGTAAGAAAAAAGCACAATACAACAGTGCTTCATATTTGTGTTTATTGTCCATGATATTATAGCACTTAGGTGACTTTTGGCTGATTATTTATAAATTAGAATTTTGTTTTTACTATAAAAAATGTTTAGTTTGTCTTGAATCTCCTGATGTTATCTGGAACTATGGCATTGACTGTTATATTACTTGTATATATATATATATATATATGTTTGTGTGTATACTTTATACATATTTTTAATCTCTCCATTTTGTTAGTTATGATTAAAGCATGATTTAATGGATCCGATTTTCTTAGACCTGTTGTTGAATTGTTAATTTAAAATTCTTTAATAATTCATTCATCTTTCAGATAAATCTTGATTCAAGCGGAATGAAGCCAACCCCAGTTTCTTCAAATACAGATGATTGTGAAGCTGTTGCTAATGGGTTTCGGTTGATGGGCTGCGGAAGAGATATTGGACCTGATGCTCAAAGGGGTGCTGGAATTGTCGGTGAACAATTGCATCTAACTAAAGGAGATTGTAATGTAATTCCCCTCTGTC
The DNA here is from genome assembly GCA_037974295.1 of Cicer cuneatum. Taxonomy (NCBI): domain Eukaryota; kingdom Viridiplantae; phylum Streptophyta; class Magnoliopsida; order Fabales; family Fabaceae; genus Cicer; species Cicer cuneatum. Next base: position 16,696,841 of record JBBPBO010001984.1, read on the forward strand.
AAAGGTTGATATCTGCTTTAATCTCAGAGGAGGGTTGCAGTGAAGGCGAAGATCTCAAGTTTGATGCATATGATACTGAATTTGAGACAGATGGGGAGTTGGAACCGAGCAGTTTGGACAATCACTCACTAGATAATTATAACTTTACAAGTCATTCTGCTTGCAATGGTTATAGGACAACTCAGAGGCCAGAACGTGATGATACTAGAAGTGATGTAGTTTATATTCCATCCAATGGTTTGAGCTCAAGCCAGAAGATGCCTATCTTGACCTCTTCAGAGTTGGGATATGATGCCTTGGATATGAATGACAGGCTTCTCTTGGAGCTTCAAAGCATCGGAATTTCCCCAGAACCTGTGGTAAGTCACTTTCGTAATAACTTTTGTACTATATTTCATGTAATCTCATTAATGGGGAAATATGAATATTACCAGGTTTAATTGAACTTCATTTATTATAGTTTATTCTGCTATACTTTCAGCAGTCTACTTATCAATAGACCTAATGATTATTTTTCAAGATATTATGTTTGTTATTGTTAAATATTGTTTTTTTTTGTGATACTTTTTTTTCTCTTTTAATTTTTCTAGCCTGAAATATCGCAAAAAGATGATGAAGGAATTCATGACGATATCACTAGGTTAGGGGAGCATTATCAAAGACAGGTACTAACTGATGCTGAAGCAAAGTTATAATATGCTAATTGCTAATCATCTAAATGTTTTTTTGCCAATATTGTCAGTTATGTAATATTTTTCAAATAGTAGATATTTAAATAGTTTTGATTTCCAAGTTTATGTTAATATATAAATCAGGCTTGCAACTAGAAATCTGATTTATGAATTTAATTCTAAACTTTATGGACTTAATGTTGATCGTATATAATTGATGTTGCAATTTTATTTTCATATATACCATAGATTTCCAAGAGGAAAAGCTTGCTAGAAGGGTTATTGAAATCTGCCTCAGCGGCCAAAGAACGTCGAGAAAAGTAATTGTACTCCCATTTATGCCCTGATAATTTTCTGAATTTAAACTCTTTGTTGCTCATTGTTGATATAAATTTTGATTAACAGAGATTTTGAACAACATGCTCTGGACAAACTCATTGTGATGGCTTATGAGAAATTCATGGTAACCTTCTTAATGTTCAATATTACTTTTTGTATATAACCAGTTTTACAGTTTTCAAATATATTTTTTGTACTCCAACTTAGTCAAGTATCCCCAAGACCAAGAGTTGTATTACAGTGGGGATCTTTTGCATTAGACTAGTGGATATTGGGGAGCAGAGTAACATAATTCGCTTACCTACCCAACGAACTGCAAATTGGTTCTGGAGTACCAGTTTGCGGTACTTTTGCAAATTGGTTTGTGAAAATTCGCATGAAATGATGTACCCAATGGCAAGGCCATCCCAGTTTAACTAAAACAAATTTTAACTAATGCACTAGTGCAATACCATGAGGCCCACTATAAAAGTGAAACATCACGCGGCCACATGTGCTTGACACCTTGATGCATTCAAGAACGCCGTAAATGTTTGCCAAACAACCGATGTGACACTAGTGCTAACTCTCTATATTTGATAATTTTTTTTTATTTTTTCTTTTTAAAGACTGAAAGACCTGTGTTTATGGGCAGGTGAACATCTCTTTTAGTGACTATTGGTTTCCCTTTTTCGTTGTTTCTTTGTTTATTTTATATAAGCTTGGAATTAGACAATTAAATGGATGGAGGAATGGATGATCAAAGAAATATGTAACGAGGGAAGCTACTATAAAGAGAGAAAAAAAATAAGAATTGAGATTTTAGTTTTGTTTTTAGCAAATTATGTTTGTCAAAGTTAATTTTTATTGATGATAGTAATATTTTTCATCATTTATTTTTTTGTTTTTTTAATTATAGCATACCAATTTATATTAGAATGTACTGCAAACCGAAATAGCGTACCGACTATGTTTGAAGGTTGCGTACCGCGTACCCGAACCTGTACCACCTACTGAAGAGAATTACGAATCAGGTGACTATGTTGTTGGGGAGTTTGGACAGAGTGAAGACATGATGTAACTCTGATTATCCAAATATGAGGCGGGATGCAGAACAAGGAGCACATCTAGGTTTGCAGGGTGTTTTGTTGAATAGTGTGGGTAGCCCTAAATGAAGCTGCTGGTGTGTATCATATGCCTCATAAATGATGGTCATACCAATTAATTGTATGACTTGTGTGGATTGTTGAGGTTGTTTACAGAATGGAAACCTACCATTTGTAACTGGAAATAACAACCCTCAACCATGAATTACTGTTTTTTTAATTCAGACTTATGACCTGTTTGACCTATTATTATTTGTTTTCTTATCAGAGAAATCAATATCCATGCTTTGCCTAATTATCTTGTTTAAAACTATTTAAATATGCTGGGAATAAGAGTTGAATTGAACCCTCCATAGTCAAATAGATACCATCGTATTAGCAAATGTTCCCTATTTTATATTTAGCTTACATGGCAGAGCAAACTGACGATATTCGGTTGGCAGGCTTGTTGGGGTCGTAATCCCTCAGGTGGGAGAAATACAAGCAGCAAAATGGCCAAACAAGCTGCATTGGGATTTGTTAAACGGACATTGGAGCGGTGCCATCAATTTGAAGATACAGGCAAGAGCTGCTTCAACGAACCTTCATTCAAGGATATGTTCTTTGCTTCTTCTTCCCAGCTTAGTATTGTTCGTCTAGTAGATGACATTGAGGCTGAATCCACAAAACAACATGCTTCTTTCGTTTCTCTGGAAGCAAGAACAGGTGTCTTATTCATTACCTTCTTATGGTCTAATCTATTTTTTTAATATCTTAAGTTGTGTTTTGTATGACCATCTTAGCCAACATCTCAGATAGCTTCAACCTTTTAATTTATGCTTGTTTGTGCTCCTCTCCTTGTCCCTAACGATGTCTTCACAATAAAATACTGCAACTAAGGCAAAAAGTACTGTCAGCTAAGAGAGTCAACTGCCGACTGAGAGGCATCCTTTTTTCCTTGCTGACAGTATTTTATTTAGTACAGGATTGGGGACATAGGGAGGCGACAAATGATATGAATCCTTCATTTCTTGAACGGTTACATCTAGGGCTTCTTTTTTCTCCTCCCCCACCCCCTACTCCTTCGATTACAGGTTGGATTTGATTTTGATGTTTTCTTTCTGCAGGTTCCATTGGTTCACGGAAGAGGACTTCACAATATACTCAGAAGTTGCATAATCATGATGATGCCAATTTATCAGATATTTTTCCTGTTATCAATAATTCATCTGAACAAACTAGTGGGAAGGAAGATCTTTGGTCAAACAGGGTGAAGAAAAGGGAATTGTCCCTTGATGATGTCGGTGCTTCAAGTGCTCCATCAGGCATTGGAAGTTCTCTATCAAGTAGCACAAAAGGAAAGAGAAGTGAGAGAGACAGAGATGGAAAAGGGCAGAGTCGAGAAGTGCTATCCAGAAATGGAACTACCAAAGTTGGTAGACCAACATTATCAAATACTAAGGGAGAAAGGAAACCCAAATCAAAGCCTAAGCAAAAAGCAGCTCAGAATTCTGTTTCTGTTAATGGCCTCCTTGGCAAGCTATCAGACCAACCTAAACCAGCATTGCCATCTGTTTCAAAATCAAATGATATGTCTACCAATAGCAATGCCAAGGAAAAGAAGAATGAGTGTGTCATCGGTGAAGATGAACATGAGGCTATAGATTTGTCGAACCTGCAACTACCTGGAATGGATGTACTTGATGCCCAAGGTCAGGATATTGGTTCGTGGTTGAATATTGATGATGATGGGTTGCAAGATGATGGGTTTATGGGCCTTGAAATTCCCATGGATGACCTTTCAGACTTGAATATGATGGTTTGAAACAGCTTTCTATGTATAGTACTGTTTATTATACCAAATGACAAAGGAAACAAAGTACTTTAAGTAATGGCTAATTACAGAGGATGGTCTTATGGCTAATCCTGTCCGCAGTTAGGTTATATAGATTCTTTGGTAGATTACCCTCCCCAAGTTTTTGAGTGACTTTCAGCTCTTTCGGATTTTGCTTGTCGACTTCCAGTGTAAAGATCTTTTTGTTCGAGTAACAAGTTAGTGTTCCCAGTGAGATTATATGTTAGCAAACAATGTATCGTGGTTGTAGCTCTTACAGATCAGAGAACAAGGCCTTTGTACATACATTTAATATATCAATAAAATCAGCTTTCTTTTACTGAAATGATCCATCCCATACACAGTTTTTGTTTTGGAATTTTGCAGATGAAGCCTTCAAGCAATTTACTATGCTTCACCCGATGCTCATGCAGATTTTCCTTGGAGGCTGTCAGGCAAAATTGATAAATGTGTAAATATGATCATTTTGTGTTCAATTGATGAGTAATGTTTTTTCCCCTCTAGTTTCTGTCCTTGTGATTTGTATACATGAGACAGATTTTTGTAATCTATGACTCAGGTCTGGTTTCATGCTATCTTATATTTATTTTATGAATTAGCTACCAATCTTAAGCTATCGTTTTGATTTTTATTGTTTTTCAAAGTGAATCGGATTACAAACTTTCCATGATCTTGTTACTATCTGTGTGTAAAAGTTGTGCACAGGAACTTCTGATGTCCTTCAAGTTGATTTTACTTCTATTCTTTAGTTGGGTGAGTAACATCCAAAGATTGCACAGGGGAATTGTAGGAAACTTAGCTCAAATGTTCTATAGACACGATCCTCCTTTTTGAGGAATTAATATGCAAAGAAATTTTACTACAAAATAAACAGAATTGAACTGCTGTTCCTTTTACATTGGTAGGTAGGTAAGTTTTGAATCTTTCTTGACTTTCCTAACTCATTTTATTTCAAGTTCTAATCTCTGTGTTGTTATGTATATTTTTGCCTTGCTAAAGCCAAGGTTTTGCGTTATTATGAAACAATGCCAATTCTGAACTTCTGTGCGTTTGTGTGTGGTTGACATGGATTTGTTTCAATTTCCTGTGGACATGTGCTTTGAATTCAAGAACTACAATAAAATGGAAAGTGTACCTAACTTTGTCCATAAAATTATAGAACTGTATCAGTTTAGTCCCTTATATTATCATAATTTTAATTTGATTACTGGAAAAACAAATCGATAATCAAGTTGGTTTCCTTGTTTGGGTTGGGTCTCTTAGTTAACTGTACACATAGATGCTATATTGGCTCCATCCCACACAAATACGAGAAACTGAAGGAAGAGGTCCCTACGCATTTGAAACCTTTGTCATAATTGCTCCTCTGTGTATACTGGTTTGTTGAAGAAGTAGCCATCAAACAATCGAGCATGCCCTTCTTCAGAACACCTTCCAATCTATGTTATTCCACCTATACGCATAGTTGCTTGTTGTCTCAGTCTCTACTTCATCAATATCATAAAAAAATCCATATCATGTCAGTGAAGTATGAGTTATTTTGGTTTGGATCCATTAGTAAAACTCAATAGAATAAAATGTAATTTTGAGAGAATTAGTGAATAAAAATAGCGAATGGTTTTTGGTAAGTTTTCATTGATTATATATATTAATTAGAGAATGGAAAAATTATTATTAATTAAAGTGATATTAATGATTATTTTACGATGTATTAGATGATATATATATATATATATATAATAAATTTGGTATATTTTACTAAATATTTGACACAGTTATGGTAAAAATTGCAACAATCATAAATAATAATTAGCAAGTTCATACGTAAAAAAAAATCTCATTTTATATATTATTAGCAAATATTTATCTCATTTTATTCTAGTTATGAATTACAAAATTTTGAATGTATTAGTGGAAATATTTGTCTTATGTTTTTTTTTTAAATATTTATCAGCGATAAGATTTGTACTATATATTTTTTTTAATATTTATATGTAACAAATATTTATTTTGTAATTTTTTATATTTATTATTGGTAAATATTTGTCTTATATTTATTCAAAACTTTAATATAATTATGTTAATTTTTTATTTAAAATAATTGAAATATATTTATTTTAAATTTAGAGTGCGATTCGTATCGATGGTTTTTATATTTATGTGCAATATCACTCAAAATATAAATAATATTTTAACACAAAATGCACGTTACATAATCATATTACAAAATCATTTTTTAAGACATATAAATAACTAATTGTGTTTATCTATTACTAATCTCATGCCAGAATCAGAAACTAAGTTTGTCATGTTGTTGTGCATGAGATGATTTTCGACATCCAGACCCATTTGGTTTGATTCGATCTTTTTATACATATACAAAAAATATATGATTTTACATCATTTGTACAAAATGATATACTTTTATTAGTGAAGACTAATTCATAGTTGTGACGGACTAATTAGACTAGTGTTTTTTCCACGTAATTTTAAGAGAATGATTACTTCTTATCACATATTTTTTGAGTTTAATTGTGATATAAAAATTTTACATTTAAAATTCTTATATTCAAAGAAAATTAAATTTTTGAGAAATATATTTATATTAGAAAATGATTTTTAAGTAAAACAAAATGATTAATATTACATAAGAAAGAAGATTTAATATTATATATGAGCGAGCATATGCATGTGATGAATGGGTGGTTGAAGAGAAGATGGTTGGAGAAGGAAGAAAAGCAAGGGCAGTGATAGTGGGAGGTAGCATAGCAGGGATATCAAGTGCACGTGCTCTTATCTTAGCTGGTTGGGAAGTCCTTGTGATTGAAAAAACTACTTCACCTCCAACTGGAAGTTCTACTGGTGCAGGTCTTGGACTTAACCCTCTCTCTCAACAAATCATTCAAAATTGGATTTCACAACCACAATTCCTACACAACAACACTCTGCCACTAACTATTGATCAGGTCAATATTCAATATCAACCCTCTCTTTATTTTTTATTTTATTTCTTTAATGTTATATGCAATCTCACCTATTTTAGATTATCCATGATGCAATTACTTATCTCGACCTTCTAATCTAAATCAATAGTTGGAATCGTTTAAAACCGATTTTTTAAATGTATAATTTGGCATCACATCTGCAATTTAGGCCGCATTTTCCGGATAAAGGTTTGCAGTGTAACCACAATTTAAAACCATGGTATGATCCCTTTGAGAAATTGTAGTCTTTCTCATGTAAAAAACGAAAGAATTAAAGTGTTGTTTGAGTGTGTGTGTGTGTTTTTTTTATTTTTTTATCTTGAACAGAACCAAGTAACTGATAGTGAGAAGAAGGTTAATTGGACATTGACAAGAGATGAGAGTTTCAACTTCAGAGCAGCACATTGGGCTGATCTTCATGGTCTTCTATATAATGCACTTCCACCACAAGTTTTTTTGTGGGGTCATCTTTTTCTCTCTTTCCATGTTGCAAATGAAAAGGGTTCTGTCATAATAAAGGCTAAAGTTCTTCAAACTGGAGAGATAATTGAGATTGTAGGGGATATGCTTGTTGCAGCAGATGGTTGTCTCTCTTCAATCCGCCAGAAATATCTCCCTCATTTTAAACTAAGGTTTGTATCCTACGAAGCACTGAGACATTGACATATAGATACCAGTAATAATTTGAGAAAATAGAAGTAATTGAATGTAACAACCTGTTCAGTGTTGGACACTGATACATGTCAGACACCGGACACGCCTTCAATCTGATGTGTCGATGCCAACATAGATTATATTTCATAATAGAGCTGAATTTAGCTTTCTCTTTTGCAGATATTCAGGCTATTGTGCTTGGAGAGGAGTTCTTGACTTTTCAAAAATTGAGAATTCAGAAACTATCATAGGTATCAAAAAGGCATATCCTGAATTAGGGAAATGCCTGTACTTTGATTTGGCCTCAGGTACACACAGTGTGTTATATGAGCTTCAGAACAAAAAGCTCAATTGGATTTGGTATGTGAATCAGCCAGAGCCTGAAGTGAAGGTAATATTACTCCTCAATCCTATTCTCCTAATGATAGATATCTTAATTGATATATATCTATGTTGTTATAATACTTTCTCTACAAAAACACTATCATAAAATGTGAAAAGTTTCTCTATTTTTTCTGTCATGCTGCTCCTTAAAACATTGTCTTTAAATTGTGTTCCTAGACAGGATATTGGAAAAGCTTAGGCCTCTTTGGTTTCAAATTATGTTTTCTGTTTTTATTTACTATTTTTATTTTTATGTTCAAATAACACTACTCTTGGTTCAAATTTCAGGGAACCTCGGTGACAATGAAAGTAACTAGTGACATGATCCAGAAGATGCACCAAGTAGCCGAAAAAGTGTGGATTCCTGAGTTGGCAAAGGTAATGAAAGAAACAAAGGACCCTTTCTTAAATTTCATATATGATAGTGATCCCTTAGAGAAGATCTTTTGGGACAATGTGGTATTGGTAGGGGATGCAGCTCACCCTACAACTCCTCACTGCATTAGAAGCACAAACATGTCAATATTAGATGCAGAAGTGTTAGGCAAATGCTTAGAGAAGTGGGGAGTAGAAAAAGTTGAATCAGCTTTGGAAGAGTATCAGTTCATTAGACTACCAGTTATGTCGAAGCAAGTTCTTCATGCAAGGCGTCTCGGTCGCATGAAACAAGGTCTGGTGATTCATGATAGAGATCCTTTTGACCCCAAGTCAACAAGGCAAGAAGATTGCCAGGAGCTTCTACTGAGGAACATGCCTTTTTTCAATGATGTTCCTTTGTCATTTGCTTCTATTACATCCTCATCCTCCATTTGAATGATGCCTGTGATAGTATAGTTTTTGTTGCTGAACAATTGCTTCATCATTATTAATGCAATTGTTTGTACACGAATAAGCCCATTTCCGGGGTTGACCGAAATATAAGGCTACTGATAATAGTCTATTTGAAAAGTTGATGCTTCAATTTTTTAAATATAATTTTTTCCTTATATTTCACTCAAGAGGGAGTTTAAAGTATTAACATTAATAACTTTGGTTGAAGTGGGTTAAAATATGTTTTTGGTCATTGCAATTATAATTTTTATTTGTTTTGATCCTCGTAATTTTTTTTTCTAGTCTGCAAATATAGTTTCATTTTAAAATAAAGACTATCCAACTGTAACACCTTAAATTGATTCCACCACTCTCTTTCTCCAAACTCCTTTAACTCTAACCAAAATTTTACTCATCACCATAAACCCATCATTTTCCACCAAATCGACTATCTCAACAACAACCTCGTTCTTCTGTTCACTCATATATGGAGTATTGCGTCTTTTTCCAATCACTTCCAATGAAATCCAACAAATATTCGGTTTCTTTCAATAGATCACTATTGATAACACTAAAAACTCTTTCCTCTTGTGATTTGTAAAACGGTGTCGTTTCATCGAGTATTGCGCAAACCAAGTGTTTTAGAAACACATAGAAGATGTTTGATGTATTGCGCAAACCACCAAATTCAAAAAGAGAGTTCCCAAGAAACGGGACTTGTTTTGCCGATGAAGTTTGAGAGGTTAATGTAGTTTTTGCCGCCGATGTAAGGGTAAACAGAGAGCTGTTCACAGATGATGAAGATGTCGTTTATATTTAGGTTTTTGTAACGGAAGTTGGATGAAAAAGCTATTTTAAAATAAAACCCTGATCAAGTTAGTTCCACAAAAACAAGAAAAAATGAATGCTTTGAACTACTAAAGCACACATATTCTTTTTCTTTTGTTTTTGTCAATTCAACACTAATCAAAGCATTGTCTCATCTATGAAGACGAGAAGAACCGTGAACTTCTACTTTAGAAAATAATATCACCAATGGAATTTCAAATGATTTTTAAGTATAAGTCCACAATAGACCACCTATGAAAATAGTTCATCGTAAAATTTGTTGTCATAGTTAATATTGCTATTGCGACAAGATAATTAGACAAAATAAAATTTACTTAAATATAACAATTGTTGTTGCAATATATGTACATAATACAGAAGTACATGTGAAAGCAACACTAGCATTCACATCACGCAAATATAATAATCTTAAATTCAGAGATCGAGAAAGAAATTGTAAATGTCACGTGTCACATTAAATACAAGGTTTACAACCTTAATTATTTAGCCTTAAAGTTTTCAGAAAATGTAATATTCCTATATGATGTCTTGATGGTTATATTAAGTGTGAGTTTAGATCAAGGTTACTTTGTATACTCAAAACAGTTTATAATGATTTTTGTGTGAGTTTAGGAAAAAACTGTTTTGAAATTAAGTAATGTTGAGAGTTAATAAATAATTCAAGTTAGTTTTGTGTTAGTGATTTGTAGTAGAAGTTAGTCAGTTAATTCTTGAAAATTCTGTTTGTCGTTCGTTACAAGTTAGCTGTGAGTTAAGCTTATAATAATCAATGTCTATAAATGAGGTATTAAAAAGATCAATAAATAAATATATTCATTCATCTTATCTTTCTCTCATCATTAGAACTATAGAAATTAACAAAGAACAAAAGTGTTAAGCTTGATCAAGTTGGTAAACGTGTATTAGCTCCTATATAAGCTCACTAATGCGTGTGAGTCTGGCTCAGTAGGCTAATTGGTGTGTGTTAGCTCCAACATCTGGTATTCAGAGCTCCTGTTCAAAGCAAGATACAAAGTGCAAGAATGGTCTCGCTTTTCAAATGGTCAATTTCCATGAAATCTTCCCATCTTGGATTGAAAGAATTATGAGAAATGGTATAAGCAAATGAAAGTGGTGTTGGGGTATCAATATGTGTGGGACCTAGTGACAAGATGTTGCTGAACTTGGTGAAAATCCCACAGAAGCATAAAGAACTGCACATAAAGAGGCAAAGAAGAAAAATTTCAAAGATTTATTCATCATTCATCAATGTGTAAATGCATGCAATTTTGAAAGGGTTGATGAAGCAGATTCATCAAAGGTGGCATGAGAGGATTTGGAGAATGCTTATGCTGGTGTAGATATGTGAAGAAGGCGAGGTTACAAACTCACAAGAGACATTACCGATTGCTACAAATGGAAGAGAATGAGAGCATTGGTGATTTCATTACAAGAATTGTGAAACTAGTGAATCAATTGAAGAATTGTGGTGAAAGTGGCCAAGGAATAGAGGAATATGGAATCATCAAAATTCAAATGGTAGAAAATCACAAAATGAACAAAATTCCTCAAGCAACAATTAGAGAAATTATGGGAACAATAACTCTCGTGAAGGCTATAGAGGTGGGAGTAGTTCTAGAGGTAAATGAGGCAAGAAGATGTTTGACAAGAGTAACATTCAATGTTGCAATTTTCAAAAGTATGGTTACTTTGCTGATGAATATTATTTTGTAAAGAAAGAATCTCAAGAAGATAAGGCAAATATTGCAAGACAAAAGGAGGACCATGAGTCGGTGCTACTCATGGTGACTACTAAAGAAGGATAATGTGGAGATCAATGGCATCTTGACACTAAATGTTCAACACACATGGATAGAAGAATATATTGGTTTGTAAAAATTAATCACACAATAAAGAACAAAGTAAGTTTGTTGATGATAGCACTTTAGCAGCTAAGGAGTTAGTGATGTGCCAATGAAAAGAAAAGATGGAGAACAATCATTCACTGCAAGTGTGTTGTATATTCCAAGAATGAAATGCAATCTTCTTAGTATTAGGCAACTACTTGAAATATTCTTACAAAATACATATTGAAGATAAGATGGTGAGAGTTCATGATGTGAAAGGAATATTGATTCTAAACGCACCTATGTCAAAGAATAGAACCTTTAAAGTTGAACTTGACATTATGGAACACCAGTGCTTGACAACTGTAGCAAGCATGGATGAGTGGATTTGACACTACATAATGGGGCATATGAATTTCAATGATATGAATTTGATGCACAACCAAGGCATGGTGACAGGGTTGTCTCAAATTCAAATACCAACAAAAGTGTGTGAAGAATATATGCAAGCCAAGTATCATAGATCTAGTTTTAGTAAAGATGTAGGAAGTAGGACAATGTGCCAGTTTGAGGTGGTGTACTCTGCTGTATGTGGGCCTATTCATGTTGATTCTGTTAGGTCGATTGGCATGACAATTGTTGATTTAGTCTTCTATTTGGTTAATAAATGTCCCAAATAATAGGATAGTGTAGTTAGCATTTAATTATGTTGTTAGGAGACCGAGTAATAAGTCGCGCGATTCTGCTTCTGGCCGCGTTTTTCTGCTTCTGGTAGTTTTGTTTTCCTTCTGTTCCTTCTGTTTTACTGTACTGTTTCTTCTGGTACTTCTGTTTTGTATTTTGGCTATTTAATGGCTCCAGTTTTAATTAATAAACAAGTTTTTCCATTCGAGCATTGAGATTATTATACTAATCACTTTAACAATTGGTATCAGAGCTTCGAAAAAGGCATGATAAGTGTGAGAGTGTGTGGACTGTGAAGTCTAGAACAAACACGAGAGTTTGAGTGTGTGTGAGTAAACACAAAGAGATTAAGATGTCAATCTCAGAAAGGCTTGTGAAGCCGTCCATTCCCAAATTTGATGACCATTATGATTACTGGTCAATGACAATGGAGAATTTCCTTAGGAGCAAGGAGATGTGGAACTTGGTGGACGAGGAAATTCCAGCACCAGCAGTTGGAAACACACCAGCAAGTGAGGCACAGAGAAAGAGTGTGGAGGAGGCCAAACTCAAGGATTTAAAGGTGAAAAATTTCTTGTTTCAGGCTATTGACAGAGAAATATTGGAAACAATTCTTGACAAAGGAACATCGAAGGCGATTTGGGACTCAATGAAACAGAAGTATCAAGGGTCCACGAAAGTACGAAGAGCACAACTTCAAGCCTTGAGGAAGGAATTTGAGTTACTGGCCATGAAAGAAGGAGAGAAAGAAGATAACTTCTTGGGGCGGACTCTAACTGTGGTCAACAAAATGAAAACAAATGGTGAGGTGATGGAACAAAGCACATTGGTTAGTAAGATACTTAGGTCATTGACCTCCAAATTCAACTATGTTGTTTGCTCAATAGAGGAGTCAAATGATCTAAGTACCTTGAGCATCGATGAATTACATGGAAGTCTGCTTGTCCATGAACAAAGGATGTAGGGACACCAGGAAGAAGAACAAGTGTTAAAAGTGACATATGATGAGAGATCAGGCAGAGGAAGAGGTAGAGGCATGAATAGAGGAGGACGAGGTAGAGGACGAGGCAGAAAAACTTTCAACAAAGCTACATTTGAATGTTTTAATTGTCATAAATTGGGACACTTTCAAAATGAGTGTCTGGAATGGGACAAAAGAGCCAATTATGCAGAATTGGATGAGGAGGAAGAGCTTCTGCTGATATCCTGATACAAAATGGAGAATGCAGAATCTATCATCCTAGAAGAGGACTAATCATGCACACACTTATGACATCTAATAAGATGTTTGTAGTTCTGGCTAATGTTCTGGTGCATATATCATCTACATGTCTAAGTGTGAGAAGTGATGATACTAGTGATTTGTGGCATAAGAGATATGGTCATTTAAGTATTACCAGTCTGAATTTATTGCACCAGAAGGAACTTGTCAGAGGACTTCCCAAGTTTCAGATGCCAACCTATGTGTGTACAAGCTGCATGAAAGGGAAACAACATCGGAAGATCATTCCAAAGAAAAGCAAGTGGAGAGCAACACAGAAGCTACAGCTTGTACACTTAGACATTTGCGGACCTATCACTCCAAAGTCATATGGCAACAAAAGGTATTTATTAACCTTTATTGATGACCTGAGCCGCAAGCTTTGGGTCTATTTTCTGAATGAAAAGAGTGAAGCCTTCACAACATTTAAAAGCTTTAAAAATGTCGTGGAGAAGGAGTCTGGTCTATCTATTTGTGGATTAAGGACAGACAAAGGAGGGGAGTTCACCTCCATGGAATTCACAGAGTTTTGTAGACTTGAAGGTATTAAGAGACAACTAACTACAGCCTACACTCCTCAACAAAACGGGGTTGCAGAACGCAAAAATCGTACCATACTTAACATGGTGCGATGTTTGCTAGAAGAAAAGAAGATGCCTACTCCATTCTGGCCAGAAGCTGTGAAAACGACATGCCACATTCTCAACCGAAGTCCAACTTCTGCTGTAAAGAATAAGACACCAGAAGAATGCTGGAGTGGAATTAAGCCTAATGTTGATCATTTTCGAGTGTTTGGATGTGTAGGAAATGTACATGTACCAAATGCAAAGAGGTTAAAGTTGGATGCTCGAAGTCAAAAGTGTGTGCTGATAGGGTATAGTGAAGAGTCTAAGGGATACAAAATGGTCAATCCGACTACAAAGAAGGTGACAATTAGCAGAGATGTTGTGTTTGAAGAAGGGAAAAGCTGGGATTGGAGAAAGATAGAAGGAGAAGCTAAGAATGACATTCTTGACTGGGGAGAATTTGATGAAGATACATATGCTTCTAGTGATGAAGAAAGTGAAGAAGAAGGAGAATCTGGTCAAAGTAGTATCTCCAGTGATACTGCATTTGGTCACAATAGTATCTCCAGTGATACTACCACATCTACACTTCCTGAAAGAAGAGTCACTCGAGCTCCAACCTATCTTCAAGATTATACAAGTGGATAAGGACTTTCAGAAGAAGAAGAAGAGGTACAAAATTTAGTTTTGTTTATATCTTCTGATGATCCTATTTACTATGAAGAAGTAGTAAAAATAAAAAGATGGAGGGATGCAATGGATATGGAGTTCAATGCTATTGTAAAGAATGAAACATGGGAGCTTGTTGATGCACCAAAAGAGGTCAAAGTAATTGGTGTAAAGTGGATCTATAAAACCAAATTAAATGAGAAGGGTGAAATAGATAAGTGTAAAGCTCGTCTTGTGGCTAAGGGTTATGCACAAGAGAAAGGAGTAGACTATAATGAAGTTTTTGCTCCAGTTGCTAGGTGGGATACAATTCGTATAGTGATAGCCTTGGCAGCAAGAAATGGATGGACAATCTTTCAACTTGATGTCAAAAGTGCCTTTCTTCATGGTGAGCTGAATGAAGATGTTTACATTTCTCAACCTCCAGGCTATGTGGTCAGTGGGGCAGAGAAGAAAGTATACAAATTAAAGAAAGCACTCTATGGTCTAAAGCAGGCACCAAGAGCGTGGTTTAGCAAAATTGAAGGCTACTTTATTAAGGAAGGGTTTGAGAAAAGCAGCTATGAGCACACCTTGTTCATCAAAAGAGAAGAGAAGAACAAGATCCTAATTGTAAGTCTCTATGTTGATGATCTCATTTTTACTAGCAATGATACAGTTATGGTGAATGAGTTCAAAGAGTCTATGAAAAAAGAGTTTGAGATGACTGATCTGGGTAAGATGAAGTATTTTCTGGGAGTTGAAATACGGCAGAGCTTCAATGGCATTCACATTGGTCAGAAGAAATATGCTGAAGAAGTTCTAAAAAAATTTGGTGTGGAAAGTTGCAATGGAGTTAAGAATCCCATGGTTCCAGGAAGTAATAGACTAACAAAACAAGAAGATGGTAAAAAGGTAGATGCAACCTTATTCAAGCAAATGGTGGGAAGTCTGATGTACATGACAGTCACAAGACCTGACTTAACTTATAGTGTTTGTCTAATAAGTCGTTTTATGGCCAATCCTATGGAGTCTCACATGATGGCAGCCAAGAGAACTCTCAGATACATTAGAGCTACTACTGAGCTTGGTGTATTCTACAAAAGGGGATGTAAAGATGAGATGCTAGCCTACACAGACAGTGACTATGCAGGGGATTTGGATGATCGAAAAAACACTTCTAGTTATGTTTTCATGCTAAGTGGAGGAGCAGTAGCTTGGTCATCAAAGAAGTAACCAGTAGTGACACTTTCAACCACAGAAGCAGAATATGTGGCAACTGCTTCTGGTGCATGTCAGTGCATTTGGTTACAACAAATACTTAAACAGATTGGAGGCACTCAAAGTAAAAGTGTCAAGGTACTGTGTGATAACTCTTCTACAATAAAACTTGCAAAGAATCCAGTCTTCCATGGTAGGAGTAAGCATATTGATGTAAGGTTTCATTTTCTAAGGAATCTCACAAAGGATGAAGTGATTGATATGAAATATTGTGGTACAAGTGAGCAGTTGGCTGACATTATGGCTAAACCTATGAAGCTGAAGGTGTTTGAAAAACTCAGAAAAGCACTTGGAGTGAAGTCAGTTGGAGAAGTAAACTGAAATGCCTCTGGCATGTCCAGTTTAGGGGAGCAATTGTTAGGTCGATTGGCATGACAATTGTTGATTTAGTCTTCTATTTGGTTAATAAATGTCCCAAATAATATGATAGCGTAGTTAGCATTTAATTATGTTGTTAGGAGACCGAGTAATAAGCCGCACGATTCTGCTTCTGGCCGCGTTTTTCTGCTTCTGGTAGTTCTGTTTTCCTTCTGTTCCTTCTGTTTTACTGTACCGTTTCTTCTGGTACTTCTATTTTGTATTTTGGCTATTTAATGGATCTAGTTTTAATTAATAAACAAGTTTTTCCATTCAAGCATTGAGATTATTATACTAATCACTTTAACAGATTCCACTAGAGGTAACAAATACTTTGTTAGATTTATTGATGGTTTTAGTATAACACTACGGACTTACTTGATAAAGAAGTGAAATAATTGATGTGCTTAGAAAGTTTAAGTCCACGGTAGAAAGACAAAGTAGTCATCAAATTACACTTAGAATAGATGGTGGAGGTGAGTATGTGTTTAATGAATTTGTTGAATTGTGTAATAGAGAATGAATAATGCATGATATTGGACTACCATATACACCTCATCAAAATGGAATTGTTGAGGAAAAAATATAACAATATGGTTAGAAGCATGCTCAAAGGAAAACATTTTCCAAAAGAACTATGGGGCAAAAGTTGTGTCCATTGCACATACATCCTAAACAATGCGTTGAGGTCAAAACTTTTTTTATATATATTTTAATGATAACAAACCATGTGACATAAATGTTAAGTTTTCTAAATTGTGATCTACAAATGTTTGCATTTGAGTTTTTGTTGAAAAAACATATGTGGTCAAGCTTGAAGTCACTCACATAAACAAGTGCATTTTACCAACTCAACAATGAAAGAATCAGAGTAACATAAGAAGATTACACTAATAGCATTATAAGCTTCATGAAGATATTTGAAGTTAACTATCACATTAACCGTAAAAGCTTTAATTGAGATGATGAGAAAGTCATCATAACTTTCAAGATAATGCCACAATGATGGGTCATCAACAAGAATGCAAATATATTTGCACTTGTAGAATTGAACATTTGTGAAACGTACCACAAAGAATGTAACTTGTTACCACACCATTGCAAGTAATGAATTTAACCATCATAAATAATTGAGGAGCCTAATTCATAAATAGAAATATGACTATCCTTAAGTTAAGGATGATCATCGCAATATGTTGCATCTCAATCACACATAAAATCTCTTGGAAGAAGTCAAGATGTGTTTATATGAAAATTAGAGGATGAAATATTCAGATCCGAGGATAGATTTGAGAATGAATATTTTTCACAATCTCATATTTGAAGATAGACCTGAGGATAGACATTCATCACAATCTTAGGTTCGAGGATAAATATTTTCCACAATTTCATATCCGATGATAAATATTTATCAAAGTCTTCATCTCACAATTATTGAAATATTGTTATAAAAGTACAACAAGAAAAAAGTTGACAAGTTGTTCACACTTTCAAGGTTTACCAAAAGTAAAAGAAGAAGTTACATTACATCAGTCACTGATTCCTATGTG
Organism: Cicer cuneatum; assembly: GCA_037974295.1. Lineage (NCBI taxonomy): Eukaryota > Viridiplantae > Streptophyta > Magnoliopsida > Fabales > Fabaceae > Cicer > Cicer cuneatum. The sequence continues at coordinate 16,714,624 of JBBPBO010001984.1, forward strand.
GGAGATAAGAACCTTCATCCTCGCACTTAACATAACCTAATGACGGACTCTCGAAAATATCATCCTCTCATATATAAAAATGAGGTCTTATGTGAACAGTGCAAAAACACTATGTTAGCATTGTTATTTGTACAAAAGCCTTTGGAATAAGACAAACACATTAGTAATGATTTCCAAGGTATTGGAAACAAGAAGAAATTTTATTATAAGAATATCTTCTACATATCTTATTATAGAAGGTTACGTAACAAGTACTAAAGATATCAACATGTTTACACCAAATTCCAACAGTCACATATTGATAAGAAAGACATACAATCATCTCTCAAAGACTAACACAAATCCGAGGATGATCATCCATGAACATCCTTAAATTCCATTTCATTAGAGGATAAATACAATCTGAAGATGATGACACACGTAAAAGATATCCTCATAACAAATTTGACACATGTGTAGAAAAGTACAAAGGTACAAAAATGTGATGTACTTGACATGAAAGACACATTTCTCAAAGTGGTTGGAAAAAGGGAATGCAAAAAGCAACAACAATAAAGACTCAAGAATACAGAAGCTCCATCCTCGTACTTTAACCAGATATGAGGACATACCATATATGTCATCCTCTCAGCATACTTAACACAAATATAAAGGTTAAATGATAGTTTTGCAAATAAAGAAAAGTCCAAGGAAACTTAGCAAATTCTCTAAAAGCTATATTTTGCTAACCGATATATTTGAAGTTCATAATGCAACTATAAATATAAAAATATTAATCTTCAAACATCAAGAGAATCATCTACAAGAAAATATCTAAGTTATTCAAGTTTATCATTGTTCTCTTCATTCTACACACACTCTTCCAAACGTAAACAAATTTAAGGATCATTTTTATTGAGTGTGTTATATACAACTTCATATCATTATCTTATCATTGAAAATTTTAATTTGATTCCAAACACATTACTACTTGTATATCCTCAAGATGATATAAACTTGAGTTATTGTGTAAGCTTGTTGAGACTAGTAAAAATACAGTGTTATAAGTCTGGTGAGGGTAAGAAAATACATAGTTGAAAATGTGTTGATCAGAGGACAGGTTTCTAAGCACTAGTGAAAATCTCACAAAGCTGTGAGGACTACAGTAACATATATTAGATGAACTAGTATAAATTCTATTTGTGAATCTTCTTAAACGCCATTCTCTTTATATTTGTTTTATTGACACCCTTAGCACACTTATGACACATATTCAAACTAATATTATTTTTCTTTAGATCATCCTCAATAAGTGGAAGATTATTTTTCATCGAGAAATGTTATTTGAACACATTTTTTGACATAAATACAAACACAAATACAATATGGCCCACATTTATGGAAGAAGAGAGAGAGAGATGGAGGGAGTATGACCCACATTTATGTCATCATAGTATGTATAAAAAGTAAGTATTGTATTTGTGTTTGTATTTGTGTCAAAAAATGTGTTCAAATAACATTTCTCTTTTCATCTAACCATCCTTACTCAAAAGACAACTTGAGATGATAATATTAATGTATGAACTAAATTTTAAAAAGGGTCACAATTCAACCCTCTTCTCGTGACATTCACTTTTACTTCAAAATATTTAACCAATAAATTGAGAGGAATGAACTAGAAGAAAGTTGGTCAGGATTCAAGCCCACCCCAATGTCACTCATTTGGGGGTATTTGGATCAATAGCATATAGACATGTTTATGATCAGTTGAGAAAAATCTGGGTGACAACACAAATCAAATGATACTAATTGGGTATCACTCCACTGGTGGTTATAAACTCTATATAATTCATTGCACAAGCAAACAATGATCAATTGGATGAAATCATAGATGAATTGAAGGAAAAGGATTGGAGCGACAACCATAAGAAGGATTCAGTCAGAATAATGACGAAAAAGCCAATCAATGGTGATGAAGCCCTAATTGAAACAAGATAAAGAAGATCAAATAGGACCATAAACTTGTTATTAAGACTACAAGAATGTAATATGATCCAAATAATGAGATAACAGAAGATTGAAAGCTATTTCATTTTGCATTATTAGCTAAAGCTGAGTGTAAATAATTCTTTGAAAACCCTGGATAGATATGTTCCATGAAGGAAGAACTAGAATCAATTGAGAAGAACGAGACCTGGGAACTAGTTGAGCTACCACAAAGAAATAAAACAATTGGTGTGAAGTGGGTGTACAAAGTGAAGTTGAACCCAATAGGTGAAGTAGTCAACTACAAAGAAAGACTAGTAGCAAAGGGTTTCTTACAAAGAGAATGTGTAGACTTTGATGAGGCCTTTGAACCAATTTCCATAATTGAAATTATAAGGCTAGTGGTAGCACTTACAAACATCAACATGTGGCCAATGTATCAAATGGATGTAAATTCAACATTCCTAAATGGTCCACTAGATGAAGAGGTATTTGTTACTCAACCCCTTCGTTTTGATGTGAGAACCAAAAAACAAAGGTATATAAGTTAAAGAAGGCTTTGTATGGGCTTAAGTAAGCTCCAATGGCCTTCTAATGGAGTTTGGATTCAAAAAATGCATTTTTGAACATGGAGTTTATGTTAGAAATGATGTGGACAAAGGAGTGATAGTGTTATGTCTTTATGTAGATAATTTGCTAATCACTGGTCGCAATGAATCAAACATAAGTGACTTCAAAAGTAGTATGAAGCAAGAATTTGAGATGACTGCCTTAGTGCATATCTCATATTTCCTTGGCATTGCATTTCAAAGAACTAGTTAAGGACTACTAATGGTATTCTTAATATATTTGAGATGGAGCACTGTAATATGGCAATGACCCCTACAGAACCAAGACTACAATTGTTAAAGGAAGCATATGGGAAAAAAATGAATCCAACTCAGTTAGGAGGTTAATAGGCTCATTAAGATACCTATGCAACACAAGGCTTGATTTTTCTTACCGTGTAGGAATAGTTAGCATATATATGGAAACCTAGGATGTCTCATTTGGAAGCAACAAAGAGAATCCTAATGTACATCAAAGGCACAATGGATATTGGTATTTTATTTCCAGCAGCTGATGAGGGTCAAAACTGCAGTCCACTGAGTTACACTGATTCAAATTGGTGTGAAGACAAAGAGGGTAGGATATCTACAACATGATACATCTTTCTGGTTGGGAGAGTACTAATCTCTTGGTGCTCAAGGATGGAACTGTGGTAGCTCTATCATCATGTGAAGTTAAGAATTACATTGTAGTCTCTTAGTGCTTGTCAAGTTGTTTGGTTAATGAGCTTAATGAAGAAACACAGTGAAATGAAGCATGGAGATGTGACAATTAGAATTGGCAACATTTCAACAACCGATTTGGTTAAAAATCCCATTGTACATGGGAGGAGTAAACATATAGGGATGAAATTTCATTACTTGAGGGAGCAAGTAAGCAAAGGAAAATTGAAATTGGAGCATCGTAAAAGTGAAGACCAAGTTGTTGATGTCCTAACAAAAGGAGTAACTATTGAAGTGTTCAAAAGATTAAGTCTCATGGAAATTGAGTCATTAGTTAACAACAATTACAATGGTGTGTTTAGAGTTAATAATTCAAGTTAGTTTTTTGTGTTAGTGACTTGTAGTAGAAGTTAGTTTGTTCTTGAAAATTATGTTTGTAGTTAGTTACAAGTTAGTTGTGAGTCAAGCTTATAATAGTCAATGTGTATAAATGAGATATTACAACGATCAACAAATAAGTGAATTAATTTAATACATTCATTTTATCTTTAACTATTTCTCTCACCATTAGAATTATATAAACTAACAAAGAACAAATGTGTTAAGCTCGTAACAAATATAAACTCACTGGTGCGTGTGAGTCTGACTCAGCAGATTGAGTGGTGTGTATTAACTCCAACAAGTAAAAAGTAATTCAATCCTATCTTACCAAAACATTTTGATTATGAAATTAACTTTTAAAATAAAATTTAAAACTCACTATCACCAATAGTGGACATGTTCCTCCCCCGGTTGAATCTATATATTCTAATTTTAAAACATTGGTTTCTTCATTGGTTTGTTGTTGCATTCGTATATCTCCCATGCGCTCACGAGGATGTTTCCTTAATATTCACGCCCATGACCTCGATCTCATCTTTGTTCCGTAAACTCCTTCTATTGGTCCTCTACTTTTTTGTGTATTGTTTTTTCTTGTTAACAAATGAAATATTATATTGTCGTAGGAATAATCGGCTTTGCGGACAAACGCAGCAAAAAATGCAGAAAACAATTCGGCTTTGCGAACAAACGCAGCAAAAAATGCAGAAAACAATTGTTCGATGTCAGATTATCTATTATATCATTTAGCGTTTTAGATCTATATATAAAAATTTACTCTATTCAATCACTATTATTATAAATAAAAAACACATCAAATTTTAATTACTATTATAAGCAAAATTTAATGTTAATATTATTAATATATCTTCTTTAACAAAAAATATTTAATATTAGTAGTTTAGTGTTAGACATTCAAATGAACAATTTACTAAATTTGAATTATATTTTATATGAAATTTAAAAAATTAATTGTACTTAATTAATTTCTTTAATGATCATAAAGGTAATTCTTTTTATTTATAATAGTAACTGGGAGAGTATTTGTTATTATTTTTTTTATAAATGAAAAAGGCTATATATATATATATTAATTTGCTTTAAATCTCACCAATAATTGAAAACTTTTGAAACCGCATTCAAAGTTGTCAAATTCAAATTTTTAAGTAAATTCATTTTGCCAATATGAATTCAATACATAAATTCTTATGTAAATTCATCAAATTCACTTTATAATAAATTAATATTAAAATTAGTATATAAATGACATATATACTTCTATAATATCATAAATTCATCAAAAATTCAAACTTTCAACTTAATTATACAAGAAAAACATACAAAATCACTCTAAAGTTTCATACTCATAAACTAATATCAAATCAAACTAAGTCAATTATCTCACCGAATCAAAAAGACATAAGTTCTTAAAGCAGGAAGAAGAGAATGATTTGTTTGAGTTTGAGAAAAGCAAACATTGGTCCGAAATGTATAGGAGAAAAGTGAAAAAATAGGGCTTTTTAAAATTAAGGTAAAATTGTCTGAATTCACTCGAATTTATTATAAACTAGAATATGACTCGCGCGTTACGCGGCTATCGATGTATATATATATATATATTTGCATTTGTAATTATTGTATTGTGAATATATTATTTTGTACAAATAAATTAAAAACATAATGATTAAGTATAAAATAAAAATATTAACATTTTTAATTTATGAAAAATAAAAGTTTTCTTTTCATAAACTTTATTTTATTTTAATTATATGTTTTTACCCTTTAAATTTTTACCCATTGTTGCTGATGTGCAATTAGTAATAATTGTGGTTGAAGAATTTTTAAGCATTTGCAGGTAATAATATTATTTGATGCAACGCAATCAAATGAATTGTCAACATAAAATCAAAAAATTAATATTACAAAATAACTATCAAAGGACGAATGAGTATTTATTTGCATAAATTTTTTTGTTTATATTTGAAAAGGAGGTTGTTGAAGTGACTAGAATATCACTAGAAGGGGTTGAATAGGGATATTAGGCGTTTAAAAATTTTCTTTTAAGTTTTAGAGCTTTATCCTCTTCTAGAGGATGAAGGTAAGAGGTTAGAAATTTAAGTTAATGTGAAAGAACAGATTAATATTAAGAGAGAGAGAGAGAATGAATGGAGATTGACACACACTGTTTTATACTGGTTCACCCAACAGGGTTACGTCTAGTCCTCACCCACTTGTGAGAATTCATTAAAAACAGTCAACCTCTCTCAGAGGTTAATTACAGCTTTTGTGTTTACAAGCTTCACCAAGCTTACAATATCTTCTCACGAATTTCAACTATTCCTAAGTGTAACTCACTTAGAAATTTACTGTAAGTTTGAAGGTGTTTTGATGTTTCTCTTAACTAGCACTTTCTAAGAGGATGATTCAAAAATCTAGTGTAATACAATAGAGAGTGTGAAGAGAGGATGAGAATGACACTTGATAGCTCTTGGCCTTTTTATCTTTGAATGCTGTAGTTGTGTATATAATGCAGAAGTGCATCAATCCTTTTATAGAGTTGAAGATAGACTAACAATGGTTCTTGATGCTTCATAACCGTTGGGCACAGTGATCAAAAAGGTCAATGTTTGAATTACAAGAATGCCATCCAGCTGTCTTTTGACTTGTTTGGTTGCAGGAGGATGAGAGTACCGTTCATCCTCGTATGGCAGATGCAAGCCCTTTTTGAAGTCCGTGTCTGGGCTGTCCTTTCTCTTTCTCTCTCACCAAGGCATGCCAGGTTCTATTTTAGGCTATGTTTATCTTATCCTTTATGTGTAGGTGAAAAGGTATAACCATTTTTATCATAAGCCTATGTATTAGAGCTAGAGGTCAGTCCTACTATGTTCCAAATATTCTGCGCTCGTCCTGTGCCTTCCTTTGCTTCAGTTGACTTGTTTGTCTTCCAAATTTTAATTACTGAATTGACTTTGCACATGGAAGGAAAAATACAGATAATGTGATTCTGGACAAAGTTGGTTCATCCTCTTTGAGGGGTTCATCCTCTGGTCCATCCTCTTGTTTGAAACCTTGTTGATTTACAAGGTTTTTTTATCTTGTTTGAAGAATAACCTGTTTTCTAATTATAAAACACTCAAGAGCACAGATTAGATATAACAAGAGTCATAATCAATCAATTTTGTTATCATTAAAACCATATGAGAGAGATTTTGTCTCAACAATCTCCCCCTTTTTGATGATGACAAAATTCTTTTTAGATTATGATGGATATTGAGAGAATCAAAGTATAAGCTCCCCCTCAATATTATCAGAAATGTTTTTAAAACAATTTCTATTTTCAAATATTTTTCATAAACAACAAAAAAAACTTGAGGTTTTTTGATAATAAAAGGACAAATATAAGTAATGAACCGTAGAGTAATAACAACCGTAAAGTACTGACAACCATAAAATAAAGTTATTACAGACCATAAGCAGAATGTTTTATCAAAATAAAGAAATTGCAAATAAGACTCATTAAACAATCTTCAAAATAGTCTTCATAATCTTACTCCCCCTGAATTGAGGCAACAGCAAAAAGAAGAGGCTAGATGAATGGAGAAGGATTACGACGAGGATGATGAGTCATCAGAGGAGTGAGAAGGTAGAGATGCATCATGCGGAGGTGGTTGAGCTTGGGGAACTGGAGGGCGGTCTCCAAGGAGAATGGTAGGAATGAAGTGATTTGTGATCCAATTTAGAAGGAGCCCAAAATGATTCAGTTGATGTTGAAAATTGTTGAATCTTTCCAACATTTTCTTCTGGTCCTTACGAATCTTTTTCAGCATTCTCAATTCTTTGTGCTCTTTCTTCAAGTGGTTAGATCCATCTTCTTTGGGGTCAGCAGCGGTTTCCATGAAGGGATGAGTGGAATCAACTTGTCCTGGTACCTTGGGAGGAGGTTTGGAGGACTCACCAGCAAGAGGATTAAAAGATGATGAACAAACAATGTGAGGAGTAGGAACAGACGGAGTACCTGTTGTCAATTCTTCATGAAGCGGCAGAGGGTAAGATGAGTCAAGTGTGACTGGTTCAGATAGATTCATGCCAACAGAGTCTTTTTCACCAGGAACTCGTGGGGAGAACGTATGATTTTGCAAAATAAGATCATGATAGAGTTCAGCCCCATCCTCCATAAGTTGAAGAGGAACATCTTCAGATGGTTCTGGAGTTGTAGTGCCATAGATGAATGTAGATGGAATAATAGCTAGTGGTGAAGAATAGGCAGGACATGGAATGTCAGACTCTCGTGGAGGAGAAGGAGTTGTTTCAGGATTTACCACGGGTTCCAGATTAGGAGATGGAGTATCATCAGGGGTAGTATTTATTTTTTCTAAAGAGGGTGGTGAAGTGGCAGGAGTGGATTTTTTGGGTTTTTTCGACTTTTTGGCTTGTGGAGGTTTGGATGATTTTCGTTTTGGAGTAGTGGATGTTTTGATGGAGGAAGATATATCGAGAGGTTTGAGTCTCATTTGTTTGATGTTACGCATGGAAAACCAGTTGTTAAATAGGACAGAAGGTTCGTCCTCAAGGGGTAATTTAAAAAATTTAAAAATTTTGGTCAAGAGCATCCCATAGGGGGCAGACCTTCCCAGAACAACAGCATTTAACATGAATTTGAAAATGATATTCCCCAAGTGAAGAGGAGTACCTGTGGTGAGATGATGAATGAGGAGGAGGTCAAGTTCAGTAACCTTTTCAAAGCTGCCTGCTCTTGGGACAATAGAATGGACACAAATGTTATGGAGAATTCTGCATAAAGGCTGAAGGTTAGAGGCGACTTGAGGCTTAGGCGAGTTAAGGAGTGTGTTTTGAAGCACCTCAGTTCTGGAGACCTGGCACTGGGAGTACCATTTTTCAGAAAAACATAGGGAGCCTTCATCTGGAATATCCAGAATGTGACATAGGGAGATAAGGTTAATCTCCATATGCACACCTTGAAGTACAATGTTGAACCCAGAATCTCCTTTTGACCCAGAAGCTGCAGCGTAGAACGCTCGCACAAGGCGAGGATACTGAGGTTCATTGATTTTTAACACAGAAGTCCAGCCTAGTTGATCAAAAATATCTTCAATATTAAATCCTCCTTTCTTAAGGTCAGAGAAATCAATGAACTTCCCGTTCACAACCGATTTGTCAATCCATTTAGAAAGATACACTTTCTCTAAGGTAGGAGTTTCAAACAAAGACTTAGAAGAAGTAGATTTAGGCTTGGAAGTGGGTTTTTTAATAGATGATTTTTTAGGTGAGGTAGAGGAAGTATTGCTGAGGGGAGGTTGTGGAATGGAGTCAGCAGAAAGAGTTTTCTCTGAATCATCAGAGTCAATAACATGAACAGTGTCGTCCTGTTGAGTTGGTTTTTTGGATGATAGGATTCCAGACATGATTCTGGAGGAACGTCGTACAGGAGCAGGAATGGAATTTTTGGATGAAGAAGAGTGGTTCGTTTGAGGTGAGGAGGGGTAGAAGCAAGGTTAGGGATAGTGGCTGTATGAAGAGGAGGATGAATAGTAGTCATAGGTTCCGGTTGAAGAATTTCTTCATCCTCTTCATTCGTACTTGAATACTTATCGTATTCATCTTCAGAGTGTTGTTCAATAACTTTTCGTTTTGCAGTGAACTTGGTGCGGACCATGAGAAATTTTGCTAAGTTAGAAGGATGAAAAGTTTTTTGAAATACAAAAGATGAAGGGATTTTTGAGAGACAAAAAGAGAGAATGAATTTTTAAAGAGAAAGGGTTTTTACGATTTGGTGAAAAGGAAACGGAAGGGATTTTGGAGGAGAGAGGTTACGGCAGTTGAGGATTGGACGTGAGGGGAATGATGGGATAGGCTCTAGGCAGCGCATGGCAGGGACAGTTACTTTTTCAGCCGTCAGCATTTAATGCATGACGGAAGCCAAGGAGTTTGGCTGGAAAAACTGCACGTAGAGAGAAGCTTTGGCAGTTGTTGAGTCTGGTGCGTATCACCAAAAAGGATCAAACACTTTTATACTTTGAAACTATCAGAATCAAAATTGGCAAATTAATACACGTTTTGAACCACATAAATGGTTTTAAATAATGAGGAGTTTTAGGAGGACAAGCTTACGACCTAAATTGGTGAAAGAACCTCTTGATACCTTTTAGACTCACAGGGATATTTTTCAAGAAGATTAACACAACATAAACAATAAACAGTAAGTTTTTAATGAATTTTGGACAGACTTATGACAGAGAGGTTTTCCAAAATATTTTTGAATTTGTCCTCCTGAAGAGGCTTGGTAAAAACATCAGCTAATTGATTTTCAGTTTCAATGAAAATTAGTTCAATATCACCCTTTTGAACATGATCTCATATGAAATGATGTTTGATTTCGATATGCTTGGAACGAAAATGTTGTATGGGATTTTTTGAAAGATTTATGGCACTTGTATTATCACAGAGGATGAGAATTTTTGCGTACCTTAGTGAATAGTCCTCCAGTTGATTTCTTACCCAAAGGATTTGTGAACAGCATTGGGCAGCTGATATATATTCTGCTTCAGTAGTTGACAAAGCAATTGTGCTTTGTTTTTTGCATGACCAGCTTATGAGAGACTCCCCAAGAAATTGACAAGTTCCACTTGTACTCTTTCGTTCAACTTTATCTCCTGCATAGTCTGCATCACAGTATACTAAGAGGTCAAAGTTTGAACTCTTTTTATACCAAATTCCAACATCAGTTGTACCAATTAGGTATCTGAGGATTCTTTTAACAGTTGTACAATGAGATTCCTTTGGAGAGGATTGAAATCTTGCACAAAGTCCAACAGCAAACACAATGTAAGGTCTACTAGCAGTTAAGTATAATAAGGAACCAATCATCCCTCGGTACTCCTTTTCAGAGATGGAGGTTCCTTCATCATCTTTGTGTAATATGGAGGATGGATGCATAGGAGTTCCCATGGGTTTTGCTGAATTCATGTTGTATTTCTTTAGAAGATCTTTGATGTACTTTTCTTGGGAAATAAAGATGCCAGACTTCATTTGTTTAATTTGTAACCCAAGAAAAAATTTTAATTCCCCCATCATGCTCATCTCAAACTCGCTTTGCATGAGGTTAGAAAAATCTTCACACATTTTTTCATTTGTAGAACCAAATATTATATCATCAACATATATTTGTACAATTAACAGATCCTCTTTAAGAGTTTTCTTAAAGAGTGTGGTGTCAATCTGTCCTCTTGAAAAACCATTTTCTGTTAAAAATGAACTTAACCTCTCATACCAAGCTCGAGGAGCTTGTTTTAATCCATAAAGAGTATTTGAGAGTTTGAAAACATGATTAGGTTTTTTCTCATCTACAAATCCAGGAGGTTGGTGAACATATACCTCCTCATTTAAGAAGCCATTCAGAAAGGCACTTTTGACATCCATTTGAAATAGTTTCATGCCTTTATGAGTGGCATAAGCTAGGAGGATTCTAATGGCTTCAAGTCTAGCAACCGGAGCGAATGTTTCATCATAATCGATTCCTTCTTGTTGGTTATACCCTTGAGCCACTAGTCTTGCTTTATTTCTAGTGACCTCTCCGTCTTCATTTAATTTGTTTCTAAAGATCCATTTTGTTTCAATGATGGATTTATCCAGAGGTTGGGGTACAAGATCCCATACTTTATTTCTTTCAAACTGTGAAAGTTCCTCCATCATTGCTTCAACCCATGATTTGTCACAAATAGCTTGATCAATATTTTTTGGTTCAACTTGTGATATCATGGCCATGTTATTTGCAAAAGACTATCTGGTCCTCACACCATCTGCTGTATCTCCAATAACCAGATCAAGAGGATGATACGTTGCTACCTTCCATCCTCTTGGAGACTGCTGTGAGGATGGATCAGAATCATCCTCTTCATTTGGACTCTGTATTTTTGAGGATGAAAGATCCTCTTATTCTATTTTATCCAAATTTTCTGGACACAAGTCATCAAACTCATCAAAAATAACATTCATGGATTCCTCCACAGTTTGAGTCTTAAGATTATAAATTCTATAACCTTTTGACGATGTGGAGTATCCTAAAAATATACCTTTATCGGATTTTGGATCAAACTTTCCCAAATTTTCTTTATTATTTAATATGTAGCAATAACAGCCAAAGATATGGAAATATGAAATATTTGGTTTTCTACCTTTCCAAAGTTCATAAGGAGTTTTATTTAAAATATTTCTAATGGACACACGGTTTAAAACATAGCAGGCTGTGTTAATGGCTTCAGCCCAAAAGTATTTTTCAATGTTGGCTTCATTCATAATAGTTCTAGCCATTTCTTGTAAGGTTCTATTTTTTCTTTCAACAACCCCATTTTGTTGAGGAGTTCTTGGACAAGAAAAATTATGAGAGATACCGTTTTCATCAAAGAATGTCTTGAATGATTCATTTTCAAACTCACCTCCATGGTCACTTCTCACAGAGATAATTTTAGTTGATTTTTCATTTTGAATTCTTTTAAAAAAATATTGAAATGCTTCAAAGGCTTCATGTTTGTGCTTTAAAAATAAGACCCATGTAAAACGTGAGAAGTCATCAACTATCACAAATCCATATCTTTTTCCACTAAGACTAGGAGTTTTAATGGGACCAAAAAGGTCAATATGAAGAAGTTCAAGAGGATGATTTGTTGAAACAATATTTTTTGAGTGAAAGCTGCTTTTGACTTGTTTTCCTTTGGCACAAGCCTCACACACTTTGTCTTTTTCAAAATTAATTTTTGGAAGACCTTTGACTAGTTCCAATTTTGATAGTTTGGAAATGGTGTTTAAACTTGTGTGCCCAGCTCGTTTGTGCCAAATCCATTTATCTTTTTCAAGAGAAATAAAACAAGATTCAGTAGGCAAATCATCAAGATATATTACATATAAATTCTTTTTACGCACACCAGAAAAGAAAACTCTACCCGAGGATGAGTGTTTAACCTCGCATAGAGTGGGTTTAAAGATAACTTCAAATCCACTATCACATAGTTGGCTGATGCTTAGCAAGTTATGTTTTAAACCATCTACATACTGAACATTTTCAATTTTTGCAGAATTATTTTTACCAATAATACCTGTACCCTTTATTTGAGCTTTGTCATTGTTTCCAAATGTGACTGATCCTCCATCCTTTGTTTCTAGTGAGATGAAACAATGCTTATCCCCTATCATATGCCTTGAGCAGCCACTGTTCAAGAACCATGGCTTTCTTTTGTTGATCAGAGGATATGCCTGTGTCAAAGTTTAGTAGTGACTTAGGTACCCATATAGAATTGGGTCCTTGGGAGTTAGTTCGTCCTCTTGTAAGGATTTTCTTTTTGTGGTAGCAAATGGAATCATGGTGTCCATACTTGCCACAAAATGAACATTTCCTCTTATTAATTTCAGTCCTTTTCTTAGCGTGACAGACTTTGTTAGTATGTCCAAGTTTTTTGCAAAAGGTGCATTTAGGTCTGTCCTCTTGTTTATTTGGTAGAAAGAAGTTTTCATATAATTTTTGTTTTTGAGAACTTTTAAATCCAATACCAGCTTAGTCAAAAATTCCAGATTGAGATCCCATAATTTTTTGGAATGTTTCAGTGGATTTAACAAATTTGGTAATGTCTTTTTTTAGTTCTTCTACCTTTTCTTTTAGAACACTTTTTTCAGTATCCTCTTCTGGAGGATGAACGTTGACAATCTTCTTGTTCAGAACTTTTTGTTGTTCTGATAGTTTTCTATGAGATGCTTGCAAGTCAAGAATGATTTTTTGATATTTATCATTCTTAGCTTGGAGTTCCTCATTTAACTTCTTTATTTCATAAAGTTGGTTCTTAAGAAAACCACATTTATGAGATAAAGTATTTGAGTCATTCAAGAGATTGTCAAATTCAATTTCTAGTTTTTCACAAGAGGGACACAGATCAGTAATGGTTACCTCATCAGTATCTGAGTTAGCCATAAGGCAGAGGTTAGCTTCTTCTTCCTTGTCTTGCTCGGAGGATGATCCATCGTTGTCATCCCAGGTGGCCATCATAGTTTCATTTTTATTTTGAAATCTTCTTGTGTTTCTTTTGTTTAGAGGACATTCAGTTTTGTAATGTCCCATTTTGTTGCACCCAAAACAGGTTATCTAACTTTTGTCAGTTTTTTCTTTTTGAGGAGACCTTTTTTCTTGTCCTCTTCTCATGATCATCCTCTGAATTCTTCTAGAAATTAGAGCGAGTTCATCCTCCTCATCAGATAGAGGATATTCTGAGTTTTCCCTCTTTATGATGTCTTCATTCTTTTTGGAGGAAGTACTTTTAGTTTGGCTAGATTTTAGCGTAATCATTTTTCCCTTTTTGGTTGGTTTATCAGCAAGTAGCAACGGTTCATGAGCTCTAAGAGTTCCAACCAAATCTTCTAGCCTCATGGTGGCCAAGTTTCTTGCTTCTGTGATGGCCATCACCATTGGTCTCCATTCTTTTGGTAGACTCCTCAGAATTTTCCTTATCCTCTCTTGTACAGAGTATTCCTTTCCAAGAGATCTTAAGTTATTTAAAATGATTGTTAGCCTTGAGAACATTTCATCAATGGTTTCTTCTTCCTTCATTTTGAATAATTCGAATTCTCTAACACCCATGTCAATCCGTGCCTCTTTAACATGACTTGATCCTTCATGATGGATTTTCAGAGTATCCCATAGTTCTTTAGCACTTTGGCACTCTTCAACTCTGTCATATTCTTCCCTGCTCAAGGCACACGTTAGAAATAAATAAGCTTTAGAGTTTAGAAGTACCTTAGCATTTTCTTCGGCTATCCATTGTGCTTGAGGTTTTTCATCGGAGGATGAATCTGTGTTGTTGATTCTAATGATGTGATTTCCATTTTCAACCACAGACCACATATTGTTGTCTTGTGATATGAGGAACAGTCTCATCTTTCCTTTCCAGTGATAGTAGTCTGTGCCATCGAAGTAAGGAGGTCTGCTGGATGATCCTCCTTCAGGAATATACTTGGCTTTTGACATTTTTCTTTTGATCTTTTTCTCTTACACTGTTAGGTGTAGTTTTCTAGAGAACCTTGCTCTGATACCAATTGAAGTGACTAGAATATCACTAGAAGGGGGTTGAATAGGGATATTTGGCGTTTAAAATTTTTCTTTTAAGTTTTAGAGCTTTATCCTCTTCTAGAGGATGAAGGTAAGAGGTTAGAAATTTAAGTTAATGTGAAAGAACAGATTAATATTAAGAGAGAGAGAGAGAGAGAGAGAATTAATGGAGATTGACACACACTGTTTTATACTGGTTCACCCAACAGGGTTACGTCCAGTCCTCACCCACTTGTGAGAATTCACTAAAAACAGTCAACCTCTCTCAGAGGTTAATTACAGCCTTTGTGTTTACAAGCTTCACCAAGCTTACAATATCTTTTCACGAATTTCAACTATTCCTAAGTGTAACTCACTTAGAAATTTACTGTAAATTTGAAGGTGTTTTGATGTTTCTCTTAACTAGCACTTTCTAAGAGGATAATTCAAAAATCTAGTGTAATACAATAGAGAGTGTGAAGAGAGGATGAGAATGACACTTGATAGCTCTTGGCCTTTTTATCTTTGAATGCTGTAGTTGTGTATATAATGCAGAAGTGCATCAATCCTTTTATAGAGTTGAAGATAGACTAACAATGGTTCTTGATGCTTCATAACCGTTGGGCACAGTGATCAAAAAGGTCAATGTTTGAATTACAAGAATGTCATCCAGCTGTCTTTTGACTTGTTTGGTTGCAGGAGGATGAAAGTACCGTTCATCCTCGTATGGCAGATGCAAGCCCTTTTTGAAGTCCGTGTCTGGGCTGTCCTTTCTCTTTCTCTCTCACCAAGGCATGCCGGGTTCTATTTTAGGCTATGTTTATCTTATCCTTTATGTGTAGGTGAAAAGGTATAACCATTTTTATCATAAGCCTATGTATTAGAGCTAGAGGTCAGTCCTACTATGTTCCAAATATTCTGTGCTCATCCTCTGCCTTCCTTTGCTTCAGTTGACTTGTTTGTCTTCCAAACTTTAATTACTGAATTGACTTTGCACATGGAAGGAAAAATACAGATAACGTGATTCTGGACAAAGTTGGTTCATCCTCTTTGAGGGGTTCATCCTCTGGTCCATCCTCTTGTTTGAAACTTTGTTGATTTACAAGGTTTTTTATCTTGTTTGAAGAATAACCTGTTTTCTAATTATAAAACACTCAAGAGCACAGATTAGATATAACAAGAGTCATAATCAATCAATTTTGTTATCATTAAAACCATATGAGAGAGATTTTGTCTCAAAAGTTGTTGTATAAATAGTAAGAGATTGAATGATTATAATACTTTTGTATTAAAGCAAGTTGTCGTATAAATAGAAAGAGATTGAATTATTATAATACTTTTGTATTTGTAATCAATTAATTTATAAGTTTTTATATGAAAACATGTCAGTACACCACCAATATAAATTAACAAATATAAAACAAAATCAAACATATATTACTTTTATATATTATATGAGTTTATATGAATATACGAGTTTACGATTCCTTAATTGAAGTATATAATAATTTTTTCAGATAAGCAAATGTTAGAGATTATGTTAGTTTTTAGAGTTTGAACTCTAGAGTATAGACCTCTTATTAGTACTTTTTTTTTATCTCCACAAGTTAAATTTATGGGTATCTTTGACTTTTAGTGTTCCTTTTTTTCCGTATAAATTTATTGATATTTTTTATGCATGTTGGAGTAACTTACGTAATACTTTATTTGCATTTATTAAGCAATGAGTTACAATTATTATATTTGTATTAAAAGGGTATAATATGTTTCGACTACACATAACACATTTTATCTATTAATAATTATAATGATAATGAACATAATTATTATTTTGTGAAAAAAGATTAAAAGTAACATTAAACTCTTAGGTTTATACGTAATTTTGCGTGTGAATTTATGGTTATTAATATTGTCAAATGTTAAGACTTTTAGTGATATTTTTTATCTATATTTATTGCATTTAAGTTTTATCTTGTAACTTACGTGATATTTTATTTGCGTTGTAACTTACATAATATTTTATTTTGTATTTATTGAGCAATGAATTACAATGATTATATTTGTATTAAGAAAGTAACATAACAACTTTTAAGTTTTATCAAAAAATAAATAAAATAATAACATTAAGAGTAATTAATTTTTCATATTAGGTATGTATTTGTTGAAATGCAATATTAATTAGTTTATTTTGAGTAATTTTATAAAACTTAAAAATTGTTGATAAAATATTTAATAATTATCAAAATTTCAATGTTGAGTGTTGAAGAATATAAATTGATCAACTTTTTCATTAATAAAATAGCTAGAAAAAAAATTAAATTCACACTATTTTTAACTTTAATATTTAATCATGGTTGATTGATGGTGTGAAATGAATTTAGATCGTATCATATCTAATTTGGTGTGAAATGAATTTAGATCTTATCATATCAAATTTGTAGATAATATCATTGATCAACTTTTTCATTAATAAAATAAACAGAAAAAATTTAGTTCACATTATTTTTAACTTTAATATTTGATCTGGTTGATTGATGGTGTGAAATGGATTTAGATCTTATCATATCAAATTTGTAGACATATATAACAATTTTACTTATAATTTGAAGACTCGAGGTAAAATGATACATTAATAGAAAATATGTTATGGAAGTGTGAAAGAATGAAAAAGGATTGCAAATGATTGTTTGAATTTTTTTCTTGCGTATTAATCAAGTATGTACCTTGAATCGTGCATAGGTTCCCCATTATTTGTCTTTGGTGCCAATAAAATGATTCAAAATAGAACAGGACATGTATGCCTAATATGTATGGACAATTTATAGTTAGAAAAGTTCCTTAGTTGTAGAGAGGTTTAATCATACTGATGGAGAGACAAAATTTCCATGCAATGAGTAAAGTAGGTGTGACTTCATGAAAATGAGTTTATTTGCAACTGATCAATAAAACATTTGAAATGAGATAATATTAATATAGGAAACTTTTGTCACCAACTAATTTGTAGGGATAAGTATAGTTAAAATTGGAGCAGTAGTTTTACCGAAAGTAAAAAAAAGGAAATGGAGAAGTTGTGAAAGTTGATGAGAGTGAGACGATAATAAAATTATTTTCATCAGTAACTATTTGTTGTGGATTTCAATAGAGATATGATATGGTGTGTAAAATAAAAAAACTAAATAGAGGTATGAAACATGTGAAATAAATTGTAGAAGCTCGTAAAATATGCTATATAGGAATATAAATTTGTGGATTTTCAATAAAGATTTGATATGGTGTATGAAATACAAAAACTAAATAGAGGTACGAAAAATGTGAAATGAATTGTAGATACTTGTAAAAGATACCACATAAAAATATAAGCGACCTGACCTAAATGTAATGATATGACACATAAGTATGTGAGATGTCAATTTGTCTTATATATATAAATAAATTCGCGAATTCACCTATATTAATTCGGTCTTCGACGTGAATTTATCAATTTTCGAATTGTCCTACAAATACTGGATGAACATTGAGCCTATGTTTTAGTGGCAGCATAAATGCATACGTGCGTTTCTTCCAAAGCTACAATTTGTAGTCTCACCTTGAAATGAATCCAACCTTGTGGTGGCGGTAAATTCAATGGATTACCAAACATTTGATGAGTGAGTATTTCATTTTCAACGAGATAAAATTGATTTAGTAATTTTAGGTATTATTAAGTAGAATTGATTTTATTTTTAAAATTAATTCTAATTCAAAATTATGATTTGTATTTTTTAAATTCAAATATAATTTTTTCAAATGTATAATTCAATTCATTTTTACACAAATCTATTTAAATATAAATTACTTTTAACTAACATAAATTTTTACAAAATGCATAAATTTTGTCTAAATTTACAAGAAAATTTTCCACCCCAATCCAAGTTACGGGGAATTTACACATGTAAAAGAAAACTATTTTTTTACGTTATTTTGATGTGTAATTTTAAACAAATAATTTTCTCTTATTCAACGTGTATTTCTAAATTTATGTGAAATTTTAAAAATATAGAATGAGTAAAAACAACTATCTTGCTCAAAATATCAAATGATTGAAAAGTATTAATTAAAATATTGTAATTAAAATTTATTAAAATCATATATAATTTTATTAAAGACTCAAAATAACATCAATACAAAATAATAAAAGATTATGAATCAAAAACCAACAATATCATCCTCAATCAATATTGAATATTTTACTATAGGTATAATCACTGTTTACTGTTGATATGCATAACATATCAATCTCTTAGCTTTATCATGTTGCATAAAAAAACAATTAATGAAATTATTACTTCTTTGAAATACACTTATAAAGAACTTGAGTTTAGTGGCCATTACTCTATATTAGAGTTTCGACTAATATATACATATTGAATATCTTCTATAAGAGGTACCTACATTGAATATTGAATATGATTTTTCAAGTGAATGGAACCGTGGAAAAAAAATATCTCTCCTAAAATCTTGTAATGGTATTGATGATATTAAAGAAAAACAAAAGTTCCTTATAGATATTTGTTAATGAATGATGTAACCTAAACCGACCAAATTGTTGCATCATTCAACAAATGTAAAACTGCTTTATTTCTCCTTTTGTTGGTGAACAAAATATTATGTGTAAGACCTTTTTTCCCTAAACATTAAAAAATGGCAATCACCTTTTAGGTATTTGTCTGTCTTCATAGGCTAAAATTCCTATGTTTTTTTAACAAAGAAAACATAAAAATGTTTCATTGTTTTATAATCTCATATTAACAATTATATAAGTAACCAACTTGTTGAGGATTTTGATTTTGTTCCTCCTTTTATTCACTTCCAATCACTAATATATCCCATTTTGTGAAGTGTGGAAACATAATTTATTTGTGCTTTCATTGTTTCTAGAGATAAATCTCAGTGCACTCAAAAAATGCAAAATTTATTATAGGTATTAATGGAAATAGACACAATTCAGAAAGTAGGTGGGAGTTGGAATGACCAATAATATTAGCCAAATTGTAGATGTTGACAAATGAAAGCAAAAGAAAATGAAATCACAGACATATTCTAGTGGTAGAAGTTTGTTCCCCAACTTTCAAGGAAACTAACTCTTCATTTGGTGATATTTCTTGTTGTTTGTATTTTTATTTTTGTCCCATTTTCATTGTCTCCTTGTTTGTTAGAGAGAGACAAGGCATGAACCTGACTTCATAAATTATATGTTTATTATTTTCATAAATTAACCCTCTAGTTTTTAAAGAAAAGGGTCCGGTAATCCTTGAATTCGATTGGAAAGTAAGTAAAGTTTGACGGATAATTGTTTCAGTTAGATTCAAACTATGGTTCTCCTAAACGATTCATTATTAAGTGAATCTTATAATTACTTGAGCTCAATCACTATATTATCAATTACTACTTTTGAATCAAATATAAACAAAATTATATCTTAAAAGTTGATGTATCTGATATTAATTTTAACTAGACATATCAACTTTTTAGATATTATTTTTGTTTATATTTCATTCTTGTCTTTGGTTTTTTGAATCATCTATTGTTTTTTATGAAAGGAATAAAAAAGGATTGATTCTGAGGTAGAAATAAAATATTTTTGAACACCAACTGTTTGATATATTGACTCATACAACTTAAGTATATATAAACTCCAAAAAGAGTTAAGTTATGAAAGCATCTAGACTCTAGAGGACTATTCTAGCATCTAATTAACTTGATTTTGATGCCTATAATTGGTTGCAATATCTTCTTGGTGTTTTATATACCAATTGAAATTGTACTAGAGAAGAGGATTAAGGAAGGTTAACAATTATAAGATTCTAGTGGATAAGGTTAGTTTACAAAGAAAAGCAAACTTATGGAGGAAATAGCTTCGACGGTTGCAGTGCCATTTACACTTGGGAATTTAATATTAAAAGAGTCAGCAGTGACAACACACATGGAAATAACTGGTCTAAACCTTATGGCAAATACATCAACAGTTTTAATATTAAATCCTTCTTCTATTAAGGGTTGTCAATCCTTCTCTGTTGGAAGCGAAGACGACACCAATATTAGTCCACAACAACATCATTTATCGGTGTTGTTAGAGGTTAAGGAGAATCAAGTTGGAGCTGAACTTGTCTCAGAAATGGTTCTTGAAGGTGACAGTGTTGGAAGAAATGATGAAGAATTCAAGATAGCTAAGGATTTTCAGTATGCTTCTACTAATAACAAAAGTAGTCCTTTTAGGGAGGAATCTACGATTTCGAGGACTAATTTTTCTGAAGGGAACACACCAAATGTTATTGTGGTTGATGATAACATCGATGATAGGTTGAGTTTGAATGAGGCAGTGAAGAACAATGCTTCTGTTGTGATGAAACATGAGAGTGAAGATAGAAGTAAATCGGACGGTCATGATTCAAAACCATTTGATGCAGTTCATGAGATGCTAGAGAAGCAAACATGCATAACAAGATGCCATAATAATGCTTTGGAATTGAGTAATACTCCTCTTTGGGGTTTCTCATCAGTTTGTGGAAGGAGACAAGAGATGGAAGATGCTATTGTTATTAAGCCTCACCTTTTTCAAGTTCCTTCAATGATGCTAATGGATGATAACCATGTGAATGAAAACACAAAACACTCACTAGCACACTTTTTTGGAGTCTATGATGGACATGGAGGCAATGAGGTATACATTAAAATCCTTCCTATTAATTATACAACTCTTTTATGGGATTGTTGAAGTTGATTCATTCCATTTAGACCCTGTTTAGATAAACAACTTAATTTAGCATTTTATACTATACAGGCTTATCATATAAGCTATTTTTATTAACAGTGTTTTGTTTTCATATAAGCTATTTCTATATCAAAAGATCAAATAAAGTCGAACAATTTTCATATAACTTGTAAGCTCTTTTTCTAAGCTATCATGAAGAGCTTACGAAAATAAGCTAAAACAGTTTATGGACATGTTATAAGTTGTTTTCATAAACTCTTCCAAATAGTTTTACATGTGCTTATGCAAGTAGATAGGCTCAAATAAGTCGATCCAAACAGACGCTTACTAAGATTGTGATGACTTCATAGGTTGCCAATTACTGCCAGAAACGTCTTCATTCAGTTTTGACTGAGGAGATAAAAGCTGCAGAATCAAGTTTGTCTGAAGAGAATGGAAAAGACGACTGGCAGGACCAATGGAAGAAAGTACTCACCAGTTCCTTTCAGAAAGTAGATGATGAGATTGAAGGTGTTCATGCATCTGAGTCAAGTACCGAAGAAACTCTTGCTCCTGAGGCTGTTGGATCCACTGCACTAGTTGCAGTTTTAACTCAAACCCACATAATAATTGCAAATTGCGGCGATTCAAGAGCAGTCTTGTGTCGCGGAAAAGAAGCGGTGTCTTTGTCTACTGACCATAAAGTAAGGCATTTGTTTCACAATTTGTTTGGTGGACTTAGAAGCTCAAGTGATCTGATGCAGGAAACTTTATTTCCTGTTTGCAGCCAAATAGAGACGATGAGTGGGAAAGGATAGAAGCTTCGGGAGGAAAGGTCATACAATGGAACGGGTACCGAGTTCTTGGAGTTTTGGCAGTGTCAAGGTCCATAGGTATGTGTTTATTGCATTGTTTCTGAATCATCAATGCCAATTTATACAAGTAAAAGTTTATGATGAATTCTGAATCATAAGATTTATAAACATAACAAATTCTAATCAATTCTGAATCATCACTTGATTACTTGATATGATGTTCTTCATATAACATTATCTTTTGATAACAAATCAATTTGTTTAGTTTTTTCTTTTCATAAATGTTGCTGATATCATTTGTCCTGGTTTTTGTGCTGAAGTCAAGATTGTCATAATAAAATTACTAATATACCTATACAAAGTGCCTATAAAAACAGCCTACACAAAGATCTACTGATTGGATGTCCGTGCAATTTTTTTTATCAGGAATGATCTCATTTTTAATGAATTAAACTTTTATACAAATCTTGGTCAAATTTGTTTATTAAACAAGTCAGGATTAATGTGAAGCATCCCATAGGCCTTTTCTAAGCATTCTATGGGCCCGTTTCGATTGGCTTATTTGAGTTTATTTACTAGCATATACACTAAGTTAAACTATTTGTAGGAGCTTATAGAAATAACTTATAATAGGTCCCTAAGTTGTTTCAACATATTTCCATAATCTCTCCAAAATAGAAAACAATTTGACTATATTATCCCGTATTGTTAAATATTGGCCATGGTGGCACCATGGCAGATTGCGGTGGCGGATTTTTTGACGACTGCCATGGCTAATTTGTGAAGTATGGCGGCACCTTGTCGTTTTATGGAGGATATGGCGGCTTTATATGGTGGGTTTTGGCTTTCCGCCATCAATAACATTGATATTATCTTTTATTATAGAAATAGGTTATACATAAGCAATTTTTTTGGAATAGCCAATGTCAGTAATGTTAGTATTTGTTAGTGATATGTTGAGAGTGAGGATCGAATCTGTGGCCTCCCTTATCACTCCATTCCTTAACTCTCTCACCCCACCCACCAAGCCAACCTTATACATAAGCACATAATTAAGCTATTTATCCAAAAGGGAACTTTGTATAGATTTGGATGGATGATGAGTGCCTTTTCTTAATGTTTATTATCATCCATATTAAGTTTCTAGTCATCTTTGTTGAAGTATAATTTAGCTTCTTGTCCACCATCAGGTGATAGATACTTGACACCATGGATAATTCCGGATCCAGAAGTCAATTGTGTCCTCCGAGAGAAAAATGACGAGTGCCTTATTCTAGCCAGTGATGGTTTATGGGATGTGCTAACAAACGAAGAAGCCTGCGATATTGCTCGAAAGCGAATCCTTATTTGGCATAAGAAGAATGGAAGCAATGTATCAACCGGACAAGGCGATGGAGTCGATCCTGCAGCTCAGTATGCTGCTGAGTATCTATCAAAACTTGCCCTTCAAAGGGGAAGCAAAGATAATATCTCAGTTATTGTTATAGACTTGAAAGCTCAAAGACAGTTCAAGAGAAAAGCTTAACATAGGTATTCATCATTTGGAATATTAATAGATAATACTAAATTTTTTACAAGTATTTCTCAGTCAAATAGCATATTGATTTATCCTTTTTGTACAATGTATTTATTTAGCCCTTGAGTTTTTTCATTAGGGCTATGTTCTATATATATATATATTAAAATTTGCAGTGTATAAGGATACCTCAGCTTAAGAAGAGTTATCACTGGGAAAGCTGCCTACATTAGAATACTGCATTATTTTTTAATGATGTAATTTTTTTATGCTTGCTAGATTAAAATAACATAAATGCTTGTAATTTTTCTTTTAAAAAATTTGTATTATTTCTATCATTTTATTTTTCTAACAGTGATGATAAAGTTTGAATTTATTATTCATGCCAATTACTGAAATCCATTTGTATGTACTGTTCCAATTACAGTGGCTTATAATTTTCTATATCTTAGGAAAATTAAAGTGACACCTTATGTTTGTAATTTTGGATCCTTAAGCTCTTGTTGATAGGGCTCTGATACTTTTATAGTAAGAAAATTCTTCATGAACTGCCAATCATTGCAATTTGCAGTCTCACTATGCTCGCTTAAGAGTCTTAACAAATTCAACTTCAGTCACTTAACAACAACATACAGATTCTATGAAATAATTTTTGGAGCTGGTTTCTTAGGCTACATTCTGAAAATCTGGTCACATGCAACAAGTGACTCTACAAAAAAATGCAGTTACATATCAGGTGGCAGAGTACCATGACTCTTATTGTTAAACCTATCTTCATTTCAAGTAAGAGGGCCTCAGATAGTCTTAAATATTACTGTGTTTGGATTAGTTTATTATGAAGTAAAAAATAACTTTTTTTTACGATTTTCCTAAAAGATATTTTTGAATATGAGGAGGGATAAAATTGCAGAAGTGTAAAAATTGGAGATTGTTAGACCGTCCAATAAGATTTTACTGAGTATTTATATTTTAAAATCAATATACAAATCATATCTATAACTTTTATATTAATCTAAAACTATTTAATATATCACTTAATGTTACATGTGCTTTTGATATATATGATAATAAGAATGATTTAGTCCGTAAGGCCTAGCTCAATTGGCAATTCCAATATTGTTGGACTGAATATTTTCCATGGATACTCGGGATCTCTACTCTGTGTGTGTGAGTTTACTAGTAATGTTTGTCACTTCGTCTACAGACAAAAAAAAGAATGATTCGATTATAAACTTATTCTTGTTCCATTATTAATGTAATACTCGAGGTACTGTTACACTATCCAATAATATTTTACTGCATAATAGTCTATAAATGGATGATATTTGGCTTGTGAAGTGAAGAAACTAAAAGGCAAAATAATTTCATATTTTATTACTACAGCCTTAAGTTTTTTATATAGGAAAATAAATTACAATAGTAATAATGACAAAATCATAAAATAAAAATAACCAGAATAATATAAATAAAAGAGAATCAAATCTGATGTCCCTTATATTCTTCAACATGAAGAATATTTCAAACTCAAGAAACATAATAAAAGCTTTCAACACAAAGGATCATTATAATAGAAAATTAGAATTCAGTCACATAATCTATAAGCACCAGAACATGAGAAACTTTTTTGTTTACAGCTTACACTTACAAACTCATTTTGTTCACATAGTGAGCAATATGCAAATTAGAATAACCTTTTACCTATAGATTGAATAAATTCCACAGATGAACCATACCAAAAATTTTATATGGTTGTAAGTGTAGACCCTGCATTGGAGAAATAAGCAGAAAGATCCACATCCAAGTCATCATACAGGTAGATAAAAGGATGCATCTGGAATTTAGATCAAATAAATACATTGTAAGAACTACTATCTACTATTTTAATTTATTCTACATGATATATTCATATAGATAAGATGTATGTATACCAATAGGTTTGAAGCGGATGGTCTATCCTTTGGATTTTTCTGTAAACTAACACAGAAGATTGATAAAGAATCAAAAGCCTCATAAATCAACATGAAATTTATGACAAATTAGCTAAATAAAAGTAATTGAATGCGCCAGATATTAAGATTTGGTTAAACACATATGAAGGTTTGTTCCTCAAAATTATATAAGATATCATAAAATAAAATATGAATATAATGTTACATGCATGATAGGTAATAGCTAAAACTACAAACTAATTTCTCAATGCACGAAGATCTATTTAAGGGGCAAACATTTGACTTAAAACTTAGAAACAAACTCTTTATGCTTAAAGCATCAGTTATCTGTCATTTGTATCACACTATGTTGGTCGACTATTTGTTCTAGCTTCACTACAAATTTAATTTACTTTTGAATTGTAGGCTCCTCAAGAATCCCTATAATTTTAGGATGAATTGTAAGAACTTGCAAGGGCTAACTTATGTCAAAGTGCATTCCTTCCTCCTCTTTTCTCTTCTCCTTTTTATTTTAATTTATTGGATCAAGATTCTTGAGACTAAGCAAATTTAGATACTAAAGTATAGTTAATGTTTACCATGCTGAAATAAATGAGCAAAATTCTGGAGAACATTCATCAGATGGAGCAGTTGGTGAAGGTTTTTCAACAATGGCTTCAATAAGCTGAAACAAAGTTTCCCATCCTTCACTATTATCAGGTGGTGTATATGGAAACCTCCCAGTAGCACACTTGAGCAACATCAGTCCCAAGCTCCATATATCACTTTTGTAGTCGTAGCCTTCGCTTCCACCGATTCTTTCTGGCTATAAAATGAGCATGATGCATAAAAGTTGTATTCTGTAGCACCAACACTTCAAATTAAAGAAATGTTTGGTGTCTATCACATTCCGAAACCGACATAACACCAACACATGTAATTGTGTTCAACTACTTCCACTTTTTCAAAGTATTATCAGTGTCAATGTTTATGTGTTGTGTTTGTGCTATGTCTGTGTCAATACTTCATAATGGTCAAAGGAAAATGATTAATAAACAGAATATTTTACTCACAGACATATAGTTGTATGTACCAATGAAAGTATTTGCTTGGCCAGAAGTAGTATCCATGATTGCACTTACACCAAAATCAGTAATCTTTACCTCCCCTCTATGATTTGTCAGTATATTTGAAGGTTTCAAGTCCCTATGAATAATGTGTTTCTCATGGTGAAGGTACATCAAACCTTTCAACACCTACATGGTTGAACCAAAACAAGAAATGGATGAAATTTAGTTAGTTATATAAAAATGAGATTTTTTTTTATAACCATGTTATAGGCACCAATTATCCACCGCCGTTTAGCAGTGACTAATCTTTGTCGGGGAGCTTGTTAGGCTCACAAGGTGAGTTCTCCTATCCCAACTGGATTTTCTCCATACTTTAAATTGTGGTTTTAAATTGTGGTTGCAGTTACGCTACAAACTTTTACATTGCACTAATATACGAAAAAATGCGGCTGATACGGTCGAAATTGCAGTCGCGATGTCAATGCAGAGACTTCAAATGCGGCTGATGCAGCCACAATTGCAATTGCAGACCGCAAATTAAACCCATGTGCAAGAGTCAAGATTCGAACCCCTGACCCCTTGTTTAAGGTACCTAAGTCCCTTACGACTCAGACCAACCACATGTTGGTGCACAAAATGAGTTATAGGTGTAAAGCTGAAGTACAATTTGTTATTCCTTACCTGCTTACAAATGGCAGCAAGAAATGGTTCTGGAATTGTTTTAACTTTGTTAAGAAGATCCTCTAAGGACCCTCCATCCATGTACTCTAAGATGATTGATATGACACCATTATCATAGATTGATTGGTAGCATACAACAATATAAGGACATTGTGCTGATTGATTGATTTTAAGTTCTTGTGCTATCTGCCTGCATGTTGATTCCTCAAGATTCATTTGAATTTGCTGATTGAAAAGAATACATTGTAAGTAACAAAAGAATAAAGTGAAATGTGAGTATATGCAAAAAAAAGAAAAACTTTCATTGAAAACTCAACACACAATAAAAGGAACGTTGCAATTTTGTAATTACAAGTGAAAATAGAAGACATTTTCTCAAAACCAAACCAACCCTTATTTTCCTTGACTTACACTATGATCGCTTGAAGAAAACAAATTCTAATTAAATATCACAAGAAGTAAACTAAATTCAAAATACTTGGGTGCTCAACGAAGTGGATTTAATGGAGAATGGGAATAATTCTACCTTTAAAATTTGAAATTTAAGTTCACACAGCATTATAAAAACTATAAATTAGTGGGAAAAAAATATAGTGCAAACTAAAACAAGATATGTATGCAACAAGTATATACCTTTAATGCAAAAAACTGATTAGTCCATTTGTGTTGCACCAATTGGACAATTCCTCCATTTCCCTTACCAATCACTTTGATTGTATCAATCTCTGCCAAACTTATCTGATTGTCTATTGGCTTGATTAGTGGTTGCTGAAAATAGCACAAATATTATTAAACTCAAATTAAAACCAAATTATTAGAATTGAACCAGCATTTAATCTGGTCTCAAAGTTATAGTGACTGAATAATTCATGAATTCCTAGACTCAAACCTCCACACCATCATTGGACCAAAAACCACCATTGTTGTGTGCTACAATTGGTTATAACTATATTTAGATTTATTTATTTATTTATTTATTAGTTCATGAAAATGGATGGTGTTTTCCATAAGTTATCAACTTATCCTCCATTTGTTTATCAACAATATTTAATATTATCAAAATGTAGAGAAAATAGGCTCAATATGCAAAACTAAACCCACTTCTCTCTCCATTTTCTTAATCCAAATATAATAGTCAATATCTTTGTCCTACTATAAGAGAGAAACACCAAATAACCTTTTACAAAATTTCCTCTTTTTTTAAACAATCAGTACTCTATTTTGGTTTGGAAACCTTAAAAAATGTAATCTTTAGAAAATTCGGAAACCCCTTCTTGTCATAGAAGTCATTTCATTAGGGTCAAGCTAGATAGCACTTACATTTCAAATTAAAAGTATGTTTTTTGTTCAACACTCAGTATCTGACACCATCACTTCTATCTGTCAGTATCAGTGATTCACAAGATCAAGAAGACCAAAAAATAAAATAAGTAAAAATTTGGCAACCCAGTTGGATATATATTTAAAAACAAACAAATAAACAACCACAAAAGATAAAAATTGAGAGAAATATATTACATCTTCAACATCACTCTGAGAGACAATTCGAATTCCATCCTTATTAACAAGCAAGTTCCCTTCCTTAAAAGTTCCACTTTGAGTCCTACATACAAACTCAATTCCAATTAAATTAAATTATACACAAAACAAGCAATAAGCACATTCACAAAGTTAAAGTAAGAGACTCACAGGAACTTTGCAAAAAAAGCTTCATTAGATGCAGGAACAGTGAGTTTGAGATTTGGAACTAAACATCCTCTCTTCATTATTATTTGGCACCTAAGCTCTTAGGTGAGAGAGCAAGAAATACTTTATTGTAAAAGATTTGTAGTCAAAATATTTATGTATATAGTAAGTATTAATTAGTAGTATCTAAGATTATAGTCCATTCAACTTTGACAAGTGGAGAAAAAAGAGCAATAAGGATTCAAGTTTGAAGATGAAGAAGATTTGACTTGTATTGACTTTTCAAAGTCTTTTTCATATTGTGTTCTCACGTGTGCAACTGCAAAAGTAATATTTCATTTATTAATTCTGTTATATATATATTTGATCAGGAGAGATAGAGATTGAGCTTGAACAAAGAATTTAGGGCGTTAGAATTTTTAAAATTTTGATTTATATATTAAATGTAATATTTTATTATATATTAGAATTTTAAGTTTTGTTCAAATTAAAAGTTAGTCGAGTGATCGGCTAACAACTCTTAGACTTTGATTTTCTTTTACTTCAAAAGATAACATAGAAAAAAGAATTATGTTCTTTAACTGCGAGTTTCTTATCTTCTCTAAAGAATGTTAAGTACAAATTTGGATTTTTTGTGAGTTATCTAAGCTCAAAATGCACTAAGTAAAACACATAGAAAGATAAAGAGGTAAAATAATGGAAAAATATACTTCTTTGATTTATTTTGTGTCTAAAAATGAAAAGTACACGAGGTATTTATATAAAAAGCTTATCCTACTTGCCAATGCACCATGGTCTACAAAATTCAACGTACACCCTGCCTCATTCAGTTATTTTTTAGGGTAATGCGTGTTTTCTTCCTACTGCAAGATGTAAGTGGCATCTCACGATGATATGTATTCCCCTATTTTCATCGCAACTCTATTTCTGTTATCCTCGAGTGTGCTTTTGATTTGCGTCACAAGTTTTAATATTGAATTGTCAATTCTCACGTGTTTTGACTTTCTCTTCTCTGAAGACTGCACCCTTGCAAATCGTCGTAGAAGTGAGAAAGCCTCGCCTAACTTGCATTCATTTGTTGCTAGTTCGATCAACCCTTAATTCGACTAACAAGGATTCAACTATACTAAATTCGGCTGTTTGTCGTGCCTGGCTAATAACTTGGAAGATTTTTGGTGTAAACAGTTGCAAATTTGCAATGAAAACACTTTTTTTGTAAATGCAACCAAAAAAGGGGAGGGGACTCAAACTAAGAAGCTACTCAAATTTAGGAGAGATGGAGCTACGAGAGTAACATATCGGTTTGGTTCATTTATTTGGAAAAGAAAAAAATTTGAATAAAAAAAATAGTTAATCTGACTGAGATCTTACAATTTTTCTCACAATATTTAAACCAAAGTGATGAAAAACATATTGATTTGGTCCGAATCAATCGTTTTGATTTTTTTTTAAATTAAGAAACTTATTTTTAAAAATCTAAAAAAATAAATCAAATACTAGATTTTTATGCTATTAAAACAATTACATAAATTTTAGTACGACGAGAGTACATAAACTATGATAAAAAAAGTGATATATAAATGATTGAAAAAATACAACATATTTTTTAAAATAACACTGTTGATATGGTGTGAAATAAAATAAAACAGTTTAGTTTAAATTTCGATAGTGAATTTTAAATAATGTAAAACAATACCTAAATTAATAGAGATTTTAAATAATGTAAAACAATACCTAAATTAATAGAGGTGAAATTTATTAAATTTGATTCAGCTTGGTGGACTTAACACGGAAAAGAAGAAAAAAATAAATCAATTTATCATGGTTGAGATTAAAACGCATTATTATTATTCTTACTTTTAGACATGTATTATTTATGAATAAATAATTTGGGCCCCTGTATAACACATTTTTGGATTTGTCCCTCTCTGTAAAAAATTAGAGAAAATTACCAACTTCATAAAAGATTTACAATGAAATTTGCATGTAATGTAACAATTGCATGATTTTCAACTTGAATCTAAGTCACAAAGGATGTAAAGAGAAGATCTAACCATTTGTAATGACGGTTTATTTTTTGTGATATAAATTAATGGATAGTATCTCAATTCTATATTTATTTAATAGGTGAAAAATGAAATAAAAGATAAATTTTGTGTCAGAAAAATTAATTTTTAAAATTTCAAGAGATTGAATTTCATATTTAGTTTTTTAACAAGTGTCTTTGTGACACTTGTTAGCATGATCATTCTTTTGAATAAAAAAAAAGCATCATCATTTTTTTAATAGAACTGTTGGAACATAGAGTATGTTAATGTGTAAATTTAAAAATTGTTGAAGTCCTACATTGAAAAGCTCTCATATATTGAGTAGTTTTCAACTATATAAATATTAAAGTTCCACATATGATAATTAACATATGTGAGTTTGTTTCCATCACTATATGAAGAGTGTCAAACTCTTAAGAAACGCACACCAAAGTTGGAAACAATTTCCAATTTTCTCTTTTCTCTCTCTTATGTTCAATGCATTTTCGAGCCACTTCTCTGAAGGTGCAAACACGAGAAGGGGGGTTGAATTGTGTTTGTCAAACTTGATTACTTTTGCTGTTTTGTTGAATGTTAATGTGAATTATTCGATATATAACTAATCAGATTCAGCAGTGGATAATGATAACATAATAACACAACAATTTATACTGGTTCACCGTTAACTAGGCTACGTCCAGTCCTTTCCTCCAGAAGGCCTTTTCACTAATTCAAACTCCTTTGAATTACAACACCATTGACCCTACAAGCCAGTCTTCCCAAACAGCCTGACAACCCCAGACTTTTGAGGAACAACAACACCTTGACTATACCAGCCAAGTCTTCTCAAACAGTCTGACAACCCCAGACTTTTGAGGAACAACAACACCTTAACTAAACCAGCTAAGTCTTCTCAAACAGCCTGACAATCCCAGACTTTTGAGGAACAACAACACCTTGACTATACCAGCCAAATCTTCTCAAACAGCCTGACAACCCCAGACTTTTGAGAAACGATAACAACACCTTGACTCTACAAGTCAAGTCTTCTCCTACCAATCTGACAACCCCAAATTGAAGAAGGAATCTACACCACTATCGGGTTATATAATAAAGGTTTGGAACTTTGCAACGTTGCTTCTGGAAAGCTGTTTATTGCACTGAATTTCTCTTTCAAAAACACTTAGAAAATATTGCTCTTGCACATTTGTGTTTCTCTATTTTGAACTCTCAGATAATGTTGAATTTAAGCTTGAGTTCTCATGGTTTTCGATGCATTAATCTTCAGCATTAAGTCTCTATTTATAGTTGAACTTTAGGACTTCACTGATGCTTTACTTCTGGAATGTATTTCGATCAATCTGTTTTGAGAATATTCTGGAGTAGTTTGCTCAGATTCTGTTTTGAGTCTTTTGCTCACTGATGCTTTACTTCTGGAGTGTATTTCGATTAATCTGTTTTGAGCATTTTGCTCCGCTTCTGTTTTGAGAATACTTTTAGCTAGATTATGTTTCTCGAGTCTTTTGCTCCAATTCTATTTTAAGCATTTTTCTCAGATTCTGTTTTGAGCATATTTCTCCGATTCTGTTTTGAGCATTTTTCTCAGACATATTCTTCTGATAGATTCCACTGATGATATCCTTTGGTGACGTCATCCTCTGATTTATGCTTCTGGTGACGTCATCTTCTGATGACATCCTCTGGTGACATCATCCTCTGATTTCTACTTCTGGTGATGTCATCTTCTGATTTATGTTTCTGGTAACGTCATCCTTTGATCTATTCTTCTGGTGACATTTTTCATTCTTCTTCTAAGTCAAATATGTTATTTTCATAAAATACATTTGTTAATATCAAAACTTTAATTGCAAGAACCAACTTGGTTCTAACAATCTCCCCCTTTTTGATGATGACAAACAATGTATTTTTGATAATACTTTTTCTTTCTTTTGACTTTGACTCCCCCTAAGATTAAGCTTCATTTAATATTTTCTCCTCCTAAGTCTAATGCCCAGATATCAAATACATCATCTTCTCCTCCTTTCAAATACATCATCTTTTCCCTCGGAAATTTTATCAAATACTACATCTTATCCCCCTTTGTCATCAAACAAAAAGGATTGAATGAAGAAAAGAGATCCTCTGTTTTTTTTTTTGTTTTTTTTAATTTTTTTTTCTGATTTTTTTTATTTATAAAAGTACACGAAAAATAAAATAACATAAAAAAAAAATTAAACTAAGCTATTGGGTTAGGGATGAAGATAAGATTAAGGTTTTTCTTGATGAATTCAAACCTATCTTCAGGTAGTGGTTTAGTGAATATGTCAACCCATTGATGTTCAGTGTCTACAAACTGAATGTTGAGTACTCCTTTCTGAACATAATCTCTGATAAAATGGTGTTTGATCTCTATGTGTTTGGCTCTAGAATGTAGGATAGGATTTTTGGTTAGGCAAATTGCAGAGGTGTTATCACAATAGATGGGTATGTTGGATTCTAATATTTTGTAGTCTTCAAGTTGATGCTTCATCCAGATTAGTTGAGAGCTGCAGCCAGCTGTTGAAATGTATTCAGCCTCTGCTGTTGACATGGCAATGGTGTGTTGTCTCTTACTGGACACGAAATTAAATTGTCTCCTAAAAAGGTACAATAGCCACTGGTGCTTTTCCTTTCAAGTTTATCTCCAGCATAGTCAGAATCACAGTATCCACTCAGTTTGTATGTAGGAGTTTTCTTGTAGAACAAGATGAGGTTGGTAGTGCCTTTTAGGTATCTAAGGATTCTCTTAACGGCAGTTAAATAGGATTTCCTAGGGTCAGACTGAAATCTAGCACATACGCATACACTAAATATGATCGAGATTCTATCATTCCTCTGTAGAATTTTTGATCAACTTTTTGTCCTAAGTCATCCTTTTCAAGTGAGCAGGTAGGTTGCATTGAAGTAGTCATAGGTTTGCAATCACTCATCTTAAACTCCTTGAGAAGCTCTTTTGTATATTTGATTGATGAATGTATATACCTTTTTTACTTTGCTGAATTTGTATTCTTAGGAAGAACTTAAGTTCTCCCATCATCCTCATTTAAAATTCGTGCTGCATTAATTTAGAAAATTCTGGCCACTGGAACAAAAGTCTCAGTGTAGTCAATATCTTCTTGCTGATTGTAACCTTGTGCCACAAGTCTTGCCTTGTTTTTGACAACTTCACCTTTTTCATTTAGCTTATTCCTAAAGACCCACTTTGTTCCAACAATGTTCTTTTCTGGTCTTGGAACTAGATCCCAAACATCATTCCTCTTAAATTCATTTAACTCTTCTTGCATTGCAATAATCCATCCATCATCTGCCAATGCTTCACTAATAGAGGTAGGCTCAATTGATGAAAGTAAGCTAAACAAACTGATGTCTTTTAGTGATGATCTGGTTTTTAAAGAATCACTTCCACTTCCAATGATCAGATTTTCAGGATGAGATGATTGATATTTCCATCCAGATTTCTCTTATGATTTCTCATGACTGGTTCTGATTTGATCAGATTCATCCTTTGAAAATGTGTCACATGCTTCTGACTTGCTTGTATCCTCCACTTCTCCATGTTCTGCTGGTTTATCTGCTTCTACTTTCTCTGGTTCTTGTAAATCTAATATAGACACTATTCTGAATGTAACATGCAGTGTTGATTGCTTCAGCCCAATATTGTTTTGCAACATATCATTTAACATAGTTTTGACCATGTCTTGGAGTGATCTATTCTTTCTTCTAACTTATCTTCAGATTTATCCTCCGAAGACTTGTTGTATGCTTGCTGGTATCTTCTGCTTTTTCTAGTTCTTTTGCCTGCATCAGCTTCTGGTTCTGGTAGATCTGTATCAGCTTCTGGTTCTAGTAAATCAGCTTCTGGTTCTAGTAAACCTTCATCAGTTTCCTCTGATTCTGGTGAACCAACTTCGGTTTCCTCTGGTTCTGGTAAACCTGCATCAGTTTCATCTTGCTTTGACTTTTCAGGTCAAGCTATTTGTCATATAACATAATAAAAATCAAATAATTTAAAAATGAACTCAATACAGCCAAACCATTAATTCTGCTTCTGGTGGTTTCTGCTTGTTTTTGAAACCACTGAAATACTATTTCTGTTGAAGTGTTCACATCACGTGAATCACTTGGTTCCTCTAACAGTTTGAAAACCTGCAGAATACTTATCTAGCTTTGATTTTTAAGATCAGGCTTCTTGTTATCACATTAAACATAAATATCAAACAATAATAGTATTTACAGCAAGATGTAACCTCTATGTCAACAGTTTCAATTTTACTCTGAAAATCCTCTTGTTTCTGATTTTCAGATTCTGACTGTGTATGTTCTGTGATTAGATGGTTTGGATGAAGGGATTTGAATTCCCTTCCTGGTTTGTAGTCTTGATGAATTTTACTGGAGTGTTTGAAGAACTGTCCAGATACTGACACTTCTCTTTCTGCTGATATATCAGGTTCCTCTGATAGTTCTGGAACTGATGATAATTCTGATTCCTCTGGTAGTTCCAGTTTTGTTGATATGTGTGATTTCTCTGTCTGTTTTGGTATTTCCTATTCCTCCTATGGTTTTGGTTCTGATAGGCATTGTATTTACTAGTTCTTCTTCTACCAGAGTTACTTTGCTTCTGCTTGGTAGATGTTGGAACATAAACCTTTTTCCCTTCATATATTGCAAGCATCCATTGACTAGGCACCATGACTGGTGTTTCAATTTGGTTGCTTAGAACATCTGCAACATAGACAATTTTATCTTTTGGTACCCAAATCTAGTTGGATCCAGGTTTGTTAGTCTTGAAAAGTTTCTTGTTTTTCCTTGTATTTAGCATAGGACAAGACACTTTGGAATGACCTTTCTTGTAACAAACATCATACACAATATCAGAGGGAACAGGTTTAAGCACAGGTTTAGGTTGAGTTATAGTTTCTTCAAATCCTATACCTCTATTTCCATTCCTACTGAGTCCATAAATCATAGAAGCATATTTGCTTCTTTCCATACCATTAGCAAGAAATTCTTGGAAAACTTGTTCATGCATATCAGAATTACTTGTGGTTTTTCAATTGCTGTTGAATTATGATTATTTTTCAGATTTAAACTTTCATCTTTAAGTTCAGCAAAACTATTTTTCAAGCATACATTTTCTGTTTTCGATTCTGCAATATCAGTTTCAAGAATGACACTTTCTGTTTTAAACACTGCAATCTGATTCTTTAAAACATTAACTTCTTCTGTTAGATTTGAATTTTCATTCTTAAGAGTTTTCAGTTTTAAAGATAATTTGTAATTACTGTTTAAAAAATCATTCAGAGCAGTAATCAGATCAGATCGAGTGAATTCAGAATATACCTTAATTTCATCATCTTCTGATTCTCTTCTAGAATTAGATTCTGTGTTGGATCCAGAGTTGGTGTGAGCCATCATAGCCAAATCTTCTTGTTCATCTTCAGAAGATTCATCAGAATCATCCCATGTAGCCATCATGTTTTTCTTCTTAGTTTTGTAATCTTTCCTCTGGTACTTCCCTTTCTCCATATTGGACATTCTGACTTGATATGTCCAGATTCATTGCATCCATAGCAGATAATGCCTTTCTTGTCATGTGCATCATCACTTCCTTTGTTGGACTGCTTGGAATATCTTTGGGAAAATTTATTCCTTCTGTTGTCCCACATCTTTCTCAACTTTCTGGATAAGAAAGCAATCTCTTCTTCCTCTGAGTTCAGACTTTGATTGTCTGAATCACTATCTTCTGATACTGATATTGCTTTCAGAGCCTTCTTTTGCTTGGATTTCAGAGCTAGAGTTTTGTTCTTCTTCTTGGGTTCATCTTCTTCCAACTCAATTTCATGTGATCTGAGAGAACTGATTAATTCTTCCAGCTTTAGAGTATTCAAATCTTTAGCTTCCTAAATAGCAGTGATTTTTTGTCTCCACTTGATTGTCAGACTTCTAAGTATTTTCCTTACATGATCAGCAGTAGTGTAGCTCTTTTCTAATACCCTTAATCCTGATACTAGAGTCTGGAATCTAGAAAACATAGTTTCAATGTCTTCATCTTCTTCCATCTAGAATAACTCGTACTTCTTGACTAGAATGTTAGCCTTTGCTTCTTGAACTTGCTTACTACCTTCGTAAGTCAGAATCAGACTATCATAGACGCTCTTTGCTGTTTCTCTATTAGTGCATTTGTCGAACTCCTTGAACGTGATTGCATTGATCATGAATGTTTTGGATTTGTGATGCAACTTGAACATCTTCTTCTGATCAGCATCCATATCTCTTCTGGAAATTTTAACACCATCAGCATCTTCTGGAGCAATATAACCATCTTCCACCAAGTCCCAAAGTTCAGGATCTTATGAAATAAAAAAACTTCTCAGCCTGTCCTTCCAGTATTCAAATCGTTTTACATCAAACAAAGGTGGTCTGTTGATGTTTCCTCCAGTAGCTTCTTCATTGAATCCGGACATGTTGATCAATTGGATCTTTCCTCAAACACTGTAAAGTGCTCAGCCTTGAGACCGAGCTCTGATGCCAATTGAAGGTGCAAACACGAGAATGGGGGGTTGAATTGTGTTTGTCAAACTTGACTACTTTTGCTATTTTGTTGAATGTTAATGTGAATTATTCGATATATAACTAATCAGATTCAGCAGCGGATGATAATAACATAATAACACAACAATTTATACTGGTTCACCGTTAACTAGGCTACGTCCAGTCCCTTCCTCCAGAAGGCCTTTTCACTAATTCAAATTCCTTTGAATTACAACACCACTGACTCTACAAGCCAATCTTCCCAAACAGCCTGACAACCCCAGACTTTTGAGGAACAACAACACCTTGACTATACCAGCCAAGTCTTCTCAAACAGCCTAACAACCCCAGACTTTTGAGGAACAACAACACCTTAACTAAACCAGCTAAGTCTTCTCAAATAGCCTGACAACCCCAGACTTTTGAGGAACAACAACACATTGACTATACCAGCCAAGTCTTCTCAAACAACCTGACAACCCTAGACTTTTAAGAAACGATAACAACACCTTGACACTACAAGTTAAGTCTTCTCCTACCAATCTGACAACCCCAGATTGAAGAAGGAATCTACACCACTATCGAGTTATATAATAATGGTTTGGAACTTTGCAACGTTGCTTCTAGAAAGCTGTTTATTGCACTGAATTTCTCTTTCAAAAACACTTAGAAAATATTGCTCTTGCACATTTGTGTTTCTCTATTTTGAACTCTCAGATAATGTTGAATTTAAGCTTGAGTTCTCATGGTTTTCGATGCATTAATCTTCAGCATTAAGTCTCTATTTATAATTGAACTTTAGGACTTCACTGATGCTTTA
The DNA here is from genome assembly GCA_037974295.1 of Cicer cuneatum. NCBI lineage: Eukaryota > Viridiplantae > Streptophyta > Magnoliopsida > Fabales > Fabaceae > Cicer > Cicer cuneatum. The sequence continues at coordinate 16,753,167 of JBBPBO010001984.1, forward strand.
CTTCTGGAGTGTATTTCGATTAATCTGTTTTGAGAATATTATGGAGTAGTTTGCTCATATTCTGTTTTGAGTCTTTTGCTCATTGATGCTTTACTTCTGGAGTGTATTTCAATTAATCTGTTTTGAGCATTTTGCTCCGCTTCTGTTTTGAGCATACTTTTAGCTAGATTCTGTTTCTCGAGTCTTTTGCTCTAATTCTGTTTTGAGCATATTTTTAGCTAGATTCTGTTTCTCGAGTCTTTTCCTCCAATTCTGTTTTAAGCATTTTTCTCAGATTATGTTTTGAGCATTTTTCTCAGACATATTCTTCTGAAAGATTCCACTGATGATATCCTCTGGTGATCATCCTCTGGTGACGTCATCCTCTGATTTATGCTTCTGGTGACGTCACCTTCTGATGACATCCTCTGGTGACATCATCCTCTGATTTTTACTTCTGGTGACGTCGTCTTCTGGTGACATCCTTTGGTGACGTCATCTTCTAATTTCTGTTTCTGGTAACGTCATCCTCTGATTTATTCTTTTGGTGACATTTTTCATTCTTCTTCTATGTCAAATATGTTATTTTCATAAAATACATTTGTTAACATCAGAACTTGAATTGCAAGAACCAACTTGGTTCCAACATTCTCCTCTTTCTATCCCTTTGATTTTTGAGTTGTTCTAATACCACTTTCATTTTAGTCCTAATGCCACTGTCCTTTTTCAGCGGTTTTTGCGTCGTAGTTATGAGTGGTCATAGTACCATATTACGAGTGGCTCTAAGCGCCATATTGAGGGCGTATTTCTAGAACTATTTTCTATGGTGCAGTAGAACTCCGATGCAATTTATATGAGTTGTTTTATCCTGGAGACTTCGTGGTTGATAGTCTGTCTTGCACAATTTGGGCAGTACTGCGAAACTCTTAAAGAGAGCACCTAGTCCGCAACTCAACCCAGTAATATCTTCGGTGGCATAAATTTATTTTGAAACAATTTTTTCGAAACTGAAAAACAACAATTTGAAGACGTTTCTTTTTGCCATGTCAATCGAAAAGATTATTGATTTGATTATGCCTCTAATTTCAATAAACTATTTCAATTTGAGGCAAACAGAAAAAGATAAGAAAGTTGAAGAATTAACCCATGGAAGGATAATGATTACCTCTGTAAGAATTATATTATTAATAGACTTGTTGATGATCTGTATGATTACTACAGTTCCAGCAATACTGGGAGTCGCTACCTCAAGTATCAGAGTATCAAATGACTGATGACAGATCTGTGGAGGCCCACTCCCATGAAATTCAGAAGATAGCTCATGAGATCATCTCTTAAGGTATGACTTTAGATGAAAATTTTCAAATTGTTGTTATTATTGACAAACTACCCCTGCTTGGAAGGATTTCAAAAATTCTCTCAGGCATAAAACAAAGAATTTTCTCTAGAGAGTCTGATAACCCGTCTCTAGAGATAAGAAAAAAATTTGTTTATGGTTTTCTTCTGAATAAGGCATAGTTTACTTACTCTATAGAGGCATATTTGTACACCAATTCTTAAATATGATATTTTTTGGAAAATGGTACACCATTGATGGCATGTTTAAATTAAATATTGAAATGAAGAAAATGTCTCCTTCTATTTACATGTTACGTGATTTTAATATTTGACATGTTAGACTTTGTAATGTGAACAGACATATGATTTCAAACTTAAGTAACTTATGTTTAATTCTAAAGATATCTTTAAATGATTTTGAAAAATGTGATTTTTTTTAGTAAAGCTAAAATAACAAAGAATTCACGTAAATCAGTAATTAGAGAATCTGAGCTTTTAAATTTAATACAATATGATATATGTAAACTTGATGAGACTTTAAGAAACGTTATTTTATCACTTTTATTGGCGATTTTTTTATTATACTTTCGTATATCTAATGAATAATAAAAGTGAAGTGTTTGACATGTTTATGATATTTGTAACTGAAATTGAAAATCAATTTAGTAGAAAGATTAAGAAATTTCGTAGTGATAGAGAAACCAAGTATGATTCTAGTTTGTTTAATTAGTTTTATAAATTGTATGAAATTATACATAAAACAACTGCATCATATTCGCCTAAAATGAATTGTAAAGTTGAAAGAAAGAATAGAACTTATTGAACTAGTAGTTGCTAGTATACTTAATTCTGGTGTTGTATCTCATTGATGAAGAAAAATTATATTGATTGTTTGATATTTTTAAATAGAATTCTTAAATCTAAAAACAAAACATCTCCTGATGAGATTTTGAAGAAAAGACAATCAAAGTTATCTTATTTTCAAACTTGGGGTTGTCTGGCTTATGTCAGAATCCCCGATCCCAAGCGACTTAAACTTGCCAGTAGAGCCTCTGAATGTACATTCATTGGGTATGCAGTAAAAAACAAAGCGTATAGGTTTTATGACCTAAATACGAATGTGATAATAGAGTCAAATGTTGTCGACTTCTATGAAAATAAATTCTCTTTCAAATCGAGAAATTATGGGGGCAGCGAACCAAGTCACGTTCCTGTGATGAGGAGTACTAAAAGCAACAAACAAGAAGAAATAGAACCTCAAATAAGTAATAGAGCCATAGTTTCTAAAGATTACGGACCCGATTATACGACATATACCTTAGAAGAGGATCCTGCAAATATTCAAGAAGTTTTGTCATCTTTGAATGCAGATTTATGGCAAAAAGCTATAAATGATGAGATGGATTCTCTAAAGTCTAACAGGACTTGACATTTAGTAGACTTGTCTCATGGTTGCAAACCAATAGGTTGTAAATGAATATTGAAAACGAAACTAAAATTCGATGGAACTGTTGATAAACACAAGCTCATCTTGTAGCCAAATATTTTAGACAAGGAGAAAATATAGACTTCTTCGACACTTTTTCACTGGTCACTAGAGTTACATCCATAAGGGTACTCATTTCACTTAATGCTATTCATAACTTGGTGATACACCAAATGGATGTCAAAACAACTTTTTTAAATGGTGACTTGGAAGAAGAAATCTATATGGAACAACCTGAAAGGTTTTGTGATTCACGGACAATAAAATAAGGTATGTAAGTTAAATAAATCTTGTATGGTCATAAACAAGCTCCTAAGAAATGACATGAAAAGTTTGATAACATGATTATATTGAGTGAGTTTAATGTGAATGAAAGTGACAAATGTATTTACTACAAATCTAAAAAGGGCATTTGCACTATCATATGTATATATGTAGACGACCTACTCATATTTGGTTCAAACTTCATGTTGTAAATATTGTGAAATCATTGTTGTGTAACAACTTTGATATGAAAGACCTCGGAGAAGCGAGTGTAATCCTTGGAATCAAGATTACTAGGTAAGAAAAAGGAATTTTTTTAGATAAGTCTCACTATGTTGAAAAGATCCTAAAGAAATAGAAAAACTTTGACTGTAAAATTGCTTATACACTATATGATCCAAGTGTGAATGGATTACACCATACAAATACAAATGGAGAATTGGAACGCTATCAAAAGAGTCATAAGATACTTTAAAAGGACCATGAGTCTCGAATTACATTATCAAAGATTTCCTGTTTTTCTTGAAGGATACAGTGATGATGATTGAAACACTTTATCAGATGACTCCAAAGCAACCAGTGGCTATATTTTTAGTATAGTTGGTGGTGTTGTATCTTGGAAATCAAAGAAACAGACAGTACTGACTTAGTCCATTATGGAGTCTGAAATGATAGCACTAGTTACTACAAGTGAAGAAGCGAGCTGGTTGAGATGTTTGCTAGCTGATATCCCTTTATGGAAAAAACATATGCCAGGTGTGTTGATCCACTACGATAGTACAACGATTATTGCAAATATTGAGAATCGTTATTACAACAATAAGAGACAACATATACATCGTAAACACAACACTGTTAGAGCGTTCACTATACTGGGATAGACGTGTAGGGCCATTAATGCACGGACTTTTGATAATACACCATATGAAAAGGTTGTGTGTGGGTTTGATGTCAAAGATAGAGTTCAAGACTACTAGTCACTCTTGTTGAATCTGGATCTCACTTACTATGCAAAGGTTTAAGTTAGGAGACACTTTTGCTTATGCACAATCTTATATAAGTGTTTGACGCTACTTCAGAAACATTTTTCTTTAATTCAAGTAAGGAAATTGTTGATACATAGAGTATGTTAGCGTGTAAATTTAAAAATTGTTGAAGTCTCACGTTGGAAAGCTCTCATATATTGAGTAGTTTTCAACTCTATAAATACTAAAGTCCCACATTGGATAATTAACATATGTGGGTTTGCTTCCGTCACTATATAAAGAGTGTCAAACGATCTTGTGAAAAGCACACCAAAGTTGGATACAGTTTCCAATTTTCTTTTTTCTCCCTCTTCTGCTCGATGCATTTCCGAGCCATTTCTCTCATTTTTTTCTGTCCCTTCAATTTTTTTGTGGTCCTAATATCACTATCATTTTAGAACGGTTTTTGTGTTGTAATCCCTTCGATTTTTGAGTGCTCCTAATACCACTATATTTTTAGAGCGGATTGTGTCATAGTCCCTTCGTTTTTGAGTGGTTCTAATACCACTGTCTTTTTAGAGCGGTTTTTGTGTCGCAATTATGAGTGGTCATAGTACCATATTACGAGTGGCGGTAAACGCCATATTGAATGTGTATTTCTAGAACAATTTTCTATAATGTAGTAGAACTCCGATACAATTTGTCTGAACTGTTTTATCTTAGGAACTTCATGGTTGATAGTTTATCTTGTACAATTTGAACAGTACCGCGAAACGTCTTAAAGAGAACAACATAGTCTACGATCAATCCATTAATATCTTCGGTAGCATAAATTTATTTTGAAACAGTTTTTTGAAACTTAAAAACAACAAGAACTATAATATAATTTGGAATGAGACAATATCCTCGCTCTAAATTTCTTTTATAAAAAAAAACTGTTAATTTTAAAAGACCATTTATGGAGATTTTTTTGTTATGGACTAAATTTAGTGTCACATTGTCCGAAGAAAAAAAGAAAAAAAAAATGGTAGACTTGACTAAGTTATTACTACGTAGTTTCCTTATAGTCTCATCTGATGCAGATAAGTTAAGCCCTTCAATCACTTTCTTTGCCTATTTTCTCTCCTGCTACAAAGGATAGCCGCCACCTAGGAAGCAATCAATTGTAATAAAATAATCACTCAATTGTCAAAATATCATGAAAAATGCTTTTATTTTTACATAATATAAACTTGCCTGTAATTTATATAAAAAATGATGAATAGATTTGTAATTTTGGACAATTTGTATAGTCTGAATGCATACAATCAAATGGTAACACTAAACTCAATCGTGCAGTTCCGACAAAACTTTAATCGTACACTTTAGCATTTTCCATTTGAAAAAATACCTAAAAATTGTATAATTTGAATGTGTTGATTGCTATTTTTGGACCATTTGTAATTTTGTACTGTCTATCTAAATTTCCAAAAATAAAAGAATTTTTTGTAGCGACTTTGAAAAGTAACTACGTAAATATTCTAATTGTTTTTTTAGAGATAAATAAATATTCTAATTATTAAATATTATCATTGTCTTTAATTATAAGTACATTTTAAGAAGAAGACAAATTATCTCTAAATACAAGCACTCTTTCAATTTACTAAATACATTTATTATTATTTTTTAGATTAAATAGCACTCGTGGTCTCTTAACTTAATTTCAGTTAACGTTTTAGTCTTTTTTTTTTTTTTTCGATTTGGTCATTTATTTTAATTTTAAGTGACAATTTGATCTTTTATGTTTTAAAATGTTAACAATATTATCCTTTTTTTTACAAAAATTCATCAAAATTTTCAACCAAAACCCATAAAATTAATTATATTCTTTAATATAGTACAAATTTCATCATATTCGTAACTCAAATCTTCAAATAAATTCATATTTTCATTCTTTAATATTTAGGATTTTAGGGTTTAGGAACCACGGGTGCTCTTAAAATATGAAAAGTCAAGTTTAATAAATTTAAATACAAATGTTATTTTAGTAACATTAACAAATAAAATGAACATATTAATTACACTATCAACTTTTTTTTAATAAGAGTAAAACAAATAATAGATAAGTGCAAATTATGGATAAGATAGTCTAACAAAACTACTGATTCAGATGAAAACTGATAAAATTATTTGCAGAATTTCCAGTGCTCTTTTGATTAAGCAATTGTATACGAATAACGTTGCTATCTGTTATAATTAATCTCTATAAATACATGTGTCAAGTTTTAGTAGTTTTTAACAAAAGCTATTTATTTCAAAACTCGTCTTGACTTGTTGCTTGCTTGATCCAAACATAGCCTCCAATGCAGCCAACTCCATTAATATTTTTTCTCTTCTCAACACAAGTGGCAATAGTCAACAAGTCAAGATTTCATGTCATGGACAATAATGTATTAATGTATCAAAGGTATACTATGGTATCAAATTACTGTTAGTACTAGACCAGCAAATTCCTGATGAAGATCTAGCTCCATAAGTTCCACATTATTCAAGAAACGTAAAAGGAAAATGGTACTAATTATATAATGTCTATGCTGTGTTTATGTAGAAAGAATTCACGGTTGTTGGAAAATGAGAGAAAGAGAGGAACTCTATATCACACAATCCAAATTCATATTGAATCAATATGGAAAGAAATCTGATACATGACTTGGTTAATCTTTTTTGTTTCGGACCTTTTGCAATTTGGTCTGTGGATCCATTTTTTAATTAATTTTTTTTACCGCACATTACCAAAAAAAGATCTCTTTTTTTTACGTGCAATCTCATGGTTTCTAAAAAAGAAAGAGACAATTTTTGTGTACGTTTTACTGGCAAAAACTACGCTGCATGGAAATTTCAGTTCAAAATGTATGTTAAAGGAAAGGGATTATGGAGTTACCTTGATGGGATTTCTAAGGCACCGACAAAGAAAGTCGCCTTAGATGCGTGAGAAATAAAAGATGCTCAGATTATTTCTTGGATTCTTAATACTATTGATCCTTATATGATCAATAATTTGTGCTCATTTTCAACTGCTCAAGAAATGTGGAACTATTTGAAGCGTATCTACAACCAAGACAATATGGCCAAACGTTTTCAATTGCAGATAGAGATAGCCAACTACAAACAAGGTAATTTGTCCATTCAAGAATATTATTCTGAATTTTAGAATTTGTGGACAAAACACTCTTGCTATTATATTTGCTGCGGTTCCCAAGACTTCTCTTGCGGATGTCCAAGCTGTCTACAACACTAGTAAGCGGGATCAATTTCTCATGAAACTTCATCTAGAATTTGAGGTTGTTAGAGGTGCTTTGCTGAATAGAAATCATGCTCCTTCTTTGGATACATGTGTTGGTAAACTTCTCAGAGAGGAACAACGTCTCCTTACTCAAGGAACCATGTCTCATGATGTTGTCACTTCCGAACCTGTTGCATGTGCTGCTCAAAGCTGAGGTAAAGGTCGTGATATGCGACAAGTCCAATGTTTCTCGTGTAAACAGTTTGGACATGTCACTCGTAGTTGCAATAAGAAGTTTTGTAATTATTGCAAGCAGCTAGGTCATATTATCTCTGACTGTCCCACGCGCCCTCCACGACCAACACAACGTTCCGTGCAGGCATTCCATGCCACTACAAGCTCTGCAGTTGGTCCTTCAATTTCTAGTGCCTCTAATGGTGGTGCTCTACAGCCTGAATTGATTCAACAAATGGTACTTTATGCTCTTTCAGCCTTGGAAATTCAGGGTAAGTCTTATAATGTTTCCAATCCATGATTTCTTGATTCTGGTGCCTCTAATCACATGACAGATTCTTCTAAATGCTTACACAATTTACATTCTTATCATGATAATCAGAAAATTCAAATTGCAGATGGTAATACCATTCATGTCACTAATGCTGGTGATATAAACTCTGATTTTCGAGATGTGCTCGTATCACCTGGACTTTCTTCCAATTTATTGTCTGTTGGACAATTAGTGGCCAATTTATTGTCTGTTGGACAATTAGTGGCCAACAATTGTAATGTTCATTTTTCTCGTTATGGTTGTCTTGTTCAGGAGCAGGTGTCGAGGAAGGGGCCTAAAGTGGGAACATTGTTTCCACTTCAATTTTTTCCCAATCATTTATCTCTTGCTTGTAATAATGTTTTGAATTCTTATGAAGATTGACATAAAAAATTGGGTCATTCAAACTCTACTGTTTTGTCTCATCTAGTTAAAACTGGTTTGTTGGGAAATAAAAATGTTGTTTCTAATGTCTTTGTGCCATGTTTTATTTGCAAATTGGCTAAAAGTAAAACACTTCCTTTTTCGTCTGGTGCTCATCGTGCTTCCACTTGTTTTGAGATGATTCACAGTGATGTATGGGAATGTCTCCTGTAACTTCTCATGTTCGCTATAAATATTGTCACATTTATTGATGATTATTGTCGTTTTACTTGGATATATTTTCCTCGGTCTAAATCTGAAGTGTTTTCTATGTTTAAGAAATTTCTAACATATGTTGAAACTCAATTTCAAGCAAATGTTAAAAAAATTCGCTCCGACTCTAGTGGTGAGTATATGTCTCATGAGTTACAGGAGTATCTTCAGCAAAAAGTATCTTATCTCAACGATCTTTCCCAAATACCCTCCATCAAAATGGAATGGCAGAATGTAAGAATCGTCATTTCCTTGATGTAAAGCACACCTTGCTTCTTCAAGCTTCTATATCATCTCGGTATTGGGTGGAGACTCTTCCCACAGCTGTCTTCTTGAACAATCGTCTTCCTTCTACGGTTATTAACCTTGACTCTCCTTTTTTTCATCTTTTTAAAATTCAGCCTGATTATATTGATTTACATACTTTTGGATGTGTATGTTTTGTTCACATCCCTCCATTTGAAAGACATAAGCTTGGAGTGCGGTCTGCTTAATGCGCATTTATGGGACATAGTCACTCTCTTAAGGGTTTTGGGTGATGATGTTTCTAACCAGCGCTTTCGCATTTCAAGGAATGTGACGTTTTTTTATAATCAATTTATGTTTCACTGTCTTTCTCATGCCATGAATGATATTGCTATTCTTTCCAACTTCTCTACTATGCCTCAATCTAAAGAACATTTTAAACTAGAAAATGTATATGTTAGAAAACACAAACAATAGGTTATAACCCCTCCTTCAAGACACTGATCCGCACCTGATCCTGTAGCAGTTGCACCGCGATGTTCTGGTAGAGCATCTCGCACACCAGATATATATTCACCAGACAGGTATAATCCCTCACATACTTATTTGTCTGCATCTCTCTCTAGCATATCTAGTCCTACTTGTTACTCACAGACTGTTAAAGATATGTGCTGGATAAAAGCAATGAACGAGGAACTTCAGACTCTTCAAGAGAATTTCACATGGGATATTATCTATTGTACTCCTCATATCAAACCCATAGGGTACAAATAGGTGTATTTTGTTAAATTGAATTATGATGGGTCCCTCAACTGGTATAGGGCTCGATTGGTTGACTTAGGAAACAAGCAGAAATATGGAATTGATTATGATGAGACATTTGCACTGGTAACCAAAATGACAATTGTTTGCCCTACTCTCTATAACTACTTCTAATGGGTGGGCTCTTCATCAAATGAATGTGAAGAATGCATTTCTTCACGGTGATCTCACTGAAGATATTTATATGACTTCTTCTCAAGGTCTATTTACTTCATCTAGTGGTGTGTGCAAGCTCAAACTCTCTTTATATGGTTTGAAACAACCACCTAGAGCATGGTATGAGAAATTTCGTTCACTCTACTTGGGTTCTCTTTCACTCGGAGTGAGTATGACTCCTCTTTATTTATTCATTGCACATCTGCATGCATTGTTCTACTCCTCCTTTATGTTGATGATATGGTCATTACTAGATCTGATCAGGCATCCATCAAATAACTTAAACATCAATTACAAACTGCATTTCATATTAAATATCTTGGTAACTTGCAGTATTTCCTTGGCCTTGAGGTTCATTCTACCTCCAAAGGTATATTTCTTCATCAACATAAGTATGCGGAAAACCTTATTTCTATGGCGGGCCTCCAATCAGCTAATCCGGTAGATATTCCTCATGAGGTTAATATGAAATATCACTGAGATGAGAGTGACCTATTGACAGATCTTTTATTGTATCGGCAACTTGTGGGTAGTCTTAATTATTTGACAATTACTCGACTTGACATATCATTTGTTGTTCAACAAGTAAGTCAGTTCATGACTTTCCTCGTCGCCTTCACTTGGCAGTAGTTCATCGCATAATTCGCTATTTGCTAGGTACCTCTCAACGAGGTCTCTTCTTTCCCATTGGCACAGTTTCCAAATTGATTACCGATAGTGATGCTGATTGGGCTGGATGTCCCGACACTCGGCGATCTGTCACTGATTGGTGCATGTTTCTCAGTTCTTCATTGACATCATGGAAAAGTAAGAAACAAACAAAAGTCTCTAAATCATCTATTGAATCAGAGTATCGTGCCATGTCTACTGCTTGTTCTGAGATAATTTGGCTTCATGGTCTTTTGGTTGAACTTGGATTCCCTCAAACAGAGCCGACGTCTCTCTATGCTGACAATACAAGTGCTATTCAAATTGTTGCAAATCCTGTTTTTCATGAGCGCACTAAACATATTGAAGTCGATTGTCACTCTATCCATGAGGCCTATGATAATCAAGTTATATCCATCCCTCACATCAATACTCAGTTTCAAGATATGGACATTGTTATTGATGATGTGTCTTAAGCTATTTATATACTATAGTCTTAAGTTATACTCACTTTCATATTTTATTACTATAAGTCTTAAGCTATTTATATAAGAAAAGAAATTACAATAGTAATAATGACAAAAACTTTTATCCTCCTAATATGTGTCATCATACTGATGAAGATTTCACAGTAACCATGGAAGAGATTAGTATATATTTCTGTTTTCAACATTACAGTATCATTGTTCATCGTTATATAAAAAGCTTATGATATTTACAAAGTCCTTTTTTGGAATCCTAATGAAGATCCAAATGGGCTGCGGCGAAGAATTAAACTTCAATCATTTTGAAAGAGAATTTTGAGAGCAGCTGCGGGATCCCGGATATAATTGGCCCGTATGTCTGCATAATGCACAAGGCATTGACACAATCATCAACTCAAGACTCTAGCATATACCAGATATGTTTGGATTGATGTTATAGAATGGAATCAAATGAAATGAGATAACATCTATTTTTTAAAAATCTAATGAGCTCATTTCACTCCATTCCACCGTCTGTATCAGATGGAATATCCGGTAACTGTGGATATTTCTAAGACCGATGGAAATACATAGTTCATATTCCATACCTTAAGATTTTCATGAATTTGGCACAACGGAACTGAAAGCAACTTCATGTTCCTTGGCACAGTGAACCTTCGACTTTCCGGAAGCTTAACAAGGAATAGTTTAGTACACTCCTACACCACGAAGCAAATCCATGAAACTATGACATCTCATGTAAGAGCTTACTTAAAAAATGCCTCCTAAAAAAATTTACCTTTGGATGTTTGACATTAGGTGGTAAAAAAGGGTACATTAATGTTTCAAAATCAGGTCTCCACCACATTCCAAGACACTCTCTGACCTAAATCAAGTAAATTACAGTTTATCTTCTCTATTATTTGTAAGATTTTTTGTCTTACACTTCTGGTTTACAAGGGAAAGAGGCTCTGGTATTCCGAAGTTCGGTCAAAAGATAAGTAAAATATGACTAAATATTGTTCAATTAAGGTTCGAACTCGGATATTCCAGATCGATTCGTCCTTGGTGTAAAGTTATAGTGATGCATGAAAAAAGGTTGGTTTAATACCTCCCATTCTGCCCCATCCCCATCTTCATCAACAGAAAGCTTCCTTCCCAGCTTCCGCTTTAATCCATCGATATCTAGAAATCAATAAATTTTATCCTTAGTAAAAACTCAAAAATGTTTCCAAAGCTTACCAACTCAATGTTTGACAGATTCCTACTATACCTGATTCACCTGGCCTTAAACGGCCACCAGGAAGTTTAAAGATCAAATTTTTTATTTGAAACAGCAACAAATGCGGATGTTTGAACAACTCAACCTAAAACATGAACAACTGCTGGTTACACTTTCAATTCAGCATCATACTGCAAAACTTTAAACCAACTAAAAAGACTAAATTAAGTAGTGATTATTAACTAATCAGACTACATTTATTTGACACAATAAATAAGTACTGTATAACTTAAAAGCATCTCTATATGTAGTGGAATTGGCTTACTTGGGGTGTAAGGTTTACTGCACAATCTCCATTCAATAACATTATACAGATGTTCAAACTTTATCAATTCTATTACTGAATAGAAAGTTCACACAAGTTAAGCCATATAAACATCAACAAATTTAAGAATTAGTTGTTTCTTCATTGAATTGCTCTTTTTCAACATAAATGTTTTTAAAATACAGAAAAATATGTACACTACTAGTTTAAATCCTTATGAATATCCAATTCATCTTAAATTGAGCATACATAAATAATGATCAAAATAACATTAAAATCATTCAAGGACCAAACTGACATGTCCGTATAGTTTCAAGACTAAAATGGTAGTTTACTCAAAAAAAAAAAAAATTATTTACGGATAAAACAATTTTAGTCCAGGAAAGTGTAGGGCGCCAACTTTACTCCATAACTCAGTCAAAAATCTAAATTACTCATCAAATAATCAAATAGTAAATCAGTTTAATCTTGGATGTTATAATGGTCAAATACTATTTAGATACTATTTTGACAGTAAGTAGTAAATTTCAGAAACTTTTATGATGAAGCTTTCAATGATTATTTTGAAAGATTTGACTAAACAAAGGGGGGTAAAGGAGTAAAGTAACTAACCATTATAACAGCTTCAACACAAGTTCGCATTCCACGGGCAGCATAGCTATTAAGATGCAAAATTAAATTAAATGAGTTTAATTAAAAGAAAAGAAGTGATAAAAAGATAGCAAAAGAAAAAGACGAACTTGGATTGAATTCTTTGAAGACGATGATCGAGGGAGAGATCTTTGGAGGGAATAGAATCTTTAGATCCAAAATAGTAACAATTGAGAGGGTATATCTTCACTTCTACCTTGTCATCATGGATAATAGTGCTGTTCGCCACAGTTACCATCCTCTCTTCATCACCCATCACTCCGAATTAAAGCTACTTCACTCAAATCAAAGACTTTAAAGTTACTCTTCAAATAAGTGCGTTCATTGAAGAAGTTAGTAAAATTGAAAAGAAGGAAGCGTGTCAAGGTTGTTGTAGAACGAGGGAGAATGTTTTGCCACGTGGAGGAACCTCCACGCCCTCTCAAGACGTGTTGTGGCACGAATGGGTGGGTCGTTGATATTATATAATTGTTTTGTTTAATTTTAAATAAAAAATCATATTTCATGTAATAATGACAAATATTTATCTTATATTTTTGTATAGTTATCAATAATACATATTTATCTCGTGATATTATATATGTCAATAAAAAGTATTTGTCTTATTATTTTTTAATATTTATTCATGTCAAATATTTGTCTCGTAAACATTTGTTACATGATTTTTTATATATTTTACTTATAAATGTTTGTGTCGTGTTTTTTATGCATCATTTATAAATATTTATGTTGAATTTTTGTAATATTTATCCCGTGTTTTTTTATGTATAAGTCATAAATATTTTTCCCATGGTTTTCTAACAAATATTTATCATGTGTTTTTTTATGTATTAATTATAAATGTTTATCCCATTTTATTTTAATATGTCCTATGTTTTTTATGTATTAGTAACAAACATGTGTCCTGTGATTTTTTTTATATTTATTTATTTGAAAAATATTTGTTCCATATTTTTTATACAATATTTATAAATAGAGAAAAAAAATTATGCACCAATTTTTCAGTTTTAATTAATATAAGTCATTGTTTATATAGTTATACCACATAATTGTGATGCTTTCATTAATCGTTAACCACACAATCAATAGTTCATATCAAATGATTGTTTACATTGTCCGTGCATACTCATTACTATCTCGTTTCTTTTTTTACAAATACCTTCTTTGTATTTTTTTTTTTAAGAAATGGTTGTTTTAAATTCTTAACTTCTACAAACTATTTTATTTTCTCAACTTCTAAAAACCACTTCTTTTTCTAAATAAAAAAAACCACTCATTTTTTGTAAAAAAAATTATTTTATTTAATGAATGAAATTGTCATTTTATCCTTCGTAATCTTACCATGGTTAAAATTAAGAAGGATAATATTAATTTTTTGATAGCATTTTACTTTCTTATATTAATATTAATAGTTGATTATTTTTATAAATGGGTGGGTCATTCGATGTAAGTAAGATGAGGTATTAATTATTTGATTGTTGCAATTAGAGAGTGGAGTGAGTTCCATTTTTTTATTTAACAAAATACTAACAATATTTATTATTAACATTGATTGTTGAAAAAACAAAAAATAGTAATTGAATTCTTAAGAGTTTAATTTAATGGCATTGACAATTTATTTACACTTAAAAATGGATGGTTTGTTAATCGAGATTGACAAATAGTCAAATTTAAAGTTACCTGAATTCCTCTTAGCCTAACTAAGGTCAGGTGAAGGAAAAACAACTAAATATGAATTAGTCGATTTTTTTCTCAAGTCTATTAAGGTTCACGAAGGTCGTGAAGGCCTAAAAGTTTATCAAAATTTAATGGAACTTGATTATTTGACAGTTATACTCGTGTTCCACGTGTTTAGCACCACTAACCAGACTCGACAACTAACACAGAGGCACTGTTTGGGGAAAAAAACATGTGCGAATATTGGCAACAAAACATGTCGTGGAAATAGGAAAGACGATGCGATCATGGGTTGCCATGTATCCCATCAACGAGAACAATCACGCATAACCCACGTAAATACCCGAACAAGACTACATTTATGTAGGCTATGATTATGGTCTGTAGGACTAGCATTTACTTATAAATACCTAAATTTTAAAGACACACACAATCGATCAAACAAATTATTTACGCATTTCATCCCTTTATTTTTCTATTTTACTTTATTTTTATGCATTTCTTAGTTTATTAACTTAAAAACACTTATACATTGTACTTAACACTCTTTCAAGTAGTTAAATAACTCATAATTGAGGGACATTATTTTTTCCTACCATAATCGTTTGAAGAAAAAATCACAGTTAGAGTAATTAGTCAATAACTCGGTTAATTTTAAGTTCTAACAACACAATCCAATGAAAAAATAGTAATAATAATTGATATAAAGAGTTTAAAGAATTTTGGTAAGAACTTTGATATACTTGGAGAACTCTTTGGAGACATTTTTAAATCACGCATTACTTGCGTCAATAGTCGAGCAACGCTACATTTATGTAGGCAATGATTATGGCTTGTAGGACTAGTATTTACCTATAAATACCAACATTTTTTAAATTTTGAAGACACGCAATCAAAATCAAACAAGCTTTTTTATGCATTTTATTCCTTTGTTTTTCAGTTTTACTTTATTTTTATGCATTTTTTAGTTTATTAGCTTAAAAACACTCATACATCGTATTTAGCACTCTTTGGAGTAGTTAAGGAGCTCATAACTAAGGAACGTAGTTTTTTCTAAGCGTAATTTTTTGAAGAAAAAAAATCATAGTTGAGAGTAATTAGCTAATAACTCGATTAATTTTAAGTTCTAACAACACAATCCATGGAGAATATAGTAGTAATAATTTGGATATAAAGAGTTTAAAGAATTTTGATATATTTGGAGAACATAGTAATAGCCGTTCATATTTTTAATGATCAAAATAGTTATTTAAAAATGTTTCTTAACGAGGAGATATTAGGTTGATTTAGTGGTTGAGATGAATGAGTTAAGAAGTAAAGTGATAAGGAGATTGTGTATCCGATCGTCGCTAAATAAAAACGGTATATAGTTGTTGGAACCAAGTTGGTTCTTTAAATTAAAGTTTTGATGCTAACAAAAGTATTTTATGAAAAACACATTTTGACTTAGAAGAAGAACGAAAAATCAGAGGATGACGTCTCCAGAGGATACACCAGAGGATGATGTCACCAGAGATGACGTCACCAGAACATACCTCCAAAAGATACAACCAGAAGATACAAATCAGAAGATACAACCAGAAGATATCAACATCAGCAGAAGATGTCATCAAAGGATGATGTCACCAGAAGATATCACCAGAGGATACCAGAGGATATCAGAAGATACCTCCAGAGGATATCACCAGAGGATCCCATCAGAAGCAAGAATTAGAGGATGTCATCAAAAGCAAAAATCAGAGGATATCATCAGAGGCAAGAATCAATGACATCATCAGAGGATATCATTTGTGGTCCATACCAGAAGGAAACTTGGTCCAGAAGGAGACTTGGTCCAGACCGGAAGTAAACATTGTCCGGAAGAAGACATTGTCCAGATCATAAGGAAACATTATCCAGAAGATAACATGGTCCAGATCAGAAGATAACTTGGTCCAGAACAGAAGACATGGTCCAGATCAGAAGATAACTTGGTCCAGACTTGGTCCAGATCAGAAGATTACAGGGTCCAGATCAGAAGATCACATGGTCCAGATTTAAAACATGATTTAGATTCAGTAAAGACTTGATTAAAATTCGAAGAAGACTTGATTGAATTTTGAAAGAGATCTGATCGTAGGTTTAAGAAGATTTGATTCAAAAATCAAAGAAGACCTAATGGAAATTCAAAGGAGATCTAAAGCAAAGAAAATTTGTTTTGAAATTAAAAAGAAATAGAATCGGGACTGAAGAATTTTCAAAGGAAATCTGAGCAGATTCATCTCGAAAATAAGGTTGGACAACCCATACTTCAGCTATAAAAGGAGGCTTCAGGCAGCAGTAATATGCATAAAAAAACACAAGAACTCAAGCTTCAATTCAAAGTTATCCGAGAGTTCAAAAGAGAGAAACACAAGTGTGCAAGAGCAATATTTTCTAAGTGTTCTCGAGAGAGAAATTCAGTGCAGCAATAAGCTTTCCAGAAGCAACATTGCAGAGTTCCAAACCCTTGTAATCAAACCCGATAGAGGTGTAGATTCCTTCTTCAATCTGGGGTTGTCAGATTGGTAGGAGAAGACATGACTTGTATGGTCAAGGTGTTGTTATCGTTCCTCCAAAGTCTGGGGTTGTTAGGCTATTTGAGAAGACTGGCTTGGAGGGTCAGGTGCTGTAATTCAAAGTCTTGAATTAGTGGATTAAACCCTTTTGAATGAAGGGACTGGATGTAGCCAAGTTAATGGTGAAGTAGGATAAATCGTTGTGTTCTTATGATGTTATTATTCGCTGCTAAATCTGATTATTTATTCATCAAGTAATTCACATCAACATTCGTCAAAACAACAAAAAGAATTCAAGTTTGGCAAACACAATTCAACCCCCCTTCTCGTGTTTGCACCTTCAATTGGCATCAGAGCTCGGTCTTAAGGATGAGCACTTTACAGTGTTTGAGGAATGATCCAAGGGTTCAACATGTCTGGATTTAGTGAAGAAGCTGCTGGAGGAAACATCAACAAACCACTTATGTTTGATGGGAATGGTTCGAGTACTAGAAGGACAGGTGGAGGAGTTTCTTTATCTCACAAGATCTTGAACTTTGGGACTTGGTGGAAGATGGCTATACTGCTCCTGAAGATACTGATGGTGCTGAAATTCCTAGAAAAGAGATGGATGATGACCAGAAGAAGATGTACAAGATGCATCACAAATCTAGAACGTTCATGATCAATGCAATCACCTTCAAGGAATTCGACAAGTGCACTAACAAAGAGACAACAAAGAGCATATATGATAATCTGACTCTAACGTATGAAGGCAGCAAGCAAGTTCAAGAAGCAAAGGCTAACCTTCTAGTCAAGAAGTACGAGCTATTCAAGATGGAAGAAAATGAAGACATTGAAGCAATGTTTTCTAGATTTCATACTCTGGTTTCGAGATTAAGAGTACTTGTAAGACCCTTAAATTTAAGAATTAAATTATGGAATTAATATTAAGTGTATTTTGGGGATATTTGTAAAATATTTAATATATGTATGTTTTGTGTGAATTTATATATATATATATATATATATAAATATTTATTTTGGAAGATGAATTAAAATTAGTGGATGAAGAGTAAATTAATTTAATTACGAGTAATTAAATTATCGGGCGGTTAATTAAGAGGTTATCAGCTAATTGCGACGAAAACGGTTAAGTGCTGGAAAGTCCAGCAATATTTTAATATTATTTTTTATGAGGAGGCACATAGATGTGCCTATACATGGACGAGAGAAGGCAGAGTAAAAACAGAAAAAACACTTCATCCTCCACACTGCATGTAACAGTAACCGTATTCCTTCCTTCCCATTCTGATTTCTGTTCGTTCAAAAAAAAAAAAGAGGTTCTCAAAAGTGAGATTAATTGGAAATCCAAGCACCGAAACACCAAGTGCCAAGAACAAAAGTTGTTCCTCTCCTAGAGAACCCACTTTGGTAGCGGCAAATGCAAACGGAAACTTCGCCGATTTTTGACGCAGAAACGTTAACGGGAGCAGAAACGCAACAGGGGTAAAAGCACCTTCCACTTTCTAGTTTGCATTAGGGCTGTAAATGCATACTGTTGTGGCATTAATGTTGCTTCATTACTATTTTTAAGAAAAACTGTTTTGCATGTCACTTTGAAGGATGAAAAATACTTTCTGTTGAGATTTTAACAATCTGTGATATTGCTGTTTGGTGGTTATCTCAATGTTGTTTTGTCTGTGTGGGAAAGCTGAAAAATGTTTTGCATGTTATTTTGAATATGATCAAAATGCATGTTCATAAAACTGTTTGCATGTTGTTATAAAATGCGAGAAATGCATTCTGTTGATGTTTGATCATATGTGATGTTTGCTGTTCTGGCTGAAATACATCAATGATGTTCTGTTTGTGTGAGAAAGCTGGAAAATGCTTTGCATGTTGTTTTGGCTATGTAAGAATACTGGAAAATACCTTGCATGTGTTTTGAGAAATGATCCAAATGTAAACATGTAAAAATGTCTGTTTTGTGGGGGTTGTCATTCTATTTTGGGTTATTCTGGTGTTGCTGATGTTTTCAAAAGAAAAGGATTTAAAATGATGAAAGTGCTTTTCTGGACAATCTGTTATTGATGAAAAATGCCTGAGTTTTGTGGTTCAAAAGAGTGGTGTAACTGTTTTGGGGTTGTGTTGGTTTTTCAAAGGGAAAAGTTTGAAAATATGTTGAAGTTTCAGGAAAATTTCACTGAATTCGAAGGTGTATTCGAATACGGCATGAGTGTATTCGAATACAACCTGAAAAGCCTCTATTTTATTCAAATTTTTGAACTTGTATTCGAATACGAGCTTCTGTATTCGAATACATATGAAGGATTTTTGCTGCTGACTTAGCATCTGTATTCGGTTACGACCTTGTCGTATTCGAATACAGAATTGAAATTTTACCACTGTATTCGCATCTGTATTCAAATACAACACCCTCGTATTCGAATACAGGATGCTGATTTTCACTATTTTTGCTTCTGTATTCGAATACAAGGGAGCTATATTCGAATACAGATTCGTGTTTTTCCAGAAAATCAAGTTTCAGACATTGTCATGTGAACTTTAAGTGTTGGGGAACATTGGGAAGGTTTGAAATGATTTAAAATAGAGTTTTTGGTGATGGTTTGAAGTGGTAATGATGAAACTTTTGAGATCTCTACTAATGTTGTGAAAAATACTGATTTTTGCACTGTGACAGCTTCTGTATTCGAATACAAGGAAACTGTATTCGAATACAAAGTGTTGATTATGTGTTGTTTTGGCTTCTGTATTCGAATACAGGGAAGCTGTATTCGAATACAGATTCGTGTTTTCCAAAAATCTCAGTTTTAAACACTGTTTTATGAATTTTAAGAGTTGGGGAAACATTGGGGTGACTTATTACAATAAGAATGGAGTTTTGAGAAAATGTGAAATGGTAATGATGAGATGATTGAATGTTTAATTATTGATGTGATGATAATAAAATTATTTGTGCTGAGATGTTTTGGGGAAATGATGGAAAGGCTGAATTTTACTCATGTTGCATACTGTTTTCAGTGAAGAGAAAATATTGCATGTTCATGCATTGCATAGTCAGGTGGTACCCGCGATGGGCCACAGAGTAATGCGTAAACGTGCTGATCTGTTGAGCGATTGCACGAGTGCTGGTCTTTTGAGCGACTACATTGGTACTGGTCTGTTGAGCGATTGTACCCTGAAATTCGCAAAAACGTGCTGATTTGTTGAGCGATTGCACGAGTGCTGGTCTATTGAGCGACTGCACTGGTACTGGTCTGTTGAGCGACTGTACCTTGGTATATGTAAAACGTGCTGGTCTGTTGAGCGACTGCACTGGTGCTGATTTGTTGAGCGATTGCACCCTGGTCTTGAGGGCCGTTAAAGTCAAACATATTTAAATTGTGCTGGTCTGTGAGTGACTGCACCTTGGTAATTCCAAGAAGTTGAATACATGAGCATATACATATTGCATCGGGGTGATTGACCGGTAGGTCACGATTTGGATATATGTTGATGATTGGAAATCGATGTGTATAAGTACTTTATCAAATTCTGAATTTCTGATGAATGATTGCGATTGCTGAAGTGTTAGATGTACTTATAACATGTTTTCCGTATTACTTGGTTGCTCTTGAAAAGGCATACATGTCATGAAATTTTCGAAATGAGCATCCTTATTTATCATCATTGTTATATGATATGCCATGGATATGTTTGTTACTGTGATATAAATGCTATGTGTTAATTGTTAATTTCGGTCGGTGACCCTTTACTATTATTGTGGAAAATTGGGCTTTGCCCTCAGATGATACCCAAACCCGTACCACCAACGGTTACACTAACGAAGGAGACGTCGTTAGTTTCCCCTGATTTTCACGTACGGAGTATTCGTGGACAACGTAGTGGGACGGACCACTGGGGTGAAGACGAGACTTGTGGAGGATCGGTGGAAATTACTTGCTATTGTAGCTTAGTGCATGATCAGACTAGACTTTTGTATAGGGTCTTGAGTTTAGGGAATGTAATTGGTTATTTTGGGAATTATTGTATAACTTTTCCGCTAATATTTTTCTGCACTCTGATAAATTTTGGTGGGTCCAGGATACAGCTGTTGGATGTATCTTTATTTTGATATATTTTGAAGAATTAAATTCCCAAAAATAATTTACTTAATTAATCGTGAAGTAATTATTTAATTACTTTTCTATTTTGGATTACGACATCGAACGATATTTAATTTGAATTGATTTTAATCATTCTGAAGTAAATTGAAAAATATTCTTTTATTTATTTTGGTTTAAAAAAAAACACTCGCGCTGTGTTTTAAACTCGGGGTGTTACAGTACTCAAGAAGAGCTACACCACTGCTGACCACGTGAAGAAAATTCTTAGAAGTCTGCCAACCAAGTGGGGACCAAAGATCACTGCCATTCAGAAAGCAAAAGACCTAAACACTTTGAAGCAAGAAGAATTAATCAGCTCCCTCAAGTCACATGAAATTGAGCTGGAAGAAGATGAGCCCAAGAAGAAGAACAAAACCCTAGCTTTGAAATCCAAATAGAAGAAAGCTCTAAAAGCATAAGCAGAATCAGAAACCACAAGAAGAAGAAATTGCCTTCATAACCAGAAAGGCTATGAAGATGTGGCAGAACAGAAAGAAGAAGTTTCCCGAGAGGTATTCCAAGCATTCCAACAGAGGAAATGATGAACATGACAAGAAGAGCATCATCTGCTATGGATGCAATGAATCTGGGCACATCAAGTCAGAATGCACAAACCTGGAGAAAGGAAAACACCAGAAGAAAGACACCAAACTCAGGAAGAAAAATTTGATGGCAACATGGGATGATTCTCATGAATCTTCTAATGATGAAGAAGCAGAATTAGTAATGATGGCTCACATCAATTCTGCCTCTGGATCCAACATAAAATCTGACTCTGGAAGTGAATCAGAAGAAGCAGAATTGGTTCTGATGGTTCGCACTCATTCTACCTCTGGATCCAACTTTGGAAGTGAATTAGAAGAAACAGAATTGGCTCTTATGGCTTACATTCATTCAGCCTCTAGATCTGACTTAGATGCTGACTCTGGAAGAGAATCAGAAGATGAAGAAGCAAAATTGGCTTTGATGGCTCACTCCAATATTTCCTCTGGATCCGATACATAATCTGATTCTGGAAGTGAATCATCATCAGAAGAAAAAAAAGGTATTTTCTGAATTCACTCGAGCTGATTTAATTACTACAATGAATGATATTTTAAATGTCAGTAACAAACTGTCTTTAAAACTGAAAACACTTAGGGAAGAAAATAAAACTCTGACCAAAGAAGTAAATGTTTTAAAGAATTAAAATGCAGAATGTAAAACAGAAAATACAGTTTTTAAAACTAAAATTGCTAAACTTGAGGCTGAGAATCTAACTCTAAAAAGTAATCTTTGTTCAACATCAAGTGAAAATAGTATTACAAGATTTTATTGTTAATGGTATGGAAAGAAGCAAATATGCTTCTATGATCTACGAAATTAGTAACAATGGTAAAAGAGGCTTAGGATTTGATGAATCTGTAATTGCAAATAAACCTATTTCCTCTGATGTTTTGTGTGCTGTTTGTGCTAAGAAAGGTCACTCAAAATTGTCTTGTCCCATGGTAAAATCAAGGAAAGACAAGAAACTTTTCAAGACTAACAAACCAGGACCCAACTAGATTTGGGTACCTAAAAACAAAATTATCTTTGTTGCATATGTCCTCAGCAATCAAGTTGCAACACCAGTCATGGTACCTGGACAGTGGATGCTCGCGACTTATCACAGGAGAAAAGTCTTTGTTCCAAGAACTAACCTTGAGCAAAGGAGGGACAATGACTTTTGGAAGACAGCAAAAATGTCAAATAATTGGTCAAGGCACGGTTGGTAATGGTACTTCTTCTTCTATTAAAGATGTATTATTAGTTAAAGGTCTTAAGCATAATTTATTAAGTATTAGTCAATTAAGTGATAGTAATTATGATATTATATTTAATCAAAAAACTTGCAAAGCAATTAGTCAGAAGGATGGGTCAGTACTCTTTAGAGGTCATAGGCAAAACAATATTTATAAGATAAATCTGTTTAGTCTAGAGAAACAAAAGGTTAAGTGTTTTATGTTAGTAAATGAACATAAACTAATTTGGCATAAAAGATTATGTCATGCAAACCTTAGATTAGTTTCAAAACTTCAACTGGTGAGAGGTCTACCTAAGCTTAACTACAAAACTGAAATTATGTGTGAAGCTTGTCAAAAGGGAAAACAAACTAAAAACTCTTTTAACCCTAAAAACTCAATCTCTACCTCAAAGCCCCTTGAGCTCTTACACATAGATCTATTTGGGCCACTAAAAACAACATCTCTAAGTGGAAAGAAATATGGTTTTGTCATAGTAGATGATTACACTAGGTGGACATGGGTAAAAAATTTAAGAAGTAAGGATGAATCCCACAAAGTGTTTATCACATTTTGCAAACAAATCATGAATGAAAAAGGTCTTAAAATTATAACAATTAGAAGTGATCATGGAGGAGAATTTGAGAACAAATTCTTTGAAAGTTTTTGTGATGAGAATGGAATCTCTCACAACTTTTCCTCTCCTAGAACACCCCAACAAAATGGAGTTGTAGAAATGATATGAATGTTGCAAAACACTTTCGAGCAGAAGCAATTAATACTGCATGTTATATTCAAAATAGAGTCTATATTAGATCCATATTGAATAAAAGACCTTATGAACTGTGGAAAGGTAAAAAGCCTAACATCTCTTATTTTAAACAATTTGGCTGCACTTGTTATATGTTGAACACTAAAGATAATCTTGGAAAATTTGATTCACGATCTCAAAAAGTGTACCTTCATTGGGTACTCTGAAAGATCCAAGGCTTATAGAGTGTTTAACAGTGAAACTAATATTGTGGAGGAATCCATACATGTTAAATTTGATGACAAACAGTTTGACCTTAAAAAGTCAAAGCAAGATGATGATAGTGCAGGTTTACCAGAATCAAATGAAGCAGATGCAAACAAACCAGAAGAACCTGAAAAAGTAGAGGATGCAAGCAAAATAGAAGAACACAACATATCTTCAAAGGATGAATCTGAAGATAAGTCAGAAGGAAAATATGGATGGAAGTACAAGTCATCACATCCTAAAACTCTAATCATTAGGAGTGCAAGTGATCCATTAAGGACCAGATCATCACTTAAGGAAACAAGTTTGTTTGGCTTACTCTCATCTATTGAGCCTACTTCTGTTGATAAAGCATTGGGAAAAGATGGATGGATTCTTGCCATGCAAGAAGAATTAAATGAATTTGAAAGGAATGATGTTTCGGATCTAGTTCCAACACCAGAAAAGAACATTATTGGAACCAAATGGGTTTTCAGAAACAAACTGAATGAAAAATGAGAAGTTGTCAAAAACAAGGCACGACTTGCTGCACAAGGCTACAATCAGCAAGAACGTATTGACTACACTGAGACATTTGCTTCAGTGGCCAAGTTAGAAGTTATTTGTATCCTACTTTCCTTTGCTGTTAATAATAACATTTCATTATTTCAAATGGATGTTAAAAGTGCATTTTTAAATGGTTATATAAGTGAAGAAGTATATGTTAAACAATCCACAGGTTTTGAACGTTATGAATTTCCAAACCATATTTTTAAACTTAAAACATCTTTGTATGGTTTAAAACAAGCACCTAGGGCATGGTATGATAGACTTAGTAACTTCTTACTTAAAAATTTCTTTGAAAGAGGACAAGTAAACAATACACTTTTTAGAAAATCAATAAAAGATGATATTCTGATTATTCAAGTTTATGTTGATGATATTATCTTTGGATCTACTAATGGCACTCTCTGCCAAGAAGTTTCTAAATTGATGCAAAAATTTTTTTCAAATGAGCATGATGGGAGAACTTAAGTTTTTCCTAGGGATAAAACTTCAGCAAATTCAAAAAGGTATATACATTCATCAAATGAAATATACAAAAGTGCTTCTCAAGAAGTTTAAGATGAGTGATTGAAAACCTATGGCTACCCCAATGCACCCTACCTGGTCACTTGAAAGGGACGACTCAGGCTAAAAATTTGGTAAAAAATCCTACAAAGGTATGATAGGATCTCTCATTTACCTCACTACTTCTAGACCTGACATTATGTTTAGTGTATGTGCATGTGCACGATTTCAATCTGACCCTAGGGAATCCCATTTAACTGTTGTTAAGAGAATCCTTAGATACCTAAAAGGCAGAACCAATGTAAGACCCTTAATTTTAAATATTAATTTTGAAATTAATGTCAAGGGCATTTTGGGAATTTTTGTAAATATTTAATATATGTATGTCTTGAGTGAATGTATATATATAAATATTTATTTTGAAGTGTGAATTAAAATTATTGGATGAAGAATTAAATTAATTTAATTTCAAGTAATTAAATTAATTGGACAATTAAGTAAGGAATTAAGTGGCTAATTGCAAGATAATTAAAGAGCTGGAAAATCAAACAAGTGGCAAGTGAGGTGGCACCTTGAGAGCCTATATATAGGAGTGAGAAGGATGGTAATTTCAGAACACCATTCCTTCCACCATACTGCCCATATTGCATGTACCAACTCCATCACTCCCCCCATTCTATCTCTGTTTCTGCTCTCTGCCTTTCCCGAACTGAAATTTAAGAGAGGGAAAATCTTTCAAACTCCATTAACTGAAAAACCAAGCTTCAAACCTGAAAACCCCCAGTAGTAAAATTAATCCCCACCTCAATACGAAGAGAAAGAACCCAGTTTTGCAGCAGCAAACTCAGAGAACAGCTTCACCGTTTTTGGACGCAGAAAAGGGAACGCAGTAGGAAAAAGAGAAATAGCATAGCACGCTACAAGGGTAAGGGCACCTTCCATCTTTTAGCTGCATTAGGGCCATAAAGTGTGCTGTTTCAGTTCTGTTTTTAAAAGAAAAACTGTTTTCGAAAAATGACATTTTGAAAGAAAATGCATTTTTGTTGATATGTCATTATCCTGATGGTTGTTGTTGGCTGTTTTTCTGATAAAACATTGCTGTTTTACTTATGGGTGGAAGCTGGAAAATGTGTGCATGTTATTTTAAAGATGATTAAAATGCATGTCTTAAAACTGTTTTGAAAATAGCATTAAAATGCAAATTGCATTCTGTTGGTGTTTGGTTTTCTGTGATGTTTGTTTGTCATTCTGTTGTGTTTTGATAAAACTAAAAACATGCATGTTTGCTCTGGTGTTTTGGAAAAACTAAATGCATGCATGTTTGCTCTGGTGTTTGAGAACTCTGAGATGTTGCATGTTTGTTTCTGTTGAGTGTGAACACTGAAATGCTGCATGTTGTTCTGATAAGTGAGAAAACTGAAGTGTTACATGATGTGTTGATGGTTTAAAAAGCTGGACAATTCTGATTCTGTTTTGTTCTGGATGTCTTGTGTGACTCTGATGATAATGATGATTCTGCTTCTGGTTGTTCTGGGTGATCTTGATGATATTGTTGATTCTGATTCTGGTTGTTTTGTGGGATTCTGGTGGCATTATTGGTTTTTAAAGAAAAAGGGATTATAAATAAGGAAAGGTTTTTCTTGAACAAGTGCATAATCTGTTTGATGTGGGCTGTTTTTTAAAAGAATCCGTTTTGAAAAGGGGTGAATTTTCACTGGTTTTCGAAGGTGTATTCGACTACAACAGGTATGTATTCGAATACAACCTTCCAGGTTTCTGTGTTATTTAAAGTTTTCAAACCTGTATTCGAATACGAGCCTCTGTATTCGAATACAGAGGAAAGAGTTTTGCTTCTGTATTTGCATCTGTATTCGACTACGACCATGTTGTATTCGAATACAGAAGTGAAATTTTAACACTATGTTCACATCTGTAGTCGACTACAGACATGCTGTAGTCGAATACAGATTCGAGTTTTTCCAAAAAACTCAGTTTTTAGCTTCTGTATTCGAATACAAGGAAGCTGTATTCGAATACAGATTCGTGTTTTCCAGAAAAAACAAGTTTTAATCACTGGCATGTGAGTTTTGAAGTGTTGAGAAACCCTGAGAAGTTTTAAATGAATTGAAAAGAAGTCTGTGAGATGGTTTTAAAGAGGAGAGAAAGATGTTTGAAAATCTTTAAGTGACTTGGAAGAAAAGGCTGAATTTTTCAAAGGTTGAACTCCTGTATTCGACTACAGCCATGCTGTATTCGAATACAGAAGGTTAAATTTCAATTCTTGCTTCTGTATTCGAATACAGGGAGTCTGTATTCGAATACAGATTCGTGTTTTCAGAAAAATTTCAAGTTTAAGAGTGTTTTGAAAACCCTGAGTATTTGGGGAAATACTGGGAATGTTGTGAAGGATTTAAATGGAATTTTTGATGAGATTTTGAAGTAGTGGTAATGAAGTTTTAAAAACTTTACTGATATAATGAAAGAGGTTGATTTATGCACTGAAATATGCCTCTGTATTCGAACATCAGAGGGTTGTATTCGAATATAGAGTGTGAATCTGCACTGTTTTTGGCTTCTATATTCGATTACAGAAGAGCTGTATTCGAATACAGATTCGTAAATCTCATAAAAATCCCAGTTTTAATTCTGTGTCTGAAATTTTGAGAGGTTGGTAGAATATTGCAAAGTGTGAATGATTAATTCACTGTTAATTCATGATTATGATGTTGTTATGTATGACTGTGCTAAAATAATTAAATATGATTGAGAGGCATGAATTTCTGTTTTGCATTCTGTTTCTAGAGAAATGAAACACTGCATTGCATTGCATAGTCAAGTGGTACCCGCGATGGGCCACAGAGTAATGCGCAACCACGTGATGATCTGTTGAGCGATTGCACGAGTGCTGGACTGTTGAGCGTCTGCACTAAGTACTGATCTGTTGAGCGATTGTACTTTGGTATATAAGTGCTGGACTGTTGAGCGTCTGCACTGGTACTGGACTGTTGAGCGTCTGTACCCTGAAATGCGCAACCCCGTGCTGATCTGTTGAGCGATTGCACGAGTGCTGGACTGTTGAGCGTCTGCACGAGTGCTGGACTGTTGAGCATCTGCACTAGGTACTGATCTGTTGAGCAATTGTACCTTGGGTGATGTCAAACGTACTGGTCTGTTGAGCGACTGCACGATGTGCTGGACTGTTGAGCGTCTGCACTGGTGCTGATCTGTTGAGTGATTGCACCCTGGTCATGAGGGCCGTTGAGATGTGTTGGTCTGTCGAGCGACTGCACCTTGGTGATTCCAAGAAAATTATGCATGAGCATGTATGCATTACATTGTGGGATTTCACCGTTGTGTCATGATTGTTTATATGATAAATGTTGGAAATTAATGCGTGTGAGTGCTGTCCAAAATCTGAAATTTCTGAATTTATGATTGTGTTCTGTTGATGTGTTGGCTGTATTTACCGCATATTCATAATCATTAACTGCTGTTTTGAAAAGGCATGAAAGTCATAAATTCCCAAATGAGCATTATGATTTTTCTCATGAATTATGCCATGATTATAAATGTTGTTGTGCAATACATGCTATGTGAATATTTGTTATTTTCGGTTGGTGACCCCCTTGCTATTATATTGTGGACTTTGGGCTTTGCCCTCAGATGCCTCCCAAACCCGCGCCGCCCGCGGGCACCCGAACGACGGAAACGTCGTTGAATTTCCTTGACCGCTACTCGCGCACTGCTTGGGCTTTTGACCCCCTCTCAAGCAGAGCGACCTATACGGGGTGGCTAGAGCGGACTAGTAGGACGGATGGTGTGGAAGACTTCGTAGAGCGTACTCACGCGAGCATAGATTTCCCCGTACCTTCTCGCCTAGTGTTAGAGGCGCACGGAGTGTTTGACGATGCTAAGGAGCCTACTGAAGGGGTTGAGATGGAGGCCACTGTGGGAGTGGTGACTCCCAACCCTGTGATTGGAAGAGAGATACATGAGTCTGATGAGGTAGAGAGGCGTGAAGAGCTGAGACCAGTAGCGACTGAGATTCCGGGTCCATCTAGGATTTCCGATGACTGCTACGAGATTCCGGCACCGCCAAAGCGGCCACGAGTGTGTATTGACTTGACTTCGGAGGAGACCGACCCTTCTATATATGACGAGGAGGAGGAGGAGGAGGTTACGTCGAAGCAAGCTGCAGAGTCAGAGGAGACTTGTGTGGGATGCGGAGGGAATCCGTGCTACTGCAGCTTCAGCGCATGATCAGTTAGACTTATTGTATTAGGTTTTGGGTTGAAATTGTAATTTGTCTTATTTTGGAAATTCTGTACTATTTTCCGCTGAACCATGTACTCTGATATTTACTGTTGATGTATTATGACAATGATTTTTGGGATGTATTAATGTTTAAAAACTAATTTCCAAGATAAGTACTTAGTGATAATCCTGATGAAGTATTTGGTTTACGTTCATCGATTAATCTATAACGTACTATTTTACGAAGAACTTTATTTTACTTCTTTTGAAATGAATTTGGGAAAATTTATTTTAATTATTAATTTAAAAAAAATGCACCTGCGCTGTGTTTTAAACTCGGGGTGTTACAACCAACCTCACCTTGTTCTACAAGAAAACTCCTACATACCAACTGAGTGGATATTGTAATTCTGATTATGCCGGAGACAAACTTGAGAGAAAGATCACAAGTGAAAATTGCACATTCTTGGGAGATAATTTAATATCCTGGTCAAGCAAGAGACAAAGCACCATTGCTATGTCAACAGCAGAAGCTGAATACATTTCAGTAGCCGGATGCAGTTCTCAACTCATTTGGATGAAACATCATCTCGAAGACTACAACATCATGGAAACCAACATCCTTTATACTATGACAACACTTCAGCCATCAACCTAACCAAAAACCATATCCTACATTCTAGACTCAAACACATAGAGATCAAACACCACTTCATCGGAGATTATGTTCAAAAAGGGACACTCAACATACTGTTTATAGACATTGACCACCAATGGACTGACATGTTCACTAAACCACTACCTGAAGATAGATTTGACTTCATCAAGAAAAATTTTAACCTTACCTTCATCCCTAACCAAATAGCTTAATGAATTATTTTTTTTATTGCTATATGTATTTTATTATTTTCGTGTATTTTTATTCCAAAAAAAAATTTAGAGGATCTCTTTTATTCCTTCATTCCTTTTTGTCTGATGACAAAAGGGGGAGAAGATGTATTTGATAAAGTATTAGAAAATCTGGGGCATTAGATTTAAGGGGAGAAAAATAATTGGAGCTTAATCTTAGAGGGAGTCAAAGTCAAAAGAAAGAAAAATAGTTATAAAAAATACAAAGTTTTGTCATCATAAAAAAGGGGGAGATTCTCATAAAGGTGAACATTCTAGGATTTTTTGCCTCGAAATTCCATAGGAAGCGGCCCCACTTCCACATTCACATAGATGAGTCTATCTAAAATTTAAAGACTTACATTTTTGATGAAGACAAAAAGATCCTTCATCAAAAAGAAGAAGGATTATTAAGCAACTTATTTTTTCATTTATATTAAGGTAAAAGTATTTTGATATTAAATCAAAACACAGTTTAAAAGTACAATATTATGAGAACCTTCTGAGCATATGCATTAAAATGTTTTTATGATAATAATTAATGACTTAAACATGTTGAAAATAAAGTTTTTACAAAACTGGAAATCTGTATTCGAATACAAGGTATCTAGTCGAATACAGACTCCAAGTCAGAAGCTAAAACTAAATTTATGTATTCGAATACGAAATATCGTAGTCGAATACAGATTGCAAGTCAGTGGCAAAAACTCGAATCTGTATTCGACTACAACCTTGTGTAATCGAATACAACTTAAGTCTGTAGCTATTTTTAAACATCTGTATTCGACTACAACCTTGTGTAATCGAATACAACTTAAGTCTGTAGCTATTTTTAAACATCTGTATTCGACTACAACCTTGTGTAATCGAATACAACTCAAGTCAGTGGCAAAAATCCCGAATCTGTATTCGACTACACGTTCTCGTAGTCGACTACATAGTTCAAATTTCAAATATAATCAGAATGTTTTAGAGGTGTATTCGAATACACTGAGACTGTATTCGAATACAACTTCGAAACAATGCAACTTTTCAGTTTTGAAACATTGCACATGTTCATTAAAAACGTTTGGGAACCTTTGCCATTGATCTGAAGTGTTACCTATGAAGTATAAATACTTCAAACGTTTCAGATTTCGTTAAATAACTTTCAACTGACTTTCTAGAATAAATTTTCTGAAACATCAAACACTTCAAAACTTAACTTTCATATTTTCAAGTACTTGCTTTTCATTTTCATATCATTAAGAAAGGTTCTCAGTTGTACTTGGAAGTGTGATTGATTAAGTATCAAATACTCAGTATTATAACCTTGTTCTTAGTCAAGAACATCATTACAAAATCATTGTATCACTTGAAGGATTTAGTGTAGATTCTTCAAGTTGTGTTAACAGAAATAGTGGTGTACTATCTTCTGTTAAGTGTTTGTGAATCTGTAACTTAGTCTTAGGGTTAGACTTGTAACATATTCATACAAAGTGGAAAATCTCTTGTGGTGTGCAAGAGGACTGGACGTACCCTTGGTTGTAAGGGGAACCAGGATAAATCTTCTGTGTGTTTTTATCTTCTACCATTTACTGCTTTCATTTACAAACACAGCAAATATTTGAAACAAAGTTAAAACAGTCCTTTAACAATCTTCTGATCTCTAAAACAGAAAAATTGTCCAACACCTAATTCACCCCCCCTCTTAGGTGCAACTCTGTTCTAACACTATCAAGAGTACTCCTATAGCTAGGTACTGCCTCCACATAGAGTATAGATCTCATTAAGAGTTTCTATTATCTCAACTTTTCATCGCTTCAAGAATCATGCTTCTGTTAGATACAATAAAATGTTCATCGTATATCACCATGACTTGTTATTACCCATTGAACCTAATTCTTGGGATCTCCAGTCTTTTAGGTCGAGTTACCATAATGAGTGACTCAATGATCTATATGCAATAGTCTCATCCTTTTTGACGTATTTATGACTTTCTCTCTAGCCAATCCTTTCGTCAAAGGATCTTGCTAAATTATCATCAGTGCATACATGATCCACTATTACAGCTCCTTTAGTAAGTAAGTCTCTAACTGTGTTGTGCTTATGACGTATTTGTCATCTCTTACCGTTGTAATAACAATTCTCAATTTTTGCAATAGCTGTGGTACTATCGCAGTGGATGAACACAGCTGGCAAAGGTTTTTCCCATAAAAGGATCTCAACTAGCAAACATCTCAAGCAGCTCGCTTCATCACTAGCACTAGCTAGTGCTATCATTTCAGACTCCATAGTGGACTGAGCCAATATCGTTTGTTCTTCGATTTCCAAGATACATCACCATCGGATATACAAAAATTATAGCCACTGGTTGCTTTGGAGACATCTGACAAGGTGTTCCAATCAGCATCACTGTATCTTTCAAGGACGGTAGGAAATCTTTGATAATGTAATCCTAGACTCATGGTCCTTTTTATGTATCTCATGACTCTTTCGATAGTGTGTAAATGCTCTATACTAGGTCTATTGGTAGACATGCACAATAGTCCCACGACGTAGGCAATGTTGGGTCTAGTTTGTCAATGATGCTCGCATATTCAGTTTGTCTAACACCTTCACCAGTATTCTTAAAAAGTTTCACACTTGGATCATATGGTGTGCGAGCAGGTTTACAGTCAAAGTATTTATATTTCTTTAGGATCTTTTCAATATAATGAGATTGCTCAAAAGAAATTCCCTTTTCTGACCTAGTAATCTTGATTCCTAAGATTACATTCGCTTCTCCAATATCTTTCATATCAAAGTTGTTACTCAACAATGATTTCACAGTATTTACAGCATGAGTGTTTGAACCAAATATGAGTAAGTCGTCTACATAGAGACATGTGATAGTGCAAATGCCATTTTCATATTTGTAATAAATACATTTGTCACTTTCATTCACTTTAACCTCATTCGATATAATTGAGTTATCAAATTTTTCATGTCATTGCTTAAGAGCTTGTTTAAGACCATACAGAGATTTATCTAACTTACAGACCTTGTTTTCTTGTCCATGAATTACAAAACCTTTAGGTTGTTCCATATAGATTTCTTCTTCCAGATCACCATTTAAAAAAGTTGTTTTAACATCCATTTGGTGTATCATCAAGTTATGAATAGTTGCTAGAGAAATGAGTACCCTAATGAATGTTATTCTAGTGACTAGTGAAAAAGTGTGAAAGAAATCTATATTTTCTCTTTGCCTACAACCTTTGGCTACAAGGCGTGCCTTGTATTTATCAATAGTTCCATCTGGTTTTAGTTTCTTTTCCAAAATCCATTTACAACCTATTGGTTTGCAACCAGGAGGCAAGTCTACTATATGCCAACTCTTGTTAGATTCTACAGAATCCATTTCATCGTTTATAGCTTCTTGCCAAAGATCTGCATCCAATGATGACAAGGCTTCTTTGAGATTTGCAGGATCCTCTTCTAAATTATAGGTCATATATTATGGTCCATAATCTTTAGCAACTCTGTTTCTCTTACTTCTTCGAGTTTCCAATTCACCTTGCTTGTTGCTTTGAGCGCTTCTTGTCACGGGAGTATTACTTAGTTCGCTGCCCCCATTATTTCCTGATTTGAAAGGGAATTTATTTTCATAGAAGTCAACAATGTTGGAACCAAGTTGGTTCTTTCAATTAAAGTTTTGATGTTAACAAAAGTATTTTATGAAAATCACATTTTGACTTACAAGAAGAATGAAAAATCAGAGGATGACGTCACCAGAAGATACCTCCAAAAGATACAAATCAGAAGATACAACCAGAAGATATCAACGTCAGCAGACGATATCATCAGAGGATGACGTCACCAGAAGATATAAATGTCTCAAGAAGATACGACCATAAGATATCACCAGAGGATACCAAAGGATGTCATCAGAGGATACATCCAGAGGATAGTAGAGGATCCTATCAGAAGCAAGAATTAAAGGATGTCATCAAAAGCAAAAATCAGAGGATATCATCAGAGGCAATAATTAATGACATCATCAGAGGATATCATTTGTGGTCAAGACTAGAAGGAAACTTGGTCCAGAAGGAGACTTGGTCCAGAAGGAGACTTGGTCCAAACCAGAAGTAAACATTGTCCAGAAGAATACATGGTCCAGATTAGAAGGGAAAATTATCCAAAAGATAACATGGTCCAGATTAGAAGATAACTTGGCTTAGAACAGAAAACATGGTCCAGATCAAAAGATAAGCATGGTCTAGAACAGAAGACTTGGTCCAGATCAGAAGATCACATGGTCCAAATCAGAAGATCACATGGTCCAGATTTGAAACATGATTCATATTCAGTGAAGACTTGATTAAAATTCGAAGAAGGCTTGATTGAATTTTGAAAGAGATCTGATCGTAGGTTTAAGAAGATTTGATTCAAAATTCAAAGAAGACTTAATGGAAATTCGAAGGAGATCTGAAGCAAAGAAGATTTGTTTTGAAATTAAAAAGAAACAGAATCGGGATTAAAGATTTTTCAAAGGAAATCTGAGTAGATTCATCTCGAAAATAAGCTTGGACAAAACCCATACTTCAGCTATAAAAGGAGGTTTCAGGCAGCAGTAATATGCATCGAAAAACACAAGAACTCAAACTTCAATTCAAAGTTATGCGAGAGTTCAAAAGAGAAAAACACAAGTGTGCAAGAGCAATATTTTCTAAGTGTTTTCGAGAGAGAAATTCAGTGTAGCAATCAGCTTTTCAGAAGCAACATTGCAAAGTTCCAAACCCTTGTAATCAAACCCGATAGAGGTGTAGATTCCTTCTTCAATCTGGGGTTGTTAGATTGGTAGGAGAAGACTTGACTTATAGGGTCAAGGTGTTGTTATCTGTAAGACCCTTAATTTTAAATATTAATATTGGAATTAATGTCAAGGGCATTTTGGGAATTTTTTGTAAATATTTAATATATGTATGTTTTGAGTGAATATATATATATATAAATATTTATTTTGAAGTATGAATTAAAATTATTGGATGAAGAATTAAATTAATTTAATTCCAAGTAATTAAATTAATCAAACAATTAAGTAAGGATTAGTGGCTAATTACAAGGCAATTAAAAGCTGGAAATCAGACAAGTGGCAAGTGAGGTGGCACCTTGAGAGCCTATATATAGGAGTGAGAAGGATGGTGAAGTCAGAACACCATTCTTTCCTCCTCACTGCCCATATTGCATGTACCAACTCCATCTCCCCTCCCATTCTATATCTGTTCTGCCATTCCCGAATTCAAATTGAATAGAGGGAAATTCCTCCAAACACCATTAACTGAAATTCCAACCATCAAACCAGAAAACCCACAGTAGTAAAGTTAATCCTCATCTCAATACGAAGAGAAAGAACCCAGTTTTGCAGCAGCAAACTCAGGGAACAGCTTCGCCGTTTTTAGACGCAGAAAAGGGAACGCAGCAGGAACAAGAGAAATAGCAGAGCACGCTACAAGGGTAAGGGCACCTTCCATCTTTTAGCTGCATTAGGGCCACGAATGTGTGTTATTTCAGTTCTGTTTTTAAAAGAAAAACTGTTTTCGAAAAATGACATTTTGAAAGAAAATGCATTTTTGTTGATATGTGATTATCCTGATGGTTGTTGCTGGCTGTTTTTCTAATAAAACATGTTGTTTTACTTATGGGTGAAAGCTGGAAAATGTTTGCATGTTATTTTAATGATGATTAAAATGCATGTCATAAAACTGTTTTGAAAATAATCCTAAAATGCAAAAATGCATTCTGTTGAGGTTTGTTGTTCTGTGATGCTTGCATGTATTTCTGTGGTATCATGAAAGCTGAATACTTGCATGTTATTCTATTGTGTGGTGATAGCTGAAATGCTTTACATGTCATTCTGTTGTTGAGAAAACTGAGTGCTTGCATGTCATCCTGATGTTTGATGAAGCTGAGCATTTGCATGTTATTCTGGTGTTTTGAGAAAACTGAATACTTGCATGTTTGTTCTGATGAGTGAGGAAACTGCAATGTTTAAATGACGTTCTGATGGTTTGAAAATCTGAATGATTTGGTGATGGTGACTCTGATTCTGTTCTGTGTTGAGTGATTCTGGTGATATTGATGATTCTGATTCTAGTTGTTTTGTGTGATTCTGGTGGTGTTGATGGTTTTTAAAGGAAAAGGGATTTTAAATGAGGGAAGTGTTTTGAAAAAGTGCAGAATCCGTTTGATGTTTGATTGTTATTTTTAAAGAAAAAGTTTGAAAAAGTGTTGATGTTTCAGGAAGTATTTCACTGGTTTTTTGAAGGTGTATTCGAATACAACATGAGTGTATTCGAATACAACCTGTCAAGTTCTATTTTGCCTAAGTTTTCAAAACCTGTATTCGACTACGAGCCCCTGTAGTCGAATACAGAAGAAGGATTTTTGCTTCTGACTAAACCTCTGTATTCGACTACGACCATGTCGTATTCGAATACAGAAGTGAAATTTTAAACACTGTATTCGCATCTGTAGTCGACTACAGACATGCTGTATTCGACTACAGATTCGAGTTTTTCCAGAAACTCAGTTTTTAGCTTCTGTATTCGAATACAAGGAAGCTGTATTCGACTACAGATTCGTGTTTTCCAGAAAAACAGGTTTTAATCACTGTCATGTGAGTTTTGAAGTGTTGAGAAACTCTGAGAAGGTTTAAATGATTTGAAAAGATGTCTGTGAAATGGTTTTAAAGAGGAGAGAAAGATGGTTGAAAACCTTTAAGTGACATGGGAGAAAAGGCTATATTTTTCAAAGGTTGAACCCCTGTATTCGACTACAGTCATGTTGTATTCGAATACAGAATGTTAAAACTGCAGTTCATGCTTCTGTATTCGAATACAGGGGGTTTGTATTCGAATACATATTCGAATTTCCAAAATTTCCAAGTTTTTAAGAGTGTTTTGTAAACCCTGAGTGTTTGGGGAATGTTGGGATTGTTGTGGGGAATTCAAATGGAATTTTTGGTGACATTTTAAAGTTGGGGTGATGAAGTTTTTGAAACTTTACTGATGTAGTGAGAGATGTTGGTTTGTGCACTGTGACTGCCCCTATATTCGAATACCAGAGGGCTGTATTCGAATACAGGGTGTGAATCTGCACTGTTTTTGGCTTCTATATTCAAATACAGAGGAGCTGTATTCGAATACAGATTCGTAAAATTCCAGAAATCCTCAGTTTTAAACTTTGTATTTGAATTTTAAGAGTCTGGGAAAAATTTTCAAAGTGTTAACGATTAATAGACTGTTTAATCATGATTATGATGTTGTTATTTATGACTGTGCTGAAATATTTAAACATGATGAAGAGCATGAATTGTCTGATTTTGCATTCTGTTTCTGAAGAAGTGAAACACTGCATATTCCTGCATTGCATAGTCAAGTGGTACCCGCGATGGGCCACAGAGTAATGCGCAACCACGTGCTGATCTGTTGAGCGATTGCACGAGTGCTGGACTGTTGAGCGTCTACACTAGGTACTGATCTGTTGAGCGATTGTACCTTGGGTGATGTCAAACGTGCTGGTCTGTTGAGCGACTGCACGATGTGCTGGACTGTTGAGCGTCTGCACTGGTGCTGATCTGTTGAGCGATTGCACCCTGGTCATGAGGGCCGTTAATTGTGCTGGTCTGTGAGCGACTGCACCTTGGTTATTCCAAGAAAATTATGCATGAGCATATATGCATTACATTGAGGGATTTGACCGGTGTGTTACGATTGTTATATGATGAATGTTGGAAATTAATGTGTGTGAGTGCTGTTCAGAATCTGAAATTCTGAATTAATGATTGTGTTTTGTTGACGTGTGTTTGTACTTACCGCATACTTCATAATCATTGACTGCTGTTTTTGAAAAGGCATGAAAGTCATAAATTTTCAAATGAGCATGATTATTTCCTCATCATCATATGTTATACCATGATTATACATGTTGTTGTGCAATATATGCTATGTGATTATCTGTTATTTTCGGTCGGTGACCCCTTGCTATATATTGTCGACTTTGGGCTTTGCCCTCAGATGCCTCCCAAACCCACGCCGCCTGTGGGTACCCGAACGACGAAAACGTCGTTGAATTTCCTTGACCGCTACTCGCGCACTGCTTGGGCTTTTGACCCCCTCTCAAGCAGAGCGACTTATACGGGGTGGCTGGAGCGGACAAGTAGGACTGATGGCGTGGAAGACTTCGTAGAGCGCACTCACGCGAGCATAGATTTTCCCATGCCTTCCCGCCTGGTGTTAGAGGCGCACGGAGTTTTTGACGATGCTGGGGAGCCTACTGAAGGGGTTGAGGCGGAGGCCACTGTAGGAGTGGTGACTCCCAACCCTGTGATTGGAAGAGAGATACATGAGTCTGATGCGGTAGAGAAGCGTGATGAGCTGAGACCAGTAGCGACTGAGATTCCGAGTCCATCTAGGATTTCCGATGACTGCTACGAGATTCCGGCACCGCCAAAGCGGCCACGAGTGTGTATTGACTTGACTTCGGAGGAGACCGACCCTTCTCTGTATGACGAGGAGGAGGTTACGTCGAAGCGAGCTGCAGAGTCAGAGGAGACTTGCGTGGGATGCGGAGGGAATCCGTGCTACTGCAGCTTCAGCGCGTGATCAGTTAGATTTATTGTATTAGGTTCTGGGTTGAAATTGTAATTTGTCTTATTTTAGAAATTCTGTACTATTTTCCGCTGAACCATGTACTCTGATATTTACTGTTGATGTATTATGACAATGATATTTTGTGATGTATTAATGTTTAAAAAACTAATTTCCAAGATAAGTACTTAGTGATAATCCTGATGAAGTATTTGGGTTACGTTCATCGATTAATCTATAACGTACTAGTTTACGAAAAACTTTATTTTAATTCTTTTGAAATAAATTTGGGAAAACTTATTTTAATTATTAATTTTAAAAAAAAATAAAATAAAAATGCACCCGCGCTGTGTTTTAAACTCGGGGTGTTACATTATCGTTTCTCAAAAGTCTGGGGTTGTCAGGCTGTTTGAGAAGACTGGCTTGGAGGGTCAGGTGATGTAATTCAAAGTCTTGAATTAGTGGATTAAAGCCTTCTGAATGAAGGGACTGGATGTAGCCAAATTAATGGTGAACCAGGATAAATCGTTGTGTTCTTATGCTGTTATTATCCGCTGCTAAGTCTGATTATTTATTCATCAAGTAATTCACATCAACATTCATCAAAATAGCAAAAAGAATTCAAGTTTGACAAACACAATTCAACTCACTTTCTCGTGTTTGCACCTTCAATAATGACTAAATGCTTACTTTTTTTTTGTTTAAATAAATTTTTAAACTGATTATGAGTATTTTTTAATTGTGAGTATTTTTAACATATATTTTATATTTTTTAAATAATTACGTTTAGACTCTACAATTCTTATTTTAAAATTATTTGTATCGAATTTCTTACACTTAAAAACACACATATTATCGACCAAGTAGAACAGAAATAAAATATAAAATCACTTTGTTTACAACAAAAATTTTTGAATTAGTTTTTAGTCCTTCAATACTTTTTTTTTTGTTTAAATAAATTTTTAATGAGTATTTTATTGTAAGTATTTTTAACAAATATTTTATATTTTATATTTTTTTAATAATTACGTTTAGACTCTACAACTCTTATTTTAAAATTATTTGTATCGAATTTCTTACATTTAAAAACACACGTATTATAGACCAAGTAGAACAAAATAAAATATAAAATCACTTTGTTTACAACAAAAAATTTTGAATTATTTTTTAGTCCAATAATTTGTTAAGGTCTGTTTTTTTAAGGTACATAGTTCTTCTGAGTTCAAAATAAATAAAATATGATAAACTCAAACGAAATTCTTTTATTTTAGTCTATAGATCGAATGGACTAAAGCACAAGTTAGAAGACACATAAAATAAATTTTTTTTACACTTTTTATATTTTTAAAAATCTCTAATTAACACATTCAAATTAATCAACTTAAATATTTTTTTTGTCAAAAATACATTTTTAAATTAACCATTTCAAAAACTATTAAGTTGATCGAACAAAAGGATTGTGTCACTTCTCACTGAAAAAAGGTACAATTTTCTCCCCTAACATAATTTTGGATGTACAAATATAAAACAAAGTATTTTTATTTTTGAATTTGTACTTTGTAATATTATATTGTCCAAAAATACACTTTCAAAACATGTGTACATTTGTTATTAAATGCGAGAGAGTGAAAAGTAACGCCTAAAGGAAGCTCAACAGTGAACACAGGTGTTTGTGGGCCACAGAGCTGGATATAAGAGTCTTTTAATTTGGTCTGTGCATTTGCCAGCACTATTAATGGATTGGGCTAGTGTGTCTGTATAGATCCTCTTTATCATATATTTGCATCTATGCTTTTGGAGTTTTTATTTTTTATATTAAAGAAATTATAAAATGTTTTTAAAAAATGAATTAAATATGATTCATATCGTTATGTGATATTTATTATGTTATTTTTTAAATTTTCAATATATATTAAATATAAATTTAATTAATCATCGAAAAATCTCCTTTTTAAAATTCTTTAAAATTCAATTCTCAGATATATTAATGTGTAATTTAGTCAAAATGGTATTTCTAAAAATGAATTAAACATGATTGAAATATTATATTACTATTTATTATGTTATTCTTTTGATTTTCTCTTAAAACAAACTTGACCCTCTATTTATGATGTACGCGTACGGGTATAGTATCGGTATTGAGTACTAGTATGGAATATGGTATTTAAAAAAAAATATAAGTACGTCAATGAAAAATATAATTTTTTATATAATTTAAATAAGAGCTAAATTATTTAATTTGCAGTATAAAATTACAATAAAAAATTAAAAAATCATAAAGTATATTCAATTAAAATAATAAATAAATTTAAATATACAAATAATATTATATTAATATATAAAAAAATACCGATTACACTCACGATAAAGGATTTTGTATATATATATCCCTTTTTTTTTCTTTTTTCCCAATACACTCCACTTTGAAAAAAAATTCTCAGGTTGCCCTACTTTTTGGGCCCAGTTGCTCGTCGCAACCTGGGCCTGCGATGAACTGAAGGGAAAATTTTTGCAGCCAATTGATCTTCGCACCCCCAGGGGGCGATGATCTGAAGGCGTATTTTTTTTTTGGTCATCGCACCTCCAGGGTGCGATGATCTACACCCTCGTGGGGGTGCGAAGATCAATGGGCTGCAAAAATTTTCCCTTCAATTCATCGCAGGCCCAGGTTGCAACGAGCAACTGAACCCAAAAAGTATGACAACCTGAAAATTTTTTTTTAAAATGGGATGTATTGGAAAAAAAGAAAAAAAAAAGGACATATATATACAAAATCCCACGATAAAATCATAAAGAAAAAGATAGTACCCAGAAGTACAGTGCAAGTACCGGTACCCAGTTAAGGTATTCACATCCAATCCAATCCAAAGAAAACCGCAACAACATACCGAAAAATTGCAAACCAGATAAAACCACAGATTTTAAATGGATTGAATTAGTTTTCGGTTCCAATAATAAAAACTGATCCAAAAATATATCAACATGTATATGTATATAGTATGTTGAATGTACAGTTTTATATTTCTAAAAATTCTATTAATATTTACATAATGCACATTTTCCTATTTCTTTTTTTACTAAACATGTCATTTTTTCTCTAGACTATAAAACCATATAACTTTTTTGAATGGTACTACTTTATTTATTTCATGGTTTGATATTTTTTCCTTTAGGTATTAAAATTTTTTGTAACAATTTTTTATGAAAGGTTGTCATAAAAAAATATTTTACCATTAAAGATAATACAAAAACCGATATATTATATACAATAATTTAAACCAAAAAACAATTCAATCTAAACCGATAAAAATTAGATTGGATTAGATAAGGTTTAATTTTAAAATCAAATTAATTGAATGATCAAATAATAAAATAAAAAATATTAAATCAGGTAATTTTTTCTCTCAAAACCATACCAATTTAATCCGCAAACATCTATAATACTAAATAAATAATTAATATAAATATTTTATCATTTTAAAAGTACATATAATTCACCACCGTTATATATAGTTTTCTTCAAAAACCTAACTATCAAATATAACAACCTTAGTGTAGTTTTTTTTTTTTTTTTTGCACTATTTATTTGAACCTAACATCAATTATTTAATCATAATTATAATTTTTGTAAGAAAAATAAGCTTTTATGTTATTCTTGATTTAATGTTCTTATGAGTTTTAGGTCACTCGGCTTTTAAATATTAAGTATATGAAATTAAAATATTACGCTAGCTGTTGGAGACTGGGATCCTTGAAGCAGCAGATAAGGATAAGGGTCACTTGGTGGGTTGTTTCTTTCTTTGCCTGTAGGTGTAGTAACCCTTCCTTTCCCAACCTGTCTATGTCCTACCCTCCCCTTCAAAAATTATTCTATCTCCAAAAAGAGAAGTTTTTTTTTTAGTGGAAAGATAAATTATATTTGAAGCGCATCCAATATTAAATATATATACTATTTTTTTTGGATAAAAATTCAAATTCAGTACTTCGTAACAGTTTAATTCATTTTACTAAACTCAACTACGTTATATGAAATATAAAATAATCTCAATTACACTCGTCTATAATTCATGTGTTATCCATGTATTCAATCTATGCAAACATTAATATTTTGTTTTGAAGATGAAGAGCAAGTTTTAGCCGGTGGAGTTCCATGCCATGGTCTTCTATGTAATATAAAACAGAATTTAAATATGATTTTAATTCATATAATTATAATTATAATTATAGTTTTTTATTTTAATTTTTGTAAATTTTTTTGTTTTGGATTTAATTCTTGAAAATTAAAAAAATGTGTCATGTGACACATTATAAATTAAAAATAACGGTTTTTAATTTTACAGAGACTAAATCTAAAACAAAAATTTATAAAGATTAAAACAAAAACAAAACCTTAAAATTGTAGACATTAAAACCATATTTAAATATAGGGTTAAATAAATTTTTAGTCTCTAAAAAATCTCACTATTTTGTTTTTAGTCATTATAAAATTTTTTGTCAACTTTTAATCTCTTAAAATTTTCATTTTTATTTTTTGTCCTTGATTTTAAACCAACTATTTTGTCATCATTTGTTAAATAAATCTAAATTTTTGTAAAAAAGTTGTTAAACACATCCTTAACATTAATGTAAAAAATTATTCTAAAATTAGAAATATACACAACAGTTGATTTGAAATCAGAGACCAAAAATAACAATAAAAAATTTTAAAGGATTAAAAATTGACGAATTTTTTATAAAGACTAAAAACAAAATACTAAAAATTTGTAAAAACTAAAAACTTATTTAACCTCTAAATATATAAAAATTATCAATAAGGATTTTTTTGGGACCAAATTATCAAAATATATATATATATATATATATATATATATATATATAAAATAATGAAATAATAAAGGCCTCAGGGCCCCAACAAGTAGACAATGAAATAAACTAGGTTGTGGAGACAGACAGAAGACTAGGGTTTGGGGAGCCGCTCCCCTTCATCTTTGTCCCTTTATTTTTCTTTTTATTCTCATCTACTAAAGAGGAAGTAATTTGAAGAATCTTAGACATTTTAAAGACATGTTTTATCATAATATTTGAGCCTCTATAAATTTTTTTTTTAATAAATACTTTATTTTTACAGTTTACAGTGTATTATAAAAAATAATTGAACTTCTCACCAATTGATAGTCAAGTGTTATTGAGTTGGATACACAGTCTAATAATCGACCATGATTTGGAATCATTTTTTGCCTCAGAATTACTCAGATGCATCATTTTTCTTTTTCATCTTTTTATTAAAATAAGTGGTTCTCATTTAGATTTGGTATTTTCTTGCATTTTTTTCGTGAGTTCGTCGTCTTAGTATGACTTTTTTATATTTTTTGTTTTGACGGTGCTTGTGTTTTAAATTGACAAATCAGTTTAATCTATTACAGATTCAGTCAATAATTTAGTCGTTAACAATATAGATTTACATGCTTGAACATTCTGGTTACTTTGATTATGTCAAAATATTTGTAATTATTTTGTCGTTATATACTATTAATTTAGATGTTGCAAGATTATACACAAATTGATCCTTTTAAGTTTTTAATGATTTTAAATTTGTATTGTCTTCTATGTACTTTATAAATTTG
This sequence comes from Cicer cuneatum, assembly GCA_037974295.1. Lineage (NCBI taxonomy): Eukaryota > Viridiplantae > Streptophyta > Magnoliopsida > Fabales > Fabaceae > Cicer > Cicer cuneatum. The sequence goes on from JBBPBO010001984.1 coordinate 16,797,743, forward strand.
AATGAAAAATATTTTTTTATTTATAAAAAAAGTAGCTGGAGAGAGAAAAAAACACCATTTGTTTGGTGAGTGCTAGCATTGTGTGAGATGATATAGTTTGTCCTTCAAGGGAACTTTATTAATCTACGCACTTGTTTAATTCAACTCCATAATAAAAGGTTACTAGAAGGAATAATTGCATACCGGGACTAAATATAAAAGAATATTGGATTAATAAAAGTAATATTAATGACTTGTTTTTTTTAACAAGAAAGGGTCAAATCTCAATAGAACAAAAAGAAACAAAATTAAAATTTACAAATCAAACTCATATTAATCAATATGAGGAGATAGGAAAAATCAAGAATAATATAAATAATGCGACCGATTTTAAAAGAAGAAAAATCGAATTTATAAAAAATATTTGCTATTTGATTGACTTCACAATAAATATGAAATAATTTAATATAATTTTGCAAATATCTCTTTAATACAAATCACAATACCATAACATAAATGTCTATTAAAACAATTTTTATTAATTTCTTTAATATTAATGACTTATTTAACTTTCTTTAGTTTCTTTCTATATAATAAAATACTATATTTTATTAAGTTTAATCTTCAAATTCTCTTTTTCTAGAATTGTCACTGTTATTTATTTTTTCTAAAATTTAATTTTGTGGTATCTTTAACTATATATAAATCTCGATTTGTATATTTGTTTGTCATCGGTAAAAATAAAACAAGCATTGAAGATTAATTTTTAAAGGATGACACTAAAAAAGTGATCCTTATAACATAAAAAGTTAGTAAGAAAGTAAATTTTTATAATTTGTCCAAACAAAAACTAAATTTTATTAAAAAAGTATGGAGACTAGCTTTTAAATTTAAACAAACTACATTTTACATATTATAATATATTTGACTCAATTTAAAGTTTGTAATATTCTCTTCAAACAATATATGTAAGGGGCACTTGACATAAAACTTCATTGAAATTCTAACGACATTTGTCATCTTTTAAAAGTAGATTAAGTCAATAGTCTTTTTTGTGTGCTAAATTGAAGTCAATTTGGTCACTACCTCAAACTTCTGTACAAAAAATCCCATAAATTTCTATTTTTGATTGTCAAAAGTCATTAACCTAATAAAAAAAATACCTTAAATCCTTATGTTTGAATTCTAAAGAGTGTGTTCGACCACCATTAGAACCGACTAAAACTTGTTTTTAACAATTGAACAAAAGTTGCATCAAGCAAGTTCCATCTTTTGACGAAAGTGCGCTCCTCTAAAGGTAGATTTACTATTTCCTTATTGCAAAAAAGAGCATGAGTTTCAATCATTGCAACCACGCTCCAAAAAACCAAACCAATTATTTAAGCACAACGTAAGCGAAACTTGTACGGTAGGTGTTTCTACTTTCTAGTACTTGTTTGTCTTGTAACACACCTCACCTAGCTAGATGCAAATATACATACCAAAACAAAATTTAAATTTACACGAGAGAAGAAGCTGATTAGGCAAATAAGAAGAAAATAAAGTTACTTGGAGACAAAATAAGAGATTGCAAAATAGGTTTTGCCTTTTGCCCTTTTTATCTAGTGAAAGGTACTATCGCTTATCGAATACGTATATATTGATATTTTATAGATATTTACAAATATGTAATATAGAAATATCTAAATTATTATTTTTAAACAAAAATATATTTATAGTTTTTTAAATTTAACTCAATTTTCATTTAAGTTTTTTAAATTTATTTAATCTCGATTTAATCCTTTAAATTACATTATGTTTGCACCGTTACCGTTAATCTTTTATTTCAATTTCAATAATAATTAATTTAATTAAAAGTTTATGATCATTATAAACTCTACTAAATGATGCAACACAATATGTCTCTTATATTAACCATTCATAAAACATTCGTCAAATCTTATAAATGGTCTATATTTCTTAATTTTTTCTACAACAATTTAAACACACATATAACCTTGAAAACAAGGTAATAAAGATATATCCACGTAATCAATGTATTTAACCTCCTTTATATGCAAAACAACTTGGATAGTTAACTTGTTGCGATATTTCGATTAGATCTTTACATTTCATGACCATAACTCGAGAAAATTTTCAAATTTAAAAGTTTCATGACCATGATATATCTTAAAGGTTAATGGTGCAAACGAATGCAAGTTAAAGGACTGAATTGAGAAAAAATAAACTTAAAAGGACCTAAGCGAAAATTGAGTTAAAACTTAAAGAATTAAGTATGTATTTTTACCTTATTTTTAAAAAAAGTATTTTATCAAGACAGTTTTGAGAGATTTCGCAAATACACACAAATACGTAAAGTAGGAAAGATAAAGGGGGTAAAACAAGTGAGACATTAATGCACAGAATCCACCCCAAGATGATGTTTTGATTTCTTTTATCACCAATATTGTCTCGACAAATCAAACTTAAAAATCGCATTTTTTATGGATGATGGTAATGACATAGAAAAGACAATTATAAATATTTTTGAATGATTGACTATTCTACAAAGTGAATACTAATTTGAATTTTTTTAATGGGGTTTTTGTTGATATCCTAACATATGGATTAAAATATATTATGAAAAGTTTGATTATTATAGTTTAGGCTAAATAGCACTTGTGGTTCCTTAACTTAATTTCAGTTAACGTTTTAGTCCTTTATCTTTTTTTTCCCGATTTGGTCCTTTATTTTAATTTTAAGTGACAATTTAATCTTTTATGTTTTAAAATGTTAACAATATTATCCTTTTTTTTTACAAAAATTCAAAAAAACTCATCAAAATTTTCAACCAAAACCCATAAAATTAATTATATTCTTTAATATAATACAAATTTCATCAAATTTGTAACTCAAATATTCAAATAAACTCATATTTTTATTCTTTATTTGATTTTTAAAATTCCATCTCTAACAACATCAAATAAAAAATGAAAATATGAGTTTATTTGAAGATTTGAGTTACGAATTTGATAAAATTTGTATTATATTAAAGAATATAATTAATTTTATGAGTTTTGGTTGAAAATTTTGATGAATTTTTTAATTTATTGTAAAAAAAATGGATAATATTGTTGACATTTTAAAACATAAAAGATCAAATTGTCACTTAAAATTAAAATAAATGACCAAATCGGAAAAAAAAAGATAAATGACTAAAACGTTAACTGAAATTAAGTTAAGGGACCACGGGTGCTATTTAGCCTATAGTTTATTTTGATATAGAACGATCAATGACTTCTGTTTTACAAATATTCTACATGTATATAAATTTTAAATAAAAATTATGTTGACATAAAACGATGGAATTAGGTATTAAGCGTATGAAGACCAAATTTAAAAGTATAATTTAGTATAGAAAAAATAATTTTTTTTTATAAAAAACATGGTGTTTAAGATTTGTTTTATATTTTAGTTGGTTAAAAGGTGTTTAATGCATAATATATTGAATAAAAAAGACTCATTATAAAATATCATATAAAGTTAACAAAAAAAGAAATATAGAGATAAAAAAGAATGTGAACCCTCCAAAGGTCCCAATTATAAAGCAGCAGCAACCACCTCTTAGAAATGCACCCTTTATCTGCTATAATTGTGGGAAATAAGGGCATATGGCACGCAAGTGTAGGAACAAGCCAAACCTTGTTCAACAAGCTAACTTGACAGAAGAGCAATTCATTGCTATGATAACTGAAATCAACATTGTTGGTGGATCAGATGGATAGTGGATAGACACTGACGCCTCACGCCATGTCTGTTATGACCGTGCTATGTTCAAAATATATACTACTGCTGAAGATAAGAAAGTGATGTTGGGAGATTCCCACACCACAAATGTTGCTGGTATAAGAGATGTAGAATTAATAAAATTCACCTCTGGAAAGACCTTAATTCTGAAGGATGTCATGCACACTCCAGAAATAAGGAATAATCTAGTTTCTGGTTATATTCTTAATAAGGCTGGGTTTAATTAGGCTATAGGGGTAGACTTGTACACCATTTCTAAAATGGTATTTTTGTTGGGAAAGGGTACGCCACTGATGGCATGTTTAAATTGAATGTTGAAATGAATAAAATGTCTCATTCTGTTTACATGTTGTGTGGTTTTAATATTTGGCATGCTAGACTTTGTCATGTGAACAAACGTGTGATTTCAAACTTAAGTGACTTAGGCTTAATTCCAAAGTTATCGTTAAATGAACTTGAAAAGTGTGATTTTTGCAGTCAAGCTAAAATAACTAAGAGTTTACATAAATCAGTTGTTAGAGAATCTGAACCTTTAGATTTAATACACTCTAATATATGTGAACTTGATGGGACACTAACACGAAATGGAAAACGTTATTTTATTAATTTTATTGACGATTGCTCTGACTATACTTTTGTATATTTGATGAAAAATAAAAGTGATGCGCTTGACATGTTTAAGATCTTTCTAACTGAAATTGAAAATCAATTTAGTAAAAAGATTAAGAGGTTTCGTAGTGATAGAGGAACATAATATGATTATAGTTTATTTAATGAGTTTTATAAAACTCAAGGAATTATACATGAAACCACAACACCTTATTCACTTGAAATGATTGGTAAAGCTGAAAGAAAGAATAGGACTCTGACTGAACTAGTTGTTGCTATTATGCTTAACTCTGGTGTTGTATCTCATTGGTGGGAGGAAATTATTTTGACTGTTTGCCATGTTTTGAATAGAGTTCCAAAATCTAAAAGCAAAATATCTCCTTATGAGATAATAAAGAAAAGACAACCAAACTTGTCTTATCTTCGAACATGAGGTTGTTTGGCTTATGTCAAAATCTCTGATCCCAAGCGAATTAAACTCGCCAGTAGAGCCTATGAATGTGTATTCATTGGGTATGCAGTAAACAGAAAAGCGTATAGTTTTTATGACCTAAATGCGAAAGTGATCATAAAGTCAAATGATGTTGACTTCTATGAAAATAAATTCCCTTTCAAATCGAGAAATAGTGGGGGCAGCGAACTAAGTCATACTCCCGCGACAAGAAGCACTGAAAGCAACAAACAAGGTGAATTGGAAACTCAAAGAAGTAAGAGAATCAGAGTTGCTAAAGATTATGGACCAGAATATATGGCCTATAATTTATAAGAGGATCCTGCAAATCTCAAAGAAGCCTTGTCATCGTTGGATGCAGATCTTTGGCTAGAAGCTATAAACGATGAAATGGATTCTCTAGAATCTAACAAGACCTGACATATAGTAGACTTGCCTCTTGGTTGCAAGCCAATAGGTTGTAAATGGGTTTTGAAAAAGAAACTAAAACCCGATGGAACTATTGATAAATACAAGACACACCTTGTAGCCAAATGTTTTAGGCAAAGAGAAAATATAGATTTATTCGACACTTTTTCTCCAATCACTAGAATAACATCCATTACGATACTCATTTCTCTAGTAGCAATTCATAACTTGGTGATACACCAAATGGATGTTAAAACAACATTTTTAAATGGTGATCTGGAATAAGAAATCTATATGGAACAACCTGAAGGTCTATAAGTTAGGTAAATCTTTGTATGGTCTTAAACAAGCTCCTAAGAAATGGCATGAAAAGTTTCATAATTTGATTATATCAAATGAGTTTAAAGTGAATGAAAGTGACAAATGTATTTATTACAAATTTGAAAATAGCATTTGCACTATCATATGTCTCTATGTAGACGACTTACTCATATTTGGTTTAAATATTCATGCTGTAAATACTATGAAAACATTGTTGAGTAACAACTTTGATATGAAAGACCTCGGAGAAGCGGATGTAATAACAAGTCACTGATGATGGTACCCTGACCTAAAAGACTGGAGATCTCAAGAATTAGGTTCAATGGGTAATAACAAGTCATAATGATAGGAGATGAACATGTTATTATATTTAACAGAAACATGATTCCTGAAGCAATGGAAGGCTGAGATAATAGAAACTCGTAATGAGATCTATACTCTATGTGGAGGGAGTACCTAACTACAGGAGTACTCTTGATAGACTCACCTATGTGAATGTGGAAATGGGGCCGTTTCCTATGGAATTTCGAGGCAAAAATTCCTAGAGCGTTCACTATACTGGGATAGACGTGCAGGGCCATAAATGCACGGGCTTTTTAGAATACACCCAATGAAAAGGTTGTGTGTGGGTTTGATGTCAAAGATAGAGTTCAAGACTACGAGTCACTCTTATTAAATCTGAATCTTACGTGTTATGCAAAGGTTCAAGTCAAGAGACACATTTGTTTATGCACGATCTTATGGAAGAGTTTGACGCTATCTCAGAACCTTCTTTTTAAATTCAAGTGGGGAATTGTTGGAAATGAAGAACAAATGGAGCTAGTATGTGAATTGAAAAATAGAAGTCTCATAAGGAGGGATTACATATTCTAGTATTGTTTATAAGGTCTGGTACTCGGGGTGTGCCCCAAGGGGTACCCCAATTTTGTGAAGGGGCGAGAACCCATGCAAAATAAATCACCACACGCGCGCACGCATCGCCGTCGTCCGGCTGGGCTGGACCGGGCCTGGGCTTGGGTGGTGAACTATTTTTTTAGTACAAAGAAAATTAAAAAATTATTTATTTATTTATTTTTCTAAAAAGGAATGCTTGCGTTTTATTTAATTGACACGATTGGACACGTGTATGCCCTTGGACACGTGTATGCCCTCCACTGAGTCAACACATAATATCTGATCCAGTGAAGTCCTTCCCCATATTTCGCGCGCTTGAGTTTATGGTCAAAACCCTACCTATTTTCTCATTTGTTTTGTGGCTGTCAAAACCCTAGAAAAGTCGGAGTCAAATTAACCTAGAAATATATGGCACATTTTGTGTGTCATTATGGTCTGATGGATCCCGAAATTTCTTAGATCCAGTTGCAGATCTCCTCTATAAATAGAGGGTTCTGCTCATTTGGAAATCACAACAAAAGCTCTCTATTCTTCCGAGGCTTTTCTATCCTTCTCCCTCTCCTTTCTTACTACTACTTTTCTTTCGAGTGGTCTTAGTACCATATTACGAGTGGCAGTCATTCGACTGTAATTCTAGAACGGTTTTTCACGGTGCAGTGAAACTCCGATACAGAGTATCTGAGCTGTTTTGTCATGGGGACTTCGTGGTTGATAGTCTGCCTTGCACAACTTAGGCAGTGCCGCGAAACGTCTTAAAGAGCGACCTAGTCCGCGGCTCAACCTAGTAATATCTTCGGTGGCATAAATTGTTTTCGAACTGTTTTTTCAAAACTCGAAACAACAATTTATGTTATTAAGCTATTGGTTCTTATATGATTTTGTTGTTCATGTGTTCATTTTTTTAGATGATTTTAAATTATTTTGTTCTTGTGGTTCATGCATGTGTTTTGTTCATGTTTCTAAATGGACATTAGAAATTTTGTGTCCTATACATGTTGAATTAGCATCTTACTTCCAAATTTTATGATTGTATGTACAATAGTTCAAATTCGTAATATGATTTTTTTTATTATCATGTCAGTATATTATAACCATTGCAGTACTTGACCGTCAAATTTACATCTTCACCAAATATTGAATGTCAAAATTGATAGAATAATTAAGAGTGTGTAATTTTAAAAATTAAAGGATGAAAATAATAAATTTAAGTGATAAAAAAAAGTCACAAAAATCAAATACAGAGCTACAATAATTTTTAATTAAAATGTATTTTAATAAAATGAATGCAAATTTTGTTGAAAGTAACATTCTTTAGGACAACTTGAAAGAAACATTGCAATAGTAACAGTCACTCCAAGTATATTATATCATATGTTTAGTCTAAATGGAATATGTTGATACTTTGATTTGTTTATCTTTTATGACGGTATACTTTCCTCTGTTATTCCCACAAAAGAACTTGACATCTGAATCCAATTATCCATTCCATCAATAAACAAAATTAGATAAACAGACGGATAGCCACTTAGCCAGAAAGAGAGAGAGACCAACCAACCTCTATAGCTTGCTTCCACCAACACAACTACCAACTATGCCCCATCATGGTGGCTCGTGGCATTCATCGCCACCGTTAATCAGCCCTCCACTTCTAATCATTCTATTACCTATCCTCGCTTTCACACTACTCTTCCTCACCGTACCTCCTCTTCTCTCAGCAGCAACCAACGTTCTCCGACCAGCCTCCGTCAAAACAAGCTGGGACTCCCTCAACATCCTCCTCGTCGTATTTGCTATCTTATTCGGTGTTTTTGCTAGACGAAACGACGATGAGCCATCCCCTCAGCAAATTCCCAACGACGTCGTTCCGGTTCAAAACGACACATTCCGTAGGGTGTCAGTGTCGTCTGAAGGAGCTGCAACTAATGGATACGAGTCGCAGCAATGGTTCGGATTCTCTACTTTGGAGAGAAAGATATTTGATGAAACTCCGAACCGCTTGTTATCACCGGTAGCCGGTGTTAACCGGTTAAGAAGAACCAGCAGTTCTTATCCAGATCTACGCCAGTTGGAAACCAGTGATGACCGTTACAAGTTTCGTTTCTACGACGATTTTGAAATCGAGAAACAGTTCCGCTCGCCTGCGAGGGTAGCGTTTCCCGCCGCAGACCACCGCAAACGGTGGCCGGAAGATCGAACTCAAGAAGAACAAGTTCACGTTAAGGAAATTCTAGTCGATACTTTTGAAATTCGTCCTTCTCCGCCGGTGAAGTCACCATCTTCTCCTCCTCCACCGGCTTCATCTCGGCGTTATTCAAACCAGATGCATCGGAGAATGGAGAGTAACAGCGAGATAACTGAGCTTGAGATGCAATCTCCGCCGCCGGATTCTCCGACGGCGTCACCTCCGCGACCTTCAGTGAAAATACGATCGGAGAAGAAGCACGGGAAGATTGAGCGAAGGAAGAGTAACGTGAAGAGAGAGATAGCAATGGTTTGGGCTTCAGTACTCTCGAATCAGAAAAAACGAAAGAAGAAGCAGAGATCGAAAAACGATCACAGTCATCATTACGATAATGTTGACGAATTAATAAACAGCACGACAGCGCCACCGATGACGCCGCCGCCTCCACCACCACCTCCACCTCCACCTTCAGTTTTTCAAAGTATATTCCGAAAAGGACTCGGCAAAAGTAAAAAAATCCATTCAGTATCAGCGCCGCCGCCGCCTCCTCCGCCATCAAGGAGATCATCCAAGCCGAATTATCAGATCCCTCCGCAACCACCGACTCCTCCACCGGCACCACCTCGCCGGGGAAACCTCATGAAACCACCGTTACCGAACAAATCAAACAACTTCATCGACCAAACCTTAAACACCGGCAACCAGTCGCCACTGATTCCCGTTCCGCCGCCTTTACCGCCGTTCAAAATGTCGGCGATGAAGTTCGTAGTTCGCGGTGATTTTGTCAAAATACGAAGCAACCAAAGCTCGCGAAGTACCTCACCAGAACGCGAACACATCGACGTGGAAGTTTCAGAAACCACTACCGTTACTAACACCGTTATGAATCATAACGGCGTCGTGAGTGAGGCCGTTTTCTGTCCAAGTCCTGACGTGAACGTGAAAGCTGCAACTTTCATTGCTCGTCTAAGGGGAGAATGGAGGCTGCAAAAACTTAATTCCATCAGGGAGAAAAGCAATGTCTCATTGCCTCGTTCAAGTGATTAATTACACAATCTATGCTTATAACTGATTTTTTATGTTTTCAAAACCACAATGCAACCACCATTGAAGCTACATCAACCACATTTGACTGAATTCTTCGTAATATCGAACATCGCAATTATACTTGGACAAGTTACACTATACTTTGTACAAAGATCTACTAAGAAATTGGGCTCTAATTATGGTTTTTTGTTCAATTATTAGAGCCTACTGAACAAAATATTTTTTTTGAGAGTTTTGAGTGGGTTTGTTTGGTTTTGTTTTGTTTTGACATACTTTGATTGATAATCATCTACTTATTTTGTTGTTATGGTCATAAAGATCACAGAGTAACAGATTTGTATAGGAAGATAGTTGTGAGGTGAAGCTCTAATTCTGTTTTTGATGTCTTATTAGAGCTTCTTCCAGATTTATTGGGAGTGTGAAGTGAACTTATGGTTTGCCACAGTTTGTGTGTTTCTATAATATGCAGCAATGAATCTCTGATTGTACTTTTTTTTAAAAATAATCTCTATATCTCTTACATTCTCCTTTTTCTTGGGAGGAAGAGTGGTGTATCTGTTGAATAGAAGAAGTCTTGTGTGAGCACAATCTTTAAGTAGACATACTTAAAAAAACATAAAAAGGAAAAATAATTAAAGAATAATAACGTATGTTTTTAAAATAATTAAATGATATTTATATTTTTGTTTGTATCCAAATAATTATGACCAATGAAAACTTGTATGGTAAGCTGTGTTTGTGAAAATTGAATATGTACTATAGTTTTTAAGGCCTAAAGAAAAACCACATCTTTGCTTTCTATAGCCTAGTCAAATTTGAATGAAATGTTCTAATCCATACAAGCTTAATCAAAACCCCATTTTTCATTATTAAAATGGAAAAATACATTAGTAAACAAATGGCAAATACATCTTCCATTGTTATTTTTAGTTTTCATGTAATTCCTTTAAAATAAACAAAGGTTGTATATAATAGTACAAGTTTAATTAGATATTTAATTATAAATAAATAAATTCGAAGTTAAAACCAATTAGAGTTTTTATTTTTTTTCTTCAAGAAAATTTTGAAATACTGACTATCTCAAATAAAATTACAATAATTTATAAGTCAACTCAAAAGATATTACTAAAAAACACTCAAAGTCATGTGCTGCTCAAGAGTTACACAATAAATGATATTGCTATTCCTACAAGAGACTCTCATACAATTGCTCTCTTCTCTTACTCCTGGATGAGATACTACCGCATTTCTCGTAACCTCTTATAAAGTAACCTCAATTTATAAGAGACAAAATTAGTTTTTATTCATGAACGTGACATGGTGGATATATATTATCTCACATATTCAATAAGCTCGACTTTATTTCTCCAACGTTCTAGCTATGTTGATTCACCTTTTGGAATGTATTTTTTTAAATTTCTACCAATTTTTATTGTTATTATGAAATTCCAATCGATTTCCCTAAAAGGTAAGGGTTGGATTGTTCTTACTTAGTTAGTCTGAGGTGAGGTTTGCTTCATACAGTAAAAGGCGGTATCAGAGGGTTGTTACAACTGGAATATAGCCAATTAAGAGGCTAATAATTATTTCATTTGATTCATCCAAGCACTAATAATTTCCTCATTGTTTCTTTTTAAGGTTTGGGAGACATAAGAGGAAAAATTGAAAGCATCAATGATGCAAATGGTAGTCAAATGAGTGCAAAGAATTTCCCCAATTTCAAGCAGTAGGTAGTAGGTAGCTCAAGAGAAGAAAAATATATTCACATTTTTAAATTTTTTTTACGATTAATGATAATAATTTGTATTGTTAATATTATTAGTATTTTATTAAAGTTAAACCCGCAGCTTCTTTATCACTTCACCACCCGACTGTCACACTCCAACCACCAAACCAATCTTATACCCCTTTCAATTATTGGAACAAAACAATTGCCACAAAAAAACTCTTATCTTAAGGGTCTGACACTAATGTAATCCAAACCACATATCTAATTGGATCGAATATTTTCAATGAAGCAATTGAGTCCAAACCAATATAATTGGATTAAGTTTTGTTCACTGAACCAATCCAAACCAAATCTTATATCTATGGTAGTAGATATGTATCCAATGAATATGTGGTGTTCCTTCTTCCACTCCATGTTCTCAAATTTACAAAAATATACATTTAAATTAATCAATTCAAACGTGTAAAATATACTTTCGAACGAACCAGTCAATCCGAACAAATTTGAGAACTTTTGAAAAGACTTGAAAATGAAGGAAAATAATTCCATGAATTTATCCAATTTTTAAACAATGTTTGTACGCCACAAACAAAGATGTCCCCACTTTCAGTGTTTTGTATACCGTAAAAGAAAGAATTGAAGAGATTGAAACATGTTGCAAATCCCTTACATTCTTGTGTGTGTGAGAATTAAGTATCACTCCTTCAAACTTTTTTATTTTAGTTTATAGTATATATTTGACAATACAAATTTATACATATGTTGCCTCCACTGCTCAAAATTTATGAGTCCAACCCATAAATTTGATGGGGAGATAAATGATAATGTGAACTATAATAAGCTTTTTAAATTCTTGTATAGAACAGAAGCTCATTGAAATTCAGATGTGAAGACAAAAAAACTAAAGCTAGGTATCATATTTTTCAAGACATTGCTCTACATAGCAGCCATTAGAATAATAGAATGTAAGGATAAAAAACTGAGAATATACATTGGTGTATTCCATCAACTTCACTACCATTTTCACAGAAACCATAGTAAAACTACAACCTCAACAGAATTGTTGAACTCCTATCAATTTTAACTTCATCATCATCTTATGATTGATCATTTTGTATTGGAACAGTTTGCATCTCTGATTTCTTTTTCTCCTTGAGAATTACCTGCCTAGGCATTACCTCCAACAGAAAGCCTGCACCATTCCACACTGATGCAGAAACCTTCAGTATTTGGAAAACAACTGACAATTCGTATGACAAGAATATCGGAACAGTCAGCGCCATCGTTGCCACCGTAAACATGCCTTGAAGAACAATGAACATTAACAATCGGTTTTGATCACCAAGCAAGCCGCTTAAGCGCCACCACATGTTGTTTGCTTTCTGAGCTTTTTTCGAGAGTTCCCTATGAAAAAGTATGGTCAATAAAATGTTCAATGTCAATGAATGATCCAACGATAAAGGGTCTAAAGCAAGGTTTTGAATAACAGTCACTTGCATTGCGATACTTGATATTATGTAGAATAGAAGGCTACTGTGGTGTGTGGTGCCTGGTGCCAATCACAGCTGTTTTTTAAAACCTTGGTTACACATATTTGGTTAAACCCAAAGAGAAGAAAAAAACTCACTACCTGTAGGAGGTCATGACTTCAGGATCTCTTAAAAACCGTTGTCGACGTAAGACGTTGACAATGAGGAAGTATAGAACCTGCCACAGGGTGTAAACTACTAAAGGAACTAGAAACAACCATGTGAAGAGATAGGATTTATCTTCAATATAAGGCCATGTAACTCTTTCGGCAGTTCCCTCGGGTCGCATGGCTTCTAAAGTCGCAGGATTCCACCATCGAATGGTAAAGAAAACCAATCCTGAAAAGAAAAAAAATTTCATTGAGTGTGTGATGAAAAGTGAAAACCAAAACATGGATGCATAAGAAAACATATAGGTGACATGTCAATCACAAGTTCATTCCAATGGTAGCCTCTATCTAATATTGTCATGTTTTACGTAGTAGAAGTTCTAGTTGTTCCACTTATAAACAAATATTAATTTTTTTTCTTCATTTTGTATAGCATGTTATTGGTTCAGTAGCCATGTTATTGTTTGACATATACACCGATTTTGTCGATGACTAATCTCCATTGAAGAACCTAAAAAGCCACCATTAATGAAGCCTCCCCTCTCAACCACAATTTTTCCATCACCAAGACTCGAACTCGAGACCTTGCTTAAGAGATCTGAGTCCAGTTCCACTCAAACCAACGTAATGTTGGTAAATGGGGAGTTAATATGATATTGTTAGGTTAAGACTCCTAAATGGTTTTACATCTAACAGATAGGAAGTAATACAAGGATGCAAAGATCAAGAAAATAAACATCCAAAATCAGGTAGCAGATCAACAAACGATAAGATTTGGGTGCACTACTACCGCGGTTGAAATCAACACCGAGGAAATGGGCATACCATACCATAGCAGAATATAAGAGAATAAGATGTTACACAAACACAAAAAATCAGATATTAGGCAACAATATTTGTGTGTTCTGTTAAGATGTAGATAATCTTGGATGATATCAATTGAAGGTCCTTTACATTGCTTTTGCAAAAACCAAAGTTCCTTGATGAGAATATAATCATGCATCATTAGCCTTTTTTCTTACAAACTTTTAATTGTGAATTGTGAGCTTTAAAGATAGAATAAGCCACACTTTCTACAAAATTGTTCAGCTTTCAAACTCTTTGAACAATTTGCAAAAAGTTGATAAACTACATAGACTTCGACTACTAAACATAAGATCTCCTTGTCTAGCATGAATCTCTTATTAGTAAGTATTAGAAGTTATGGCAATTATATTTAAATTACAGCAGTTATGTTTATGTAATTAGAATAAATAGAGAAGTTCTTGCAAAGGGAGGGCAGGCGGTTATTAATTAGAAATTGGGAGGGAGAGACCAAGTTCTCTAATTCTTGGAAGGGAGAGACCAAGACTAAGGAATATCTTGGGAGGGAACCATTTGCAATCATAGACCATCATATCTCTAATATTGTTTCTGGTATGTTTCTTGTAATCCATCAATAAAAGAATCATTATTTAGTGATGTTATTAGTTCTAACATAATGTTACTTAAATTTCCTTCATATAAGATAAAGATCTATCTATGTAAACAAAAATTAATGGATTAACAAAGCTTATATGCTGAAATTAACCTGGCAGCTGATTATTGCCCCTAATAAGCTATGGGTTAGAGTAATGCACGCTAATATTCTTGTGGTAACCTTATTATTCCTAATGTGAGTTATTGATCTAACTCAACGACTGTTTGGAAGGCTATCTATAATGTGTGGGAAGATGTTGTCAATAATATTACTTGGTGCATCCAAGATGGTCGTCATGTTCGTTTCTGGAAGGATGCTTGGATGAAAGAGTGTGAGGTGCTTCTTGATCTTATTCCCAATGGTATCCCTATATAAATCAAATGGAGTTACCAATTTCTCATTATGCATCTAATGGTAGTTCGAAGTACGAGATCACTCAGCAACGCGTGCCTATTGCAATCTGTGATCATGTTGTGGCTATCAAACCCCCAGCTAATGGCAGATCATATTCCCTTGTTGGAATCTCACTTTGGACAGAAATTTCTCCCTTAAATCAACTTACATGATCATCCATGGTAAGACCCACTTGCATCTTAATGTCACCAAGGCACAATCACTGACAATTGTTGCCCGAGATGTGGGGATTATCCTGAAACAATTATGCATGTTTTAAGAGATTGTGAGGAAGTCAAAACTTTCTGGAATGATGTCATCTCCATGAATCATTGGAGTAAACTCTTCAGCATCAGCTTGGACCCTTGGCTAGAATGGAAGTTAAACGAACCTGGTATTGGAATGATTAGTGACGCTTGGCAGCTAGTTTTTGGAGTAGCAACATACGAGCTATGAAAGGATAGAAATTCTCTGGTCTTCTCTTAGAATACTAAGATTGGTAAGTGATAGGACTCGGAATTTTAAGATAATGAAACTGGATTTATTCACTGAAAATGATGAGCTTCAAGCTCTTAAATGGATGAAAACAGAAATTGAAATGATAAACCAGAGTTCTAAGAACTCATAACCCAGAGATAAATATCTCCTAACTGTTGCTAACAGTATTTCTGTATGCCTATCACTATCCAACCTCACTCCTTCATATAGCAAACCTGTAACTGAATTCCCTGAATTCTAGGGACACCTCAATAACAAACTTTTATGGATCCCTCCCCTATAGGTTATCACAAAGTTAATATCGATGGGTTATATAAGAAGACGTTTTGCCACCTGCAGTTGTTTGATTAGAGACTCAAATGTTATTGTTGTTAGAGACTTTTATAGAAGACTTGGTACTTGTTCGGCTGTTTGGGTGGAACTCTGGGCTCTTCGCATTGGTAGAAATCTTGCTAGACAAATGGATATTAAGAAAGTCGCTTTTGAAATGGATTATTTGGTAGTGGTTAAAAGGTGAACCTTGGATTTTCATCCAATGCCTTTATTCAACCTCTTCTTCAAGAGGTTATTGCTCTTTTCCACCTCCCGGGATGGAGAACCTCTGTGCAACATATGTTCTATGAAGCAAATAGATGTGATGATCTATTGGCTAATCAGGGGCATTCGTCCTTAACGTTTGACTGTGTCCTAGTTGAGTCTATTTTTCCTGCTTTAAAAGTTACTTTAAAAGATGATGTCCAGGCTCTACTTTGCCTTGTTTGATTTCACAGTGTAACTTTTTCATTCATATAAACAAAAATTAATGGATTAAGCTAAGACCAATTCTAGACACCACTCTACAATTCTATGAATGTTCAACAGAAAAATCATAAAGATAATAGTAGTCAAACACACACCAAGTAAAATACCTTTTATCAGAAATATTACATTACATGTATTTGTTTGGCAGATATACCTATTATATGACCATTGAATGTATGTGTCTACAATAATCAAAGTAGAAGCCAATAGGTTTTCCAGAATTTCATTATCTTGTTGAAAAAAGAAAGAAATAATAGTAAAAATTATAGGTATAATAACATACCAGGTAAAAGATGGATAAGAACACTAACAATTTTGTCAACAGAACTGAACACCAAACTACAACGCCAAACAATCAAAGCCCATGCTAATGGCCCCTACAACAGCAGCACTCAGATAAGCCACACAGTCGAATAATGAACCATTCGCCTGTTAAGATTTTAAATTACAAGGAATAAAATGCTCACCTCAGCAAATGAAAAGCAAACCAGAAAAAGCTTTTCGTTTGTTGGATAAAAAAGAAGGTAAACCAAGAAGATTGTATTGGCATAGTAGCAAAAATCCTGAAACACATGAACTATAATTTAACAAACTTATTTTCATTACTTACATAGAAGTAACTGAAAAAATTAATAACTTTATCCATATGATAATGACAACAATGAGACACTCCTCCAATGATTTTAATCGGCAAGGGAATTGAAACACAGTTTAAATACACAAGTCGTCTTTTGACGATTTTGCAGCCATGTGTCTCAGACAACATTCAACCTAAAAATATACACTTTCTTGACAATACAGTTAACATTACATATGGTTTTGGATCCAGATTCATTACTGCAATTGAATCCAGATTCACAAATAATCTCGACCATTTTGAGATCGAATCAAATGACTCAAATTACAAATTCACCTAAGCAACTATAAATAATCACTTACATTGATTTAGATCGGACACTCAAGATCGGCAACCAAGGCAACCAAGTTACGTAGTTACTACAGGGAATCTGATTCCATGGTTCTGACAGTAACAAATAATTGCCTTTGATCCCTTCTCATAAAATGCCTATGCATACTACAAAATGACCAAAATAGTGCCAGCATACCAATGAAACTACCCAAGAAACAAAAATATATGCTTCCATAAGCTAGTAATAGTTAATAGTTTCGTAGATTCATAATTATAAACTTTCAAAATCAGAATTTGAAATATCTTAATGTACCAGGAGATAGTAATGCCATTTCATGAATCTATAGTATATCCAACGAAGAGGAACAAAGACAAAGTAGAACAAACAATAGACTAAAGGAACATCTTGTGGTCCTGTAAAAAAAGATAATAAAAAATTAAAACAAAAAAAAATCAACATAGAAAATTTCATTAAAAAAAATTAATTACACTGCACTGAATAAACCAGAGTGATACGTTATTCAACTTACTTGCCCCTAAGAGAAAGCAAAACCAACCAAATCCAAGAACACCCAATAAATGAGTAACCTGAGGGAAAAGTAAAAAATACACCAACATTGAAACTTGTTTCAATATTAACAACATACCCAAATGGCCATAAATGACTAAAACGAAAAAAAAAAATTAAACACATAAATAAATAAAAAAGCAGAAAAGACACACCTTGTTGATGAAACTTTCGTGTTCTTCAGCACGTTTTGCGATTTTAACGGCTTGTTTGGACAATGCCTCCTTAAATTTTAGCCAAAACCAAAGATAACCGACATCATAAAAATCAGATATAGTTTGTGGAAATCAAATTAAAAAAATTGAAAAAGAGAAAAAGAGAATGGTTTGAAGAGAACGTAACGAACCTTGGACCTATCCCTTAATCTACGTTTTTGGGCAAGTGCAGAGGGTTCAATTTCTGTGTATTCGGCGTGTTCTTTATTTTCAGACATACTCATTGAACAACCTTAGATTGATCCAGAATAAAGAACTACGGTTCTGTTCTGCATATTGTAAGGAACACCTCTTTTTTAATGATCCCAAAAAAGTAGTATATACGTGGAATAATCTTATGTATGGAACATGTATTTTAATTACGTGGATATTTACATTTAAAAAATGCTATTTTTTTTTAAAGCGTAACCGACATGTGTAATATTTTGATTTCATCCCTAGAATCTAAGTTAGTCCACTCCTGAGAAACAATAAAAAATATAAGTTTCAATACTTCATGGATAAGGAGCCTCAGCTTAAGACAGATTCAGTTCATTATACAGGTTAAATTAAGAATTTTTTAAAAAACTTTATTTAATTAAAAAGTTAAATTAAGTTCATGGAAAATTCTTATTAGAGTTTATTTGATCTGTCTACTAAATTAAAT
Organism: Cicer cuneatum; assembly: GCA_037974295.1. Taxonomy (NCBI): domain Eukaryota; kingdom Viridiplantae; phylum Streptophyta; class Magnoliopsida; order Fabales; family Fabaceae; genus Cicer; species Cicer cuneatum. The sequence continues at coordinate 16,816,278 of JBBPBO010001984.1, forward strand.
ATAAATAAATATTTTTATTATTATTATTATAATTTTAAGTTTGGTTATTTTAATATCATAAATTTATCAATATTTTTCATTTTTTTTTATAAATAAAATGAAAAATATCATTAATATACTTAAAAATTGACAGAATCCACTATCCATCCAAAAATTAAACTACTTACAACAAATTGAGTGCAAATATGTGAATCAGGTCGATTAAATGGATAATAAATAAGCAAAATTGGTTACAAGTAGATGGTGAGTGTGGATCATATTTATTGATGTTATATTAATAAGTCTCACTTGTTAAATAATTCAGAAAAGAAAAACACATATTTTAAATAAAAAATTTTACTTTTTACGATTTTAAAATATAAAATTTAAATTTTTAATAAATACTCAAAAAATTTAATTAATTTTCGTTATTTATTAAATCGCATATATGTACAGACGCATAGGTAATGTTAATGCATCCGCACGCTACTGCGCCATTTTTCAGTGCCTGGATAATATTCAATGTTTGTTTTTACTGTGCATAATTAATGCACACGTGACTTATGATACAACTTTTTATTAAAACAATGCATAATAATGACTAGAAGAAAAGGAAACGTCTTCTTAACAAAAAGAAATTGAGACGGTGTGGTTAAAAGAATAAAGAATGCAGTGGTTCTGATAATTTATTTCCAATATATTAACTTTTTTGAAAAAATTTTTTTTAAAAATATTCCGCTTCAAAAAAATATAGATCTTCTATTTTTAGTGATTTATAAAATTGATTCTCTTATTCTAAAATTCAACAATTTTAATTTTTTTAATTAAAAAATAATAACATGAAATATTTTAAATAATGTGATATATGATATGATAATATAGAATGATTACTACTCATGAAATTAAAATAAAACATCATAAAAATTTAACTTTTAAATTTTTTTCATATTTTTAATTTAATTAATAACATATGAATAATTAATCAATCTAGAAAATTTTATATCATATATTTATGTCACATCATTTAAAATATGTCAAATTGTTATTTTTTTAGTTTAAAAATCTGATAAAGATCAAAACTGTCTACTTTTAAAATAAAAAAATCAATTGCATAAATAGATAATAATAGAGGATCAAAACTACAATTAAGTAAAAAATATCACACTTCTTGAATTTTTACTAAATCACACATTTAGAAGCTATCAAAATATATCAATTAATATAAATAATTGAATATATATGAGTAGAAGGCCACACCCTAAAGATGTGACCAATTATTAACCCGAAAAAAATTTCTTCACATGTCAAGATGCGACTTAGTAAAAACTTAAAAAGTGAGGTATTTTGGAATTTTTTTGAGAAAAAGTTCTCGGTTTTGAAGATACTTTTGACGGATTTAAGAATAGAAAAAGAATTGGTTCATTTACATTTGATATTTTGAAACCCTAACAACAACTCTGCAGCACACACACTATATCTCTCTCTTTCTCGATTTTGAAGATAGAAAAAGAATTGGTTCATTTACATTTGATTCTTTTGAAACCCTAACAACAACTCTCCAGCACACACTAAATTTTTTAAAACATATTTTTTTCATTTGAATAGGTACGCAAGTCTATCACAATCAAAGATACTTCCATTGCATGATCAATTAAACTCTTAAAAAGGATGCTTCTATTCAAACCTTCTAAATTCCGTAGGCCATATCAACTAACATCTTCCATAAATAAATTTGCAGTGTTCATAATTATTAGGATCAAGATAGTGTTCTAAAAAAATGGTAATAACAATAACTCAACCCCGATGTCGCCTATCATATTTAGCTTCCCAAAAAGTCGTTGACGTTCTCAAACGTCAATACATGGAAATTTAATAAAAAAAAATATTTGTGCATGCTACTAGAAGCTTAATGGTCACCTGCGTCTTGTGGGAGTATATGCACCAACACATAATAATACAAAAGGATATAGTACATGTGACAATACTTAAGTAGCGCAGTAGTCACAATGAGAGGAAACACGATATTGATATCTATAAAGGCTAAATAGCACTCGTGGTCCCTTAATTTAATTTCAGTTAACGTTTTAGTCATTTATCTTTTTTTTTTTTTTTTCCGATTTGGTCCTTTATTTTAATTTTAAGTGACAATTTAATCTTTTATGTTTTAAAATGTTAACAATATTATCCTTTTTTTTTACAAAAATTCAAAAAATTTATCAAAATTTTCAACCAAAACCCATAAAATTAATTATATTATTTAATATAATACAAATTTCATCAAATTCGTAACTCAAATATTCAAATAAACTCATATTTTTAATCTTTATTTGATTTTTAAAATTCCATCTCTAACAACATCAAATAAAAAATGAAAATATGAGTTTATTTGAAGATTTGAGTTACGAATTTGATAAAATTTGTATTACATTAAAGAATATAATTAATTTTACGGGTTTTGGTTGAAAATTTTGATGAATTTTTAATTTATTCTTAAAAAAAAGGATAATATTGTTGACATTTTAAAACATAAAAGATCAAATTGTCACTTAAAATTAAAATAAAGGACCAAATCAAAAAAAAAAAGATAAAGGACTAAAACGTTAACTGAAATTAAGTTAAGGGACCACGAGTACTATTTAGCCTATCTATAAATGTATGTAGATAAAATGAAATTAAAAACTCACTTGTTACGACACTTCTAAGTTATGTGGTACTAAACTACTTTGAAGTATTTGTTGAGGAGACATAGTACTTTGCCACCCACACATGGACGAACAACACATAATAATTGGTCACCTCCTCAAAGACCCACTTGACTCACCCTAAAACTCGTGTCCATGATTAAATTAGAATTGCATGGTATCTCGCGATATTGGTTAATTGCCTCCAAGCCACATAGGAATTACCCCTCGAAGACCCCAAGGTCTAGTCTCACTTGCATGCTCAACATAACCACAATTATCAAGCTTATTATATTGTACTTCCCTAACACTAGGGAAAGACCCTCACATCATAAATTATGCATGCAAACACTAAGTCAGAGACCTTAAAATTTATCTTCCTCTCCTCGCCATCCTAAGTCATTTCTTTTATAAAAATGAGGTCATCATACGCATGATTCGTGTATATTATTATAATCACACAATTTATGCATCACATTCATATCATGTTAGAGCACCTGGTCACTTAATCATTGGATAACACATAATATCAATAAACCAATAATATTTCAATAGTATGGAAATTTTGGTTAAGACATAATTTTTACACAACAGTAGACAACAATTCAACAACAACATTCATAGCAACAACCTAATAATTTTTCTAATTCATTTATTTAACTTAAAAGGGCAATATCCTTGGTCACTCCCGAACATTTGGTAAATATAACAATCCTGTTATCATATTACTATTTGTACCCATGAATCGATCACATAAAAACTCACCCTTACATTTACGCGCATTTTTGCATGGGTAGTGTATTAATTTGTGTGACGAGTTGGAGCATTTAAACGAGACATTTATGAGTGTCTCTCGGTCTTTGCTTTGCAAGGTAACACTATATTTTCGCACGACAAAAATGGTCAAAGGTCATGTTGGAATTAGTTTACTAATTCTTCAATCAAACCATGTTGAAAAAAAATATAATCATTATGCTTTAGTGTAGAAATCAAATAAGCAAATGAACATGTATTTGAACATCAAGAACAAACATAAATCTTAGACAATCTTATGATCTACAAATGTAGATTTATCAATGATATTAAGAATACTTGTATTCATGTTTTGATAGATTTTTTATGGCGATCCTAAATATTCTAAGCAACCTGAAAAGATAGACGACTAACGGGCACTCGTTGGCGTGTGGTTCTTCTTCAACTTATACTTTTTATGCCCTAAACACTCTTCAGATTGGGAGAAAAGGCAATATGGAATATTATATTGGAGACCATAGCCTATATATAAAGTGTATCCAATAGGGTTCCCATTGTTCTCAAATGGATCATCAGTGACATCCACTCATATTTGAGCTAATATCAATTAATTAAATAATTATTTATCAAAATAGAAATTTAATAAGCTTTATTACTTAATTTGATCACGAATAATTAAGGCTCCTAATTGATAAATAGCTAATATAATTAACTAAAGATATGCACCCACATAATATTGGAATATAATAATTAAAAAAATATATTTAATAAAATATTTTAACAATTTCTCACTTGGGCAATATATATTAATAATTATATAAAAAATTCTTTAGGCGCGCATTCGAATGCTATTAATCTTTAGATTTCTCCTATAAAATCCGGTTCACCTCGTACATTAATAATGGAATCATCGCGGTTGTCGTCACTAACGTATAATGTGACTAAACTCCAACGACCACCACATCAAATCACTTGATCACAATCACTTGATCACATAGATCGATATGGATGAGTGGCATGGAAATTCCATGCAATGTGGTTTATATATCATGCATATTTTCAACTAGTCCAATTGAAATAATTAGTGAGATCAAACTAAATTTCTTGAAGTGCGAATTGAATATTTGCACACACGATACATAAACGGGTATAATAATTCCACAAACTTTATTTATGCAGAAAATTAGAATACAGAGTTTGTGTCGAAAACAAAAGTATAGAACATGTAGGAAGCGAGACTCCCACTAATCTAAGGTATTCTTAATGACAACAACCATGTGAAAGACTTTAGTTTGTCAAATCTTTTATTAGTGGGTCAACTAACATAAAGTTTGTCTCTGTATGTTCCATTCTTCAATAACAATAGTATATATGTCAATACATTTTATAAATTTTTTTTTTGAAACACTATACTGTTGACTTATGTCGTAATATAATTTGAGTAGTCTTTCAGAACCTTTAACTGTAAGCAACCAAGTGACATAAATAAATCAAATATTTTCTGAATTAAGGTGTCCACCTTACTTAGACATCTAAAAGATCAGAGTCAAATATATTCATGATCTTCAAATTGTAAGATGTCTGATTTGTGAGCATAAACTTTATTGTTCTCTTTAACAATCCTTATAGCTGCCTTTGCACCATATTGTTTCATAAAAATTGTCATTTAGAAACACCGTATTGACATCCATCTTATGTAGCTCCAAAAATCATAATGAGCAAAAAATGTAGTGATTGTCCTAATAGAGTCTAAAAAATACTAAATATAATTACTCTTTATAGTCAATCATTTGCGACACCTGATGCTCTAGTTCTTGATGGAGTTGAGTTTGATCTTTATAAATAATTTCATCGACTTGGTTAAGAGGGAAAAAAATATCCTTATGAGAACAAAAAAATTTCTACGTTAATAGCAATTATATGAATTGGTTTGAAACCAAATATTTCTCACTCAATTTTGTTCTTTTGACCATGTCTCTATCCCAAACTCAGTATTCTCAAAGAACTGTGTCAGTATTGGCTCAATAAGAAAAACTAAAATGTAGGACTCAAAATTTATATTTCTGAAACCTTTCAAATATTGTCACAAATCATAACTGAATTGACTCTAACTATATACAAATTTAAATGATAAAATGAATAAATTGTTTCAAAAACTCAAAAAAATTAGGTTTAAATATGTCTTTGGTCCTTGCAATTATAACTTTTTTTGATTTTGGTCCTTGTAAGTTTTTTTGTTTGGTTTACATCTTTGCAAATATAGTTTCATTTTAAAATAGTCATTCCATCCAACTTCCGTTACAAAAACTGTAAGAGCGTTAAACTTAAATATTATTAAAACATAATTTTTTTTTAACATAAACCCCCAATATAATAAAATTATAACCTTTTTAACCTAAAATTAACCCCAAATGTTTCATTCTTCTTCCCCAAAAAACTTAAAATTCACAACTTCAAATGGTTTCTTTGGAAATTGTTGGTTCAAGTTTAGAGCATTAGCACTGACAGATTAATTGCAAGATAGCAGTCTGTATTATATTATGAAAGATAGCAACAATATTAAGATAATATCGGTGGGTTTCTTTTGAAATTGTTGGTTCAACATTTTTTTTTAGTTTTTGCCTTCTATAATAATCGTTTCATGGTCAATTCTGTTTTGGGATTTATTGGTTGATCAGATTTTTCAAATTCAAGTCGTTGATAACACAAACAATCGGTTCATCGTTTTGAACCAATTCTCAAACACTAGCTTCAATTTCACTTTTTCCATCCATCCACACAAAGGAAACTAAATTGAATCAATCGAAAGAAGAAACAAATATTCACAATTTTGTACTAATATTGTATTTGGAACCCTAACCCTAATGTACGCAGGAGTGTAGTTTTTTAGGGAAGAAGAATGAAACATTTCAGGTTAATTTTAGGTTTTTTTAGGGAAGAAAAATGAAAAATTTGGGGTTAATTTTAG